>VXBQ01009327.1:519406-589261 GCA_013400175.1 Phainopepla nitens
CTCCCCGCACCCCGCGCAGCGCAGCGCAGCGCAGCCCGCGGGCCCGCGGCTCCCGGCGGAGGAGCAGGAGGAGGAGGAGGAGACGCGCTGCTGCCGCCGGCGCCGGCCGCGCGCGGAAGAAGATGGTGGTGGCCCGGTGCGGGGCGGTGGCCGGGCGGCTGCGGGGCCAGTGCGGAAGCCCCCGCGGAGCATCCCGCGGGAGTCGGACCAAGCGTCCGGTCTCGGGGTCGTGGCAGCGGCGAGATGTTGTTCATCAGGCAGTGGTTTTCCGACCAATCCTCTCTTGTGACTGAATTCCCTAACGTGAAGCACTGTGAGCTCAAAAATCTGGGAATAAAATAAAGCAGCCCTCTTTTGTGGCCTCATGTTGGAGGCATCATGTCATTAGTTGCATTACATTGCAAAGGGCAAAATTATCTTGCTTCTGGGTGCGGAATATTTCCGTGAGGAAAGATGTCCTTTTTTTCATGCAGGAAAGTTTGATGCTGCAGTCTCTTTTGGGGAAAAGTTTCCACTGAAAAGCATTCGACCTTTGTCTGCAGCACTGGACCTTCGCGATGCAAATACACCTGTGAAAATCAAGCTTCCACAAAAGACGCGGCAAACATGGCAAAGCCCGCAACATGTACCCCCTCCTCCTCCTCCTTCCTGTGGGAAGGGCAGCTCTGGTACTGCGTTGGGCTCCTTTCCCAAGGTGAGAAAGCCAGAGCACACAGGCTGAATTACTGAAAAGGCACTGAGGTCACTGATGCGTTCAGAGGGTGTATATGGGGAATACGCCAGAACAAAGTGTAGGATGGGCTCTCAGACAAATAGTGGGGCTCATAGAAACATTTCAGTGACAGCCTGCGTGGTCTGCAGGCCATCACCAGGTGCTTGGCAGCAGGAGGGAGCCCTCTGCAATGAGCAAGGTCTAAGCTGTGAGCAATGCTTAGATAACAAAATTGTCGTTCTTTTGGAGGCTGAAGAGAGTTTTTTCGGGTTTACTGCATTTTATATGGGGTCCTGCACTGGGACCAGACTTCCCATGTCCTAGCTTAAGTAGAATCTTTTGGAAGGACTAGTCTAATAATGGCCAGTCATTGTGCCCCAGCTCTGTTCAATCTGAATTTCATGATGTGATTTGAGATGTCTCACAAGAGGGAAAGATATGCTATCTATCTAAGGGCTGAATCACTCTCTAAAAATGCTTATTTCTCTTTGTCTGATAAAATGACTTTAAATTACCCCTCCTTTTGTAGATGTGATTCATCTGGGTTGATACCTTTTTCTTAGCGCAGTTATTGCTCCAGAAATAGTTTGTGCACTTTTTTTATTATTTTCTATTATTCTGAAACTTTCATTTTCCTTTGCTCTTACTATCCTCCTCTACATTACCTCCAGAGAGAGCCTTTCAGAATTGCAGTTTCCATCGCCCCTGTGGAACAAACTGCCAGACTTGTCCTGCCATCATTTTCCATTTCTGATGCTTCTGCTCTGCCTTTTCCATTGCAACTGAGCTAATAAAAGAGTAGGTCATGTGACAAGTGCCTTAAATTCACTCAGTGCGAGGCGAGCCGCAGGCATCCAGTGTCTGACAAAATCAAGTCCATAATATATCCTGTCTGTGACCTTGTAGTGGGTTCACACTGGCAGAATGCCAGACACCCACCAAAGCCACTTCTCCCTCTCCCCACAGCTGGACAGGGGAGAGAAACATATAACAAAGGGTTTGTGAGATAAGGACCAGGAGAGATCACTCATCAAATACTGTCATTGGGCAAAACAAGTTCCAATTAGAGATATTAATTGAGTTTATTGCTAAGAAATGGATAAGGATAATGAGAAGTAAAATAAGACCTTCTCTGCACCCTCCCCTCCTTCCCAGCTCTACCTCCTGCCCCAGTGCCTCAGGAAGGCAGGGAATGGGGATTATGGTCAGTTCATCACACATTGTTTCTGCCACTGCTCAGGGACAGGAGTCCTTTCCTTGCTCCAGTGTGGGGTCTCTCCCACAGGGCGCAGTTCTCCATGAATTTCTCCAGTGTGAGCCCATCCCACAGACACAATCCTCCTCAAACTGCTGTTATGTCACTCTTCCAGGCTGCTCCACTGTGGGTCCCCCATGGGGTCACAAGTTCTACCAGGAAACCAGCTCCAGCGTGGGCACCTCTCTCCACAGCTCTGCAGGTCTCTGTCAGGAGCCTGCTCCAGCACGGGCCTCCCACCAGGTCACAGCCTCCTCTCAGGCCTCCACCTGCTCCAGCCTGGGCTCCTCCATGGGCTGCAGGTGGATTTCTGCATCGCTGGGGAACTCCATGGGCTGCAGGGGCACAGCTGCCCCACCATGGAGCACCACGGGCTGCAGAGAAATCCCAGCTCTGGTGCCTGGAGCACCTCCTGCCCCTCCTTCTGCACTGACCTTGGTGGCTGCAGGGCTGCTCTTTCCACATATTCTCACCCTGCTCTTCTCCAGCTGCAAATACAACAGCACAGTAACTTTTTTTTTCTCCTGTTCAATCTGTTATCCCAGCAGTGTCACCACCATTCCTGACGAGCCCAGCCCTGGCCAGCAGCACGTCCATCCTGGCTGGCACTGGCACTGCCTCTGCCGGACAGGGAGGAAGCTTCTGGCAGCTTCTCACAGAAGCCATCCCTGTAGCTCCCCTGCTACCCAAACCTGGCTGTACAAACCCAATGCAGACTTCTAGTAACACAATCCCTAATCTGCTTTAGGTTTTCTTTTGCGAATGGAAACATAACACATAAATTAGATTTTCTCCTTTGTTCCAGAGCATAAATACACTGAGCAGAGAAAAGAAGCAAGCTGGCCAAAATTAAAATGAAAATGTTAAAATTTTGACAGGAAAGGCTATTTCTAAAGGTTCTTAATTAAAAAAAAAAAAGGAATTTAACTGGAAACTTTCATTATTGTTCCATTTTTTGTTTTTCCCCATTTTGACTATATTTAAGCCATTCTTCTTACACTTTTTAAAATAACAAAAAAAGTCCATAAAAAGTATGAAGGAAGAGGATAAAGAAATATTGAAGCCAAATAAATTCAATGAATCAACAACTCTCCGTTTTCTATCTACTTCCTTTTTAAAGAAAGGTTCAGTCTCCATAAAAAATGGATTTAATAATTTAACTTTTTAAATTGTCCTTTGCCATATTAAAATGCGATTCACTGAATTTGAACACTTCAAGAAAATCATTTTGGCAATGAATTGTTGAAAGATCAAAATGCCCTCGTGGAGGGCAGTGTGGAGGTGGAAGGAGGGACTTTAGCCAGCTCTTTCCTGAAGTGAGTAGATTTAGGCAGTGGACACTATGAAAAGCACACATAGCCAGGCAGCCTGAAGGCAGAGTAGGTGAAAGAACAAGATATTGGTCATATTCTATCTGAACCACAGACAATAATAACTTTTTTTTTCAATATTTTGAGATCTTGTATGTAAACACACAAAAGATCTGCTTTAAATATAAGTAATGTGGTAGAAGCAATAAAATCTCTGTCATCTATAAACAGATTTATCAAACCAATTAAATAGGATAATGAAAAAATATATGCTTTCCAGCATGTTACCCCACCTAAGTCATGAGGGGAAAAATGGAGCCACCAATGCAATTAGATGCAACTTGCTGATGGCAGAGTGTAATTTATTTATTGTGCACAGGCACTTTTTCCTCTATAAAACAGTAGGGGTGTCTGACTAAATCCATTATGTAAATTTCAGCATCTTTTCACTTGCACTTAGAAACTATTATTTTTCTTTGAGGCTTTTATAGTCACATTTGCGTGAACTTGATAAGATTAAAATTCAAGTGCTCTGCAATTCTACAAGCGCTGCAGTTAGGCACCTGATTTGAAATAAAACTTAAACACAATAAGGCACAAAGGTGCTTGTGTAGGTGTCTGATATCAAAGATCTTAACTCACATTCAGAATTAAATTGTTTAAAATCAGCAATAGACCATTGTATTCGGGAACAAAAATAGAATGCAGAAATAAAACTTAAAAAAGAAAAAAACTGTTAGCGGATAAGAAAATAACTGTATTAAGAACAACGCTGGTACCACACTTTCTCTGAACTGGTTTAAGATCCTAGACAATTCTTGCTGTTGTCTTTGATTTAGAGTAACATTGTCCTCAGCATCCTGCTCTGGGCATGCCTTCAGGACAGTTGTTCACTTAGGATCAAATTTCCAAGACAGTTTGTCTTATGTAGCTGTGATATAGCTAAATAGCTGAGAAATATATTTGAAAGTACATATAACCAGAATCAATTTTCAGAATCAATTTAGAAACTTCATTCAAACATTTTAAGAGCATAACAACTATAGGTGGTCTGAACAAGCATCCTTGTCTGTTCATAGTGTGCCTTCAGAGTGGCTTCATGTGGAAGCCTCAGGAACAGTATCAGCTGGTGTTAGGCTCCGTGACTCCTGAAATATTTTCTTCAGTGTGAGTTAATCTTTGAAGTCTTCTGTGACTTAACAAGTTCCTATATTACAACTGGGACTTAGCAACTGATTGTAAAATCATAGAATTACTTGGGTCAGAAAGTATCTTAAAGATGATCTAGTTCCAACTCTCCTGCCAAGGGCAGGGATGCCACCCACCAGATCAGGTTGATGAAAGCCCTGTCCAAACAGGCCTTGAACACTTCCAGGGGTGAGGCGTCCACGACATCTTGAGCAACATGTGCCAGTCTCTCCAGTGTCTCACCACCCTCACAGGAGAGAATTTGTTCCTAATATTTAATCTAAACACACCCTCTTTCAGTCTAACACCATTGCCCCTTGTTCTATCACTTGTGAAAAGTGATCCTTAACCCCTGTCAAAAGTCCCTCTCCAGCTCTTACAGGCCCTCTTTAGGTACTGGAAGGCTGCTATAAGGTCTTCCTAGAACCTTAATGATCTTGTTCATGGCCTTGTCTCACTACAAATAACTAAATAAAACTTCCAGTTTTAATCTCAGTGGGAGCCACGTGAAATTGAGGATTAGCTCAGATCTCATTCTGTAACTAGGTGAGTTATAGGAATGCAGCCCTGTGTCTGAGCATGATGGGAGTCCTTTACTTAAACATATTTGTAGAAAATGTCAGGATGCTTGACCTAGAAAGTCCCATTATATCTGAAACAAAGGAGCTTCTAGAACTGAGCTCTGTAGGAAATCTGTCTGCAACTCCAGATGCCAACTGGCTGGAAATTGACTTCTGAGAACAAACTAGGCATCTGTCTTTTATTCATCATCATAGGTCTCTAACAACATAAGGATAAATAGCTTTACAGGAGACAAGACATAGCATCAGACCCTAATCAGAGAAATATTTCAGCATGACAACCCTAAGCACAGAATCATTAAAAAAAAAAATAAAACTGGAAGGTATTTTAAGAGATTGCCTAGTTTATCTATCTGATAAACTGATGGATGTTTGTCTGAATGACATTTAAAACCTCCAGCAGCAGATACTCCACAGCTTTTCTAGACAGTCTGTCCCAGAGTTTCACTATCCGTTCAGTACATTTTTTCCCAATGTCAGGCCTATCTATCACTTGCTGCAATTTAGCCACTTTTTTTTTTAAATCTTATCTACAGAAGACTGACAGAATAATTTATTTCCTTATTTGGAGACTGGTATAAAGTCTAAGGTAAAATCTCCTCCTTCTTTTAGCTGCACAGCCTTTTTTCTGGCCTTTAAAACACTTCAAATGTACGGTGTGAGGGCATGGGTGTCAGGAGGGTATTAGTTTCCTGTGAACAGCATTTGGATGGGCCTTCCTTTCCTATCTGTGAGAGGTCTTTATTTATGCAACCCTTACTGTTGGGACAGATGGACTTCCAGAGGTTTATTTGAAAGTAGCAATAATTAATCTGTGATTTAGAAAATCCAGCATCTCACAAACAGATGATACACAAAAGTAAAAGTTTCACCTGGTAATATCGCCAACACAAATATCTTAACTGCTGTATTAAAAAAAAAAAAAGCCAAACAAACCAAACTTATGCAATTACAGGACTCTATCAAGCAAGTTCAAACATTAATTTAGTGTTAGCAAAAAAGGTATCTAGAAAGGTAATGAACTTCATTGTTATATTAATACCACATTAACTGGGAGCAAAGCACTCAGACATATTTCACTGCTATAGAAATTTGCATCACAGAGATATGTAGGGAATAAAAGATAATGAATTCATAACTGAGCCAATACTTCCAGTAGGCTTAGTCAAATGATGAGTTAGGACATAAACATTCCATAGTTTTGGTACATAATTAATACAAAATGCTGAAGAAGGCTAAGGGTGGAATAAATGTTCATTTTATTAAAAATGTATGAATGCAGTCCTGGAACAAAATTATTCATTAAATCATTTTTAATGCAGATATGAGAACGACACACAAGTCTGAAAAGCTTTCAGTGATGAGTTTCTTGAAGTCAATATTCAGGCTTGCATACCAAAGTAGAAGGTGATCAGTTTTGTCCTTGAACACATCCCAGCACATGCATCAGGATGGATGAGAACCACACCTTTGGATGTGATGTAGAATGACAAATCTCAGTTCTTTCATTATACTGGCATTACCTATGCCAGAATAACTGCGAATTCATGTAATTGGAAAACCAGGTAAGGTGTGGTTTGGCCGCACAAAGTATGCGTGTTTGTGATTTCCATATGCCTCGTTCCGTTTACAGCTCAGGAAGCTGAGTACCTTCCAAGCTAGTATCAGCTATTTACTTCAGATCCTGATGGGAGAGATGCTATAGGACAGATTCAGTGCTGTGAAGGTGCTCAGAAAACTCCTTTGCCAAATCTGGGGACATGTTTTCATCTTTTTAAGTGTGGTTATGGGAAACTTCAGTATCTTCAGCTTTAAAATCTCTCCTTGGATTTTCTTTTAGAATAAGTTGCAGCTTTCATCTGACTGGAAATAACTACCTTGCTTTGTTTCATAAAGAATGGTCTTCTGTTCCTGAAAATCGAGCCTTTGAAAAGTTGTCAGTAGCCTATTACTCTCCTGGCTTACTTTTCTGTCTGTCTGTGTGTTTTTCTAACTATTTATCTTTTAGAGCTCATTTTCTACTAAACAAGTAAGTGTTTCCTATTACATCCTGGCTTCAAGCTCTCACTTCCTGATATTTCTTTATAATATTTTTTAGTGCTTGCTTTGTCCACATGGTCAGATAACTCTGTAGTTCCTCACTGGAAGTCTGTTTTACTTGCTGTGTGACATGGATCCCTGCTGGCACACACAGCATCGCACATTTATCTCTAGAGGTGGCACTTTGTACCACATCATACTTCTTGATAAGACACACAGGAATTTTTTTTTCTTTTTAACATAACATCTCCTGAAGGATACTTTTCCCTTGATGTGTAGTTTCATAAACAGTTCCATACATAGCTCCTTGGTACATTCTTAGTGTTCTCTGGACAAGCTTAATTCAAGTCATACCTGCTGAAATAATGATATACATGACTGCCAGTTGCAAGCTGGATGCAATGTCTGACATTAATCCTACAATATCACCACACCATTTCTGGCACTTTTTGATCCCCAACATCTAGATGCAATAACAAATCTGTCATCGTTGACTTGGTTACAGCCACTGATCAGATTACTTGGTACAACCTGCAGGTGAGCTCTCTGTAAATGCTCACGTCACCCTTTCAAACACAGCAGCCTTAAACCACCTCCTCTCTGTAGACGTCAATTATTTTCATCTACAACAACAGAACAGTAAGGATAGAAACATCCACTGTGATCTTGAAGGTCATAATTTGTACCCTTTTGAATGACTGAGTTTGTGAATTTGACTTGATTCTGTCAGTTACTTCGAAATATCAGAAACTGCTTGAAAGCAAAGCAATTGAATAAAGCTGAAGTCAGCCTCTTCTCCTGTGGCAGCATTTTCAGCTTGTTCAGCAAAAAACACTTGCACTCCATCACAGCACAAATACTTCAGTCACAAGATAATATAACTACCATAGGCTCTCTTTAGTGATACAGTTTCATTAGGATTTTCCAGTTTTCTCTTTTCTTTGAAAACTTGGCACATCATCCATATATTTTGTGATTTTCTATTTTGTTTCTGGAAAATATAATGAAGGATGAAGAAGCTTGCTGCCTTTTAAATTTGTCTCTAGCCTTTTTTTTTTTTTTTTTCAGTTAAAGAAATCAGGCTGTTTGAGAGCTTCATCTATTTACTAAGTCAAAAAACAGATTTCACCCAAAAGCTATCAAGTGGCAAAATTGCCTTATGCTGTAACTTGTTTCAGAATAAATGGAGCTATTGAAAGTCATTAAACCAGAATGGGAAGAAAGGTGGCCTTATTTTCTAAGCTTACATCCATGCAGAGCTTGTTGTCACAGTATCTTACAGACAGTAATGGTAACAGGCAACAGAAGTTCCGTTTTCTTTGAAAACACTGATGGAAACAGCTCAATGCTAACAAATGTAGACACTTTAGCTTTTGGAAATGAAGTTCATTCTGCTAGTGCTGCAGGTAATTTGATTTTAGTACCTTAAAAATGTCCTTTAGTATTCAATTCTGTTGCCAAAGCACAAGCATTTAGTCTTTTGAGATGCCTTCAGTAATGGCACTTGGTCTTCAGCCCAGCCCTACGCAGGTGCCATCTGTATCTCAGGGAATCTCACTTGGTGGTGGACACCTGCCTTTTGAAAAGCAAATTAAGTGCTATAATAGCAACAATGTAGGATTGCATGTTCAGTTTCAGTCCAGCTTGGACACTTATCTGTCTTTTGGCTGTCAGACTGTTTGTAAGGCTATGGAATGGTAGGAGAGGAAAAGGACACCTACACCTGATCTGCTATTTAGAGAGACAAGCAACGACTTTTAGTTTTGCCTAAGTCTGAGGTCCCTCTATCGCTGAGAAATTCAAAGAGGGACAAGAACAGAGTTAGATGGCTGTTGAGCGCTTTTAATGAACTCCCGAGATCTTTCCAGGCACTGTTTGATTCATGCCAGAGGCTAAACAACAGAAGATTCATAGTTTCATTCTCTGCAGTGACTTGGCCCAGAAGACAGGAGCGAAAAAGAGCTGGGGCTGCACTGAGGCACGCAGACATATTTGCAGCAACAAAGGGAACCTTTTTTGTTGATGATGTTTTGTCAGATGACCCAGGGAGAAACCCCAACATCTTCTACAGTTGTTGTCGGTGACTAAGATGGGTAGAAGGGATGCACTTTCAAACAGCTGAGATTATCAGAGGACTGAGCATGTTCAGGACTAAGAGAAGAAATTGTGAGCTCATGTCTCTGTCACCAGATGGAAGCGTAGGAATATAAATGGAATCAAGAGGTTACACCATGGTGTGGCCAGGGCTCAGCAGGCTTTTCCCTCACCAAGCCTTTTTTGCACTAGCAATGCTAAAGGTGAGGTACCTTGCTATCTTCTCTTTCAGTCTCACCGAGTTTATCAAAGAGCCTGGAGAGGACCTGAGCCCTAACCCAATAGGTCTGTAAATAAAAATAAAGTATGATCTGCATTTTACCAGTCTCTTGTATAGCCATAAACTTTCCCCAAGCCCTTTTCCACCTCTGTAAGTTCTTTTGAACACAGGTGTTCTTTTCTGACCTTTAGCTCTCAGCTTGTTTCAGTGGATTATCTTAGTGAGGTGATAGCAGCAAATCTGGAACTAATTTACTTGTTTTCACACATCAGTGCTATGAAAATAGCATACCAACATAAAGTCTTGGTTCACAAAGTCAGAGAGACTTTTCATACTGCCTTTGAGATGCAAGGGAATTCACTCTGTTCTTAAACTTCTCTAGGAATACTTCTTGCAACACAGCTTAGATTTACGCTTAGACTAACACAGCAGTTCCTGTCACCTTAAAAATATATGGTTCTCTAAAGCATAATGTTCATAAAAAGTTTAACTGCCTTACTGTTGATAGTGAAATAAAAACAATTTTATATATATATATGTATACCACAGTGCTAACTAAGAAACCTACTGCTAAGGAATTGGCAAAATTCAGAGAAAGGTGAAATCTGACTTATCAGATGAAATAAGTGTCTTCTCAGAGTCTGAATATTTTGTCAGAAGCTCATAGAAAATGCATCTGAATGAATAGAAAATGCTACTGATGAAGCAGAGGTGTATTTCCACAGGTTCTTTGACTTTCAAGAAAATAGGCATTGTATGATATAAAAAGGCACTTTGTTTATTGGACAAAAGGCATTTGATATTCTAGCACCGTAGAAGTGTTAAGTAAATCTTTGAATACTTCAAGTAAGAATGCCATCAGATTTTAAGGTGTCAGGACCAGTGTCAGGACCACACAAAATGAGTCCAGGATATGCCCATGCCTGTTGTAAGAGAACATTGCAAAATTAATTCTGAAAGGACATTTGGCATAAGCAGCATCTCTGACTTCCTTCATACAGTTTCATAGTCTGTGGCATAGAGGTAAATTTCAGTTTAACACAAAATAATTCAGCTTTTTAACTGCCACAAATGTTAATGAGAATCTTTTGGCTAAACCTCTTCCTGCAAATTGGAAAGTTTACATTTAAAGGTCAGAAGGTTTCCATGGCATTTGAAGACAATGAAACATATTCCCGGGGCAGTCTTTATTCTGCCACAGAAAATCAAGTTGCTGAGATGCAAAAATTCTCCCAGTAGCATCTATTATAGTTTATAAAGAACAGAAAACTACATTGATTGTTAAAATATCAAGAATCCAGCCAGATTCTCCTGCACTTGACTCCAGAAATAACCACAAAAGCAAACTGAGTCTATCAAAAATGAGTGATTCAGAAGTATGTCTAAGCTTGCAAGCTTGAGTAAGGTACATGGGTGGTTTTGAACAAGTTTCTACATGCCAAGTTTGTTTCAACTGTGAAGCGATGGCAAAACCAACAAAAAATATGTCAAGAAACTCATGTACACTCTAATGCTGTTATACACATACAAGCCAAAAAAATGAAGTAGACAGTGCCTAAGTGGGTTTGAGATTTTTGGGTGGGGTTTTATGAAAATCCTTGTTTAAACCTCCAAAACAGTCTGAGGTAGACTGTTGTGGAGAAAAGGATGACAGAGAAGTCTCTCTGCTCTCAGAAGCTGAATGTGTCCTATAATTTGAATATGGCCATTTATCTGGTTCTGTAGGATTTTTGGCAGTGGGCTTCAGAAGAGTTGTGAAAGGCATGCAATAGTTTCCTCTTTAGAGAAGCAATTACTTTAAGACAGGTAGCTCGCATTTCTTGCCATTTAGTACACAGCAACCCTCCTAAGATCCAGTGATCAGTCCAAAAGGATTGGAACAAGAAATGCAATAGCATCTTCTCTGTTACTTTTTCGCAACATTATCCTATAGAATCTGTCCAGGCGCAGATTTAAAGCTGTTTTCTTCAGGTAGTTGCAGCAGCAAATTGGTTTTGTCTTTCACAACTTTATGAAAAAGAGTTACAAAAATATAATTCTCCTAAAGGTGCCCTACCATCATCTGTATTGTATGGCCACATGCTGTATTAAAAATGCTAACGTTTCCTGAAGAAGCAAGAAAGAAAAGTAGATAATTGGATTTTCTTCTGCTTGTCAGGAACATACTACTCAACACCAGGCACTGAATGGAAGAGATACCACAGTTTAGTAAGTCATGGTAATTGAGCAGCTGACCTAAAAGTTCATTTGACTGTGAACAATAGGTATCTGTTAAGGGTTTATCACTGCTCCTGATTATACTATCAAAGCCTTGCTTAGAAAAAGTCACAAATGCTTAAGAGGAGCAAGCACTTTCTTCTGCTATCTGGATTTTTCTTCATGTAACTACACTAATCTTGGAAGAATTATCTGTGATTTATAGCAACCAGAGATAAGAATCAGGACAAAGATTGCTTCTTTAAGTTAGATATGTGTCCTATCTATTCCATGGGGCTATTTCAAACTAAATGTAATAAAACCAGATATGTTCCATTTGGGCATAAATACAGATTAAAGACAAACCAGAACATGTTCTTGATGAAAATTGATGCAAGAGAAGATGAGCTGCATTAACTGAATGTCTAAGGTAATAAATGGTGGACAATGCTGAAAATACTCCTTCATCAGCCAAAGGAAAAATCACAAGTGTGAGAGATCTTGTTCTATCCACTAGCATTCTTATACCGATCCTTTTGTTAAAGTTTGGATACTGAAAAAAATTCCTCAATAAAAGGCAGAATCCATTCTCCACCAACCTTGTACTTTTGATGAGGAACTTGAAAAAGAAACATTTTTTTTCTGCTCTTTGCATTCTGTTGATGCAAAATTAGTATTTTTATATTTCTTTGTAATAGTTGCAATAGGTGCTACTGTGCCTTTTATTGAAAAGTGTTGATTTCGAAATATGCTGCTTTCATGTTTCATATTTTCTTTTATTATTTCCTATACTTTTATCCCATACTCTTTCTTTTTTGTGTCCCTAACTCTCACCCCATTCATCCCTTTTCCTTATTGCCAGTTAGACTGGTGGCTTGCACAGGAAAAGAAAGAATGAAGGTGAAAGAAAATTAAAGGAATGAGAAAAAGAAAATTGAGCAGAAAGAAAAAGATAATGCATGAGTCAATATTATAATGTAAGTTAAATTAGGAAAAAAAAAAAAAGATCTTTTTAAATAAAGAGCCTAATCTCTTGAATGATTTGTCAGCCGTATTTTCTGAGGTAATTTAACCCAAATTTCTCTGTTCTGTGTGTCTCTATAATAAGGCCCATCCCACATCCCAGACCAAACCCACTACGCCATGTAAGAGGGTTCCCAGCTTATGACAATTGCCATCATGGTGATGGCTGTACTGAAGTCAGTGGCCACAAGGAAATGTCCCAGAGCCCCTGACCATCATCCTGAGTGGGTAGCACCATTTGCATTCAGACTTCCCAAGAGCCCAGTGCTTTTCAAAGTGATGATGTATTTGTCAAAGTGATCAGTTACTTAGTGAAAGCCAGTGCCAAAATTGTTGCACGGAATCTGAGCCACTGCACTCTTTCCTCCCTTATGCAGTTTATTCCACAAATGTTATATAATAATAAATATTAAACTGACAAATAATATTAGGCACATTAGCATTATTCCCACTGAAAATATGTGCCTGCTCTTGGTTACTTAGAAAAGATCCCATTTAAGAATGCTGTGGCCACTCAAGCCAGCTGCTTCTGACTTCCAGGGTATGCCAGCTCTTTTTACCCAGTAGGAGCTATGATTTCCCTAATTTTACTCTGAATTTGTATCTTCAGTACTGCAAGTTATTTATATGACAAGTTTGCTCAAGTGAATTTGATCTGCCATTGAAGTGTTGAAAATAAACTTAGAGATATTTGGAAAATTAAACTTGACCTTTCAAACATGTGAACATCATACTTTATACTACAACTCCTTGCCATGTAAGCTCCAGCTACTGATGATGAGTAAGCATAGATAACATCAACTGATTTCACACAATGCTCACAGAAATGTTTCTTTATTGACATCTACTTTTATTTCAGTTGTTTTTTTCTCTGTGACATATCTGCATAGACAGCTGCCATATCCACATCAGTGTTTGTGACAAATGGCAGGGAAGGTAAGTTGCCATGATGGGAATGTCAAATGGCATGGACATAGATACAGAATGTCAGTTTTTCAGTTCTGAAGTGGAGAGCCTCAGTTTTAAAATAAAACCCACTCAGAATGACAAAAATTCAAAGGGATATGTTCGCTAAATGCCGCAGTTTGATTTAGTTTCTATCAAAGTCAGTGGTTTATCTTTGGATACTTGCCCTTTTACAGAGTGTGCTTATCTGTAGTTCCTTTGAACATTACTTCTTGCACTAAATTGGAAATATAACTGAATGATCAGGCTTAGTGATGCCTGCAAACATTTTCTTCAGAAAAACAACATAAAGCACTTGGATCAGTAACAGTAGAAATTATATGATCAGTAACTGCCAAAAAAAAATCATTTTATTATTATTATTATTATTATATAAGTGCACATATATGAGCTTTCCCAATCTTGTGTTTCTAATACAAAACTTCTGAATGTCCCTTGTTGCCTCTTTTTTACATGCTAGCGGAATGACAGGTTTTGTATCAATCCTTTAAAAATGCATATTACAGAACTCTCATGAGGGAAACCAGAGCCAACCTTCAGCCCACTGAAGTCAGAATACTATTGTATCCTAAACATACATATCTCTTTCAGAGCATAGCTATTAAAATACTTGGAAATCAATTAAACTTATCAAGGCTTGAGGAGCGAACTGGCCACTTTCCCATGATTTCTCTTTTCAGTTTATATAGTAGTGGGAGGTCATGGGATAGACTTGGCACTTGGCATTTTCTTTTCCTTCTCCATGTCTCTGCAGAATTATGCCTGACACCCTCAAGCTGTCACTGAGGTATCTGCAGAGGGCAAAGCAGAAGAAATGCACACAGGGAAAACGAAAGGTGATTCCAGCAGACAACAGACTCCTGTTAGTCTGTCAAAAGAATTTTTGCTTTAGGTATTTTTGCCACCATTCTTGTCAGCTTCAGGTTGGCATCTTGGGAGTTTACAGAAGTCCTTGTCAGAATAATACAAGCAGAATTATAGAAAGAGAAATGAAGGAGACAACGCAAAAGGAGAGACTTAAGTTTAATTGCGAGACTGCACTTTTCCATTTCAATGTTTTTTCTGCTAGCTAGTCTCAAGCTGACACTTGACTCTTGTAGGTGTCCTTTAGCACAGCTAGATTACAGAAGTAGAGGGAAAATGGAGGGAGGAGAATTTCTTGTGCATGATGAGGAGTTAGGCTCTTTCTCTGTGCAGAGAAATTAACTCTCCTTGGAAAATCCTCCCCGAAAGGATATAGGCTAGTTAAGTGTTTTGTTTTGGGTTTTTTTCTTTTTTAGTACTTCTAGACTTCTAGATTATCTGTTTAGTTCATGTCCTATAATGTTCTTGAAATCTTTCTCTTTTAGTATTGGTGCAGTACCCAGCAGGCAAACTGTGTAGGTTATCCTAAGCTCCGGAATATTTGGAAAGGACCAACTGTAACATTCTTAATTTGTATAGGGTTCTTGGGATTTTTCTCACCACAGGCTATTTTAAAGGCAGCACATCTTGCAAGGACAAGTATGAACTGACACAGTTCATAATCAAGCTTCTTAACTCTCTTCTCAAGGCAAATAAGCTCTCATGCAATCAGAGGAGGATGAGTGTGTAGTGTAAAAGTGATTGCAGCAATACTTCCCCGTGTTCTTCCAGAGTTTTTGTCCTAAACTAGTCAGTGAAGCTTTAAATTGGATTTGCTTCAATCTTTTTCAGGCAGTGTATTTGGAACACATTCTATGATTTTGATGATCTAGAACATGTTTATCCATCATGTGGATATGTAACATAATACTTAACATTTTGTATGCTCAAAGTGGCTCAAGGATGCCATTGTAGACTGTAGTGCTGCACAAGAACATTCAGGAAATAAGTCCTATGCAAGGAGATATAGGTGGGGTTTTTATCAGGACACAGTAGCATTTCATCTGGAATAAAAACCTTCTGGTGGCAGAGCCTCCACTCTCGCTTACTTCTTGTCAATATTGGCCAGTTTGCAAACATCAGCATAGTGTACTACTAAAAATGAACCAGTAAACAATGTTTCTGTCTACAGTCCCATTTCAAATGCCTCTGACTTCTTGGGAAGAGAGATGTGCAAAGGCCATTAGTGGCCTCTTCCTTTGGAAAGGGCAGGGAAGATTCTGTTGTATTACACAGCAAGTAACTTCACTTTAAAATACTTGTCATTTCTATGAAGGAACTTCCATTGGTGAGAATTCTACTAGCCAGAACAGGCAGACATGAGAGGGCTGCTACCATGTTCTCTAAATAGAAATGGAGCAGTATATTTCATCTATGCATTGTGGAAATAAACCGTGATATAGTGAGGACGGATAAGGTGGAATGGGTAAATGTATAAAACAGATATGACAAAGACAATGCTAAAGGGTTTTTTTCAAGAGGGGTTGAGGTTTCTTTTTTCAGTCAATAGCATGGTACAGTGGTGCAGTGAACAGTGGCACTCAATGAGACAAAGCATGATTCACCAAAACATTTTCAGTAAGATGAATAAACACATTTATATTACTAGTGGCAAATACTCAAGAAATTTTTATAGATTAATCCAGGAAGTCACCAAATGGCATCAAACAATTAGTTCAAGGTTATTAATTCTGCTCAGATGTCCAAGAAATTAGATGCCTCATCATCCTGTCATTTAAGTATTTGCCTCTAGCTGAGACCATGACCCTGAATTTTTTTTCTCAAACTAAGCCAATTTGATACAGCCTTTTTGGCCATTTCCTGTATGAAATTGTAGATATGCACCTAACTAGTGTCTTATTAATCCACTTCTAAAACTTGTGAGGAAAATACTAAGTTGGTTTTCCTGTTTTCAGTATTTTTCTTTCTTTTTTTCCATCAGTCTAGTCTACATGTGTGAATATGAAGATAGATGTTATCTGTAATTCATGCCAGCCTACAGGCTGTGTCAGAAAGGGCTAAATATGCACTCTATTGCAATAAGAGTTATTAAGGTGCAAGCAAAGCATATCTCTGATGTAGCTGAACAGTGCCAGAATCCTGTTCCTGAGGTAAAAAAAGGCAGAACTGCTCTTGATGGAACACGACCGGGTTAGGGAACCTTTGGACATACGGAACATGCGCAAGTCCATTCTCCTGTGAACACTGAGGGAGGTGGCAGATGTTACCAAGAGGCCACTATGAAAGCCACAGCAACTGGGAGAGGCTTCCTGAGAAGTGCAAGAAAGAAAATGTCACTACTGTCTTCAAGTGGAGCAAGAGGGAGCATTATGGAACTAAAGGTTTTTTAGCATCACCTCTCACCCGGGGAAGCTGCTGGAGGAACTAATCCTGAAATCATTTCCAAATATATTGGAGATGATTGGGCAATTTATAAAGGTGTCCTGAGTGTTGTGGTCTACCCAGTCCTGTTCGGAGCCAAGGGTAGATGATATCCAAAGGTCCCTTCCAATATCAGTTATTCTGTGATCCTGTGATCTTTGCTTTAAGATAATATTAATTCCCACAAGTTCTATTTCCTAAGGAGCACATTAAAATTTACTATTCTAGTCTTATCTTGAAAATTGAAGAGATAATCCTCAGGGGTTATTTCACCTAAGTAAACTTTAGTTAAATTTTTCAAAGAAGGTATATTTCATAGCTCTGTCAAAAGAGATGTAGTCAAATATATTCTTTTAGCAGCTTCAATAAAGAACCTCCACAAAGCCAAATATGAACAGGGAAGAAAATCAGAAGATAATCAGCAGTTCCACAGAATTCAAGGAAATAAAGACATCCTCTAACCCAGTCTAAAATCTCATTATGTCAGGAAATCTCAGAAGATACTCAAAATGTCATTAAGAGTGAGACAGCTGGCTGAGATCTACAGATCATATTTTCTCAGACAGGATTTTTATTCTTCACGTGATTTTTGGAAGGAAGTGTAATTTCTACCTATGATTATTCTCACATTGCCCAGAGACGCTATTTTAGTGAGCACAATATTGGATAGACATTCTTTACATACTACTGAGAGAGCAGACTTTCATTAGTTCAGCCTTATTTCCCTCTAGGTTGCCCTTGGACTGCATCCATCTCTCCACCTAGCGAGATTTAATATTCCAGCTTTTGCAACAGTATCCAGAATTACATGTTGATGACCCCACAGTCTTACAGTAACCTGGTTCATTCCATTCTATCTTCTCCTCCTTCCCTGAATTGATATTTGTCTCTGGAGGAAATGAAAGTTGAACACTACTTTCCTGAAGGCAAGAGGGTTTTTTACACATTTTTAAACTGATCACAGTGGTTATTTTATTACTTAAACATTCAAAGAATGTGATAACAATCCCTCTCTGAGAGTCATAGCTACTGCTGCCCCTTCTCTCCCCATTCTTCCTGCTGTCAAGGAAATGATACAGGCAGGTACTCCAGGCACTTCAAAGTGTGTGTAATTCTTGCATAAGCTGGATGTTTATAGAAAGTTACATCTGAGGGAGCTCACAAGACTGGAGATAAAAGTGTGCAGTGGCCATGGCCCTAACCTGGAAGCTGAGAAGTCTAGGAATACATAATTTTCTATGGAGCACTGATGTTCCCAGTTCAGATGTAGGTTCTATACCATTTCCCTTTTCAAACCTGTAGCATGACTGTGGAACTACTGAAGCCATCAGAGATGCCCGTTGAAGTATCCAGCAATGGCTTGAGCGGTTGATCTATAAAATATGTCACCAATTGTATGATGTAAGGTGATACGGTTGGGATCAGCTCCAGGTTCCTTACAACATGGCTGTCATGAGATCCAGGTACACAAGTGGCCCAGGACACTACTGCTTCATGGACCAGCCGGAGCACCTGGCTGTGGGCTCTCAGGACAGACCCTGCCCCTGCGGCCTCTGAGAGCTGGAAAACCCAGCCAAAAGGCCAGTGGCCAGTTGGAGTCCAGCCGCAGCTTGTTCACTCCCCAAATACACATTCCACAGGAGACTGCCTGCTTACACCTTTACCCTTTAGAAGGCATAAAACCCACAAAAGTTTAATCAGCCTTTGCAGACTCTCCCCTAGTCTTTAGTTTTTATTATTTCTTTGTTCCTTTGCCTTACCAGTTGCCGGTGATCATTCCCAACCATGATCCCATCCATCAAACAGCTGTATAGTACATTTTCTGCTCTCCCACTCTTTGATCCAGGTATACATCTCTTGCCCCTTTACCTGACTCTATCTGCCAGTACATGACAATGGAAAGTAAATTCAATTTCCCAAGGTTGCTTACCACACTGTACTGCCTGCAACAAGAGACTGATTATCTGGGATTCTGTCCTATCATAGTGAATGGCACAATCCACCTTGAGTGCAATACAGTCAGCCTAAGAGAGGATCACACCAATTTAAAAATGAAACAGATGAGCTTTTTTGAGAAAAAAAATGGGAATACTATTGCTGTAATGCTTTGTATCCTTTGTATTTGTTGTAAAATGCCTGCAGGCTTCCAGAGGTCTTGCAATTACTAGAGTAGATGACAGGATATATTTATGTGTTCCTTAGAAAGAGGAATGTTTTCTTTACTTTTATAAACAACTCTTCTGTATCTTTTGACACCTGCAAGAATAATTTGCTTCGCTGCACACATCACAATATTTTTTGCTTCCTGTTAAGCCTTTATCTGCATTAAAACACACCACATAATCCAACTAGAAGATAAATAAAGTTAAAAATCAATATTATTAGTTTATTCCCTATAATTTTTATTTTTAAAAATTGACAAAGTGCAAGAATAGGTTTTAAATCTTGTATAAGCAATAATACAACCAAAATCCTAGAATCATAGAATAATTTAGGTCAGAAAAGACTTCTAGGATCTTCAAGTACAGCCATTTACCCAGTCCTGCCAAGGCCACCACTACACCATGTCCCTAAGTATCACATCTGTGCATATTTTAAATACCCCTAGGGCTGGTGGCTCAACCACTGCCTTTAGCGGTCTCTTCCAATGTTTGACAACCCTTTATGTGAAGAAATTTTTCCTAATACCCAACCTAAACCTTCCTTAGCACAACTTAAAGCTATTTCCACTCATCCCATCTTTTATTACTGGCCTGAAGAGGCCAAACCCTCACTTGCTACATCCCCCTTTCATGGAGTTGTAGAAGAGTGAATGGTACAAATACATGGTACAAAAAGTTATTATGATAGAAAACACAGCAAAATGTGTTCTGCTGTTTGGACAGATATCCCTGGGATTCAATTTACTCAAATTTAGCCACTCAGAAATTTAAATCTGCCTAGAATAGCAGTCTAGTCACAGAGGGGAAAAGAGGCAATTAACCCACTGTGTCCTCAGATGGATGTCTAAGGTATATAGGATAGATCACCTTTTGGAGAAGGTTCTCTCTTGCTGCCTTCCCTGCTTATAAGAAGAAGACCAGACAATGAGCTTAGATGAGATATCAACCTTTTAGAATACTAGCATTAAGTGAAATTAATAAACTTCACCTAATGCTAAATAAAGGCACATCTTTCCTGGGGTTTCCATGTTGTTCATGTGATAGTCATTATTCATGAAAGCACAATATGACAGCCAAATGCTAACAACTTTTTTACATGGGATTCCTCCCAGAGATTGACTGGGATTTCCACCAAGACATTAGAAAAGAGGCCACTGACTGAAAGCACACTCACCGTAGTTCTATTCATTGCTCAACTCCCCTAAGAGCAGCAGCCTCAGGTTCTGAATCTTCCCATTGTGCATCCATCCCAGCTCACTTCTTGTCCTTGGTCTTCCATGACTACCAAAATAGCTGTCAGGATCTTTCACTTCAGGTTTTCAACATTGCATGCAGCTTCAATAGCAGCCAGATAAATATATTCAAAATCCAAATCCTTATTGATCCTTTTAGATATTGTGAACACTAATAATTTTTGTTTTTAGCAAGTGTTTCTTTGAAAAGAAGCTTCAGGGAAAAATATGGTGCATTTACATACAGACAAGTAAGTTCCCTTTACTGAAGAAAAACTGTTTCTCTGTATCTCAGGAAAAGGGAGCTGAATGAGCTACTTTTATGGTAGAAAAAGTGATTACTGTTCCCTGAGCCAAAGGGGATCTGTCTGGCCTTGCTTGTGGTAAAGCTGGACACTAAAAACAGTGCTCAGTCTTTAAGTGCTTGTCTTTAAACATGAGGAGGTTCTGGAAAGAGCACACAAACATCTTTTCTTAGAGACATGTGCTTTTTGTCCCAGCTAGTGCTTTTTAGTCCTCTAAGTTATTAAATGAGACCCTGAGAGCTCAAGGGTGGTTTAGCTCTGCCAGCCCACAGGTCAATATGCCAGCAGCATGTTCTCCTTTCAATTCCCCAGATTTCACTGAAAACTTAACACAACCAACAACTTGGCTTTAAAAGCAATGCTCCAAGGTACTTCCCCTTGGCTCTTTCAGTCTCATCCAATACATTCACCAGCACTTGCTCTTACTGCAATTGTGTGTTTTGTTCATAAAGAAAGTCACTTTGCTCTGGCTCTGATTTTTATTTGCAATTGTCAGTCAGTCTGATGTTTTGAGCCTTGCAAAGACATTCAACATTTCAATGCAAAGGTCAATGGCAAAAGCTAGCAGTGGTTTAAATATTCTTTTAGGCTTTGATAGCCACCACATGCAAAAGAGAGACTGAAAAAGAGCAGTAAAGATGCTTTGCACATATATCTGGAAAAAATAATCCTTAAAAATCCCAAGGTAATCTAAAAATTGTATTATTCCAAGAAAGAAGGCAGCACAAGATACTTATCAGTAAATTTAAAGTACAAGTTAAGGGAGGCTGTGACTGTGGATTCAGTAAAAGCAGTTGTTGACAATGTCAGTGCAAATGAGAGATGACAAATAGGCTACACTTTTAGGGGACTGGCTGCAAAGATGAGTAATGTAAGCCTGATGCACAAGAAAATAATTAGAACAGCACATGACTTTGTCTAGCGCAAAAATTAAATACACAAAATATTGTGGTGATACAGTGAATAATTGATTTCTTTGACCTCATTTATTGGCTGATATTCTGTCAAACAGAAAAGAATCAGCAAGGTCATTAAAAAAAGATCAAAAGAGTTAAAATGTTAACCCAATCGTGGATATGGCATGCAGAAATGCATCCCAATAACACTTGTATTTCAGCATTTCTTGTAGTTCCAAGAACATTAGAGACATTAATTAGAAGGCAGCTTTGTTAATCTTCCTTCTGAAGCCTTGTATAAAAGTACAAGTGGTTCTAAAATAGAAGTAAAAAAGTAATACTTAGCTTTGCTTTTTTCTTTATCATGAACTCTATGAGTCCTGAAAAATGAGGGATACCACAAAAAATATACTGCAAAAAGAAGGCAATTGCATTCAGTATTCAAACTGTCTTATTTCACGGTGCTGTATATGAGCTGGGAGAGCTTGGAATTGTTCCCATAGAACAAAACAGAAAAATAGCTCATGCATCTTTTCCTTCATGTATAAAAGAGTTCATGTTCTTCATTGTCTTAATTCACCATTCCAAATCAAAATCATAATACTAAAGACATCCAGGTCTGTAGAAATAAATTTCCCTCTAAAATAAAGAAAAAATCTGGAAATGCTGTAACATTTTTCTTTTTCCTCACTAGGCTAGATAGTGAAAGAAAGCACAGAAATTTAGAGCATATCAAATTACAGTGGCTCTCTCTGAATTCAATGACATATTATGAAAAAAACATGACCTCCATTTGTAATTTGATTACAGGAAAACAGAGACATGGAGAAAGCAGTTTGTCATAAGTGGCAATTGATACTCTGCAACTCAATGCTTGGCAGGTTGATTTTTTTTTTTTTTTTGTAGTTTACAAATGTCTCTTTTGCACTGTATGGGGTGGAGTTCATTAAAAATGGATGTCAAAGTGTTTGGATAAAATCCATATTTATAATGTATTTCATGCATATGAAGGTGCAATACTTTTATTTTTTACAAAATTACCCAGAGTTGCTTCTCAGTGGTTTTGAAAATATTACGCACAATGTCCGCCATATTACTGTCAATGAAACTGCATTATTTTGACTGTGTGTTTAAATTCATGTCATGATTTTGTTGAAAATCATAATTTATAATTAGGATTTCATATGAAAAATGCTTTTCATAGCAATTTCACATATTAGTATACTAGGCAGTGTTTTGTTTTTACTTAGGGAAATCTTTTTCATCCAGCTCCAGCTTTCCAGTTCACAATCATAACAATAGGAGATATTGTTTTACATATGTAAGGATCAAAATACAGATATCTGAGAGTTTTTTCTGGAAAGCCTCTGAAGATTATAAAGTGAAATGAGTACCATGACATATTCAAGTTACATTTTCTTTTTTACATTTCCTAAAGAACAGTGAGTGCCTGACAAATTCTTATCTTTATTGTGTCTCAGCCATAAAACCTCAGTTAAATTATAGTTTGAGATGTTAGCATTAATATGTTAATTGCTTGAACATCTCTTTTTACATATAGTATGACAGCTGCTGAATAGCACAAACTCTGTATGTATACTAATGCACCTCTTCTCAGATTCCTGTATTCTTCTAATCTTGTGAATATCTTTGAAAAGAAACAGTTTACTTTTAGAGAGAACATGTTCTTCTACAGGTCCTGCTTGTTTAGGAAGGTATTGATGTAAATGGAACTTGGAGTCCTTTCAGCTTCAAAGAGGTTTTATCAGAGAGATTTTAGAAATCATGTATGCT
Source organism: Phainopepla nitens (assembly GCA_013400175.1). Taxonomy (NCBI): domain Eukaryota; kingdom Metazoa; phylum Chordata; class Aves; order Passeriformes; family Bombycillidae; genus Phainopepla; species Phainopepla nitens. The sequence goes on from VXBQ01009327.1 coordinate 542,666, forward strand.
ACTCTCTAGGTTAAAGTTAAATTCATTACAAAATAAAGGTTTGTGCACTGATTGACAAAGCTCCTTGCAAACTCTGGCAAGTTGTACATGGGTTTAATTGAACTTTGCTTTTATATCTGTGCTGAATAGCTTCTAACCCTATCAATGTTCTGTGCATCCCACATGGTCTAAAATAACCTGTAGATATTTTACAAAAAGCATTGCTGCAGTGAATGGACTTGCCTTTTCTTTGTAGTTGTCTTCCCCTCTGCAAATCTGCTCCTTCTCTCCCTCTTTTCCACCCGTACAAATCCTCCACTCTTCATCTTTCTCACATTATAACTGCTCCTGAATGCAGCAAGCTGTTGCACACAGAAAAGGACATTGAAAATAAGAATTAATGCCTGGCTCTGGCTCTGGCTCTTGGACCAAGGCAAGAATTACCCTTTTAAAATCCACCATCTCCATGAAAGCTTATCTTTGGACAAGGAAAGAAAAGTATTTTTTCTTATACTTGGTGACAGAGAAGTAAAAGAGTTATCTCCCCCCGCTGCACATCTCCAAATATTAGACAGGGAGAGAAAATAACCCATTTCCAATATTCAGTGGGTAAAACACCTGGGACAAAACAACCACACTGACACAAACACAATATGATTTATTACCACTATGTAGGAAAGAGATGCTGTGTCAGAGTATAGCATTGTGAATGTCATCCCTGCTCAGCAGCAGCCAAAAAAATCCACAAATAAGAGGATCACAGTTTATGACAGCCTCACAACTTGAGCACTGGGTACACCCCAGATGTACAATAAAACTACAGACTTGATTTTTAAAAGGGGAACAAAAAAAAAGGCAACAAACATAATGGGAAGTGTGGAATATCTGTTTTGGGGAGAAATTTAAGAAAAGTGACCACACAGACCATGATCACATGGCCTAGAAAAAGGCAAGTGAAATAAAGCCTTTTTTCTGTAAGACTGAAAAAACAACCATTGAATCTTTCAACATAACAGCCAAGAACTCACAATCTACTGATTAGACAACAGCTGCATTCCATGAATAACTAAAGGGGGAAATCACTTCCAGTGTCAAAAATAATAATGGGCTTAAAAGTAGAGAAATAATGGAGGGCTGGGTTAATTTTTAGTTGTTAAATGTTATGGTCTTAATAAAACCTCAAGAAACCCTATGCCACAAACTGCTGGAAACTGGGAAAAGACCAAGGGGAGGAACCCTGCACATTTGCTCAGCTCCAGAGCATCAGTTTCATGGCATTACAGGAGGCATGATTTGAAGCTGGATAGAGCTTTGATCTGAAGGAGCCGGGCAAATATTGCACTCTTGTGATAACCCATAACTAACTAAGTGCTTCTGCTGAGACTTGTTTAAATTCAAAACAGTATGTAAAGCAGCCACCTGCTTCCCTTTTCACCATAATGGTGCTGGTGACAATTGGAAGACTCAAAATGAGCCAGATAATATTTTATGCCTTCCCCCAGAGGCCCTTCCTTCTCAGTGCAATCATACTCTGCAGCCTATTATGATGTTCCCATCTGTCTTAGTCATCGTGCAGCCAAGCTATTTGTATTTAGCTCCTTAACCTTTCCTCATGAATCAATTTCTCTAACTCGGTAATCAACACTGTCTGACAGAGAATGAAAGTAAATCTTGGATTTAGAAATAGGGCTTCAGACAGCAACTCCAGAAGCAAGACATGCAGAAATTCTCTAGGTCCCTTGTACTACCTTTGTTTGGATAAACTTGAATACTTACAGGGGGAAACAGTGAAGCCAAATGTTTGGGAAAAAAAATTGGGCACTGGATAGGAAAAAAAACACAGAAAAGTCGCAAATAGCAAAAGACAAGGTTAAGATGTGTTTTACTCTTTCCTGCTGTATTATGAAAAAGCATCCATCCATCCATCCATCCATCCATCCATCCATCCATCCATCCATCCATCCATCCATCCATCCATCCATCCATCCATCCATCCATCCATCCATCCATCCACCCACCCATCCACCCATCCTTCTGTTCTTTATCCTAACATCCTGTTACTAACTTTGATTTTGACTTAACCAAAAGTTGTAATATCCAATTAATGTTCATTCAGTGAACATGTACAGTCTAATCAGTTATAAGGGTTATCCTGTGTAGTCTCTTGTTTAGCACTTTCTTGCCGAAAACCATAAGCAGCATCTTTCAAGAAAATTTTGGAAAAGTTGAAAGCCAAAGGCATGCAAGTAAACTAAAAAGTATCTGTCACTGCCCTGTAGTAAGAGCAGCCATTTTTGAAGCACTAATGAAGCTCAGTAGCTGCTACAGTTGTTTATGACTTTTCCAAGCCTTATTTTTCCACATTCACATTCTTAGTAGTTCTCTGTTGAGGACTGCTTTTAAAAAACTCAAGTAAAAAAAGCTTCACCCTGGTCAGTTCCAAAATGAATTAGAGAAATAGCATAAAATTGCCCTGAGGCAATTCCTTGTGTTTGGAGCAAGATCTCCTCATATTGGCCTTGCCATGGTCTAGGTTATGCTCATAACAGTCTCAGCAGTTAATGTAACAAGACTCAGGGTGATATCCTGTGGAAGGAGAAGTGATATCTGTCACAGGCAGCACTTTCTCATCTTCTGAAGCTGAAACACTCACAAAAATCAAGAGGCATGTGTTAAGAGGAAGGTGTAGGTTCAGGATTTCTTGTGTGCAGGCCAGGGGGAAAGGAACAACAGCTGCTGTGGGTCCTCACTGTGTTCTTTGGCTTCCTCTGGGAAAGCAATGACAGGTTGGTGTTTGTCCACACCTTTTAAGGCTCCTTTTAGGAGCCAAACAGTTATTACTGTGGGGTCATTCATCTCATAACATTACTGTCCTCATCCTCCATAAATCTTAGACAAAGCTGCCTTTGGTTGCTTCTTCTGGGTGTCGTTTTGGCTACCATTTGCCTTTTGGTTTGGAAGGGAGAGAGCACAAGCAATGTGAGCCTGTGTGTAAAATCTGTTCACTGAACAAGTTCAGCTGAAAATCATTACACAAACATCTCAGCAGAATGAGAACTAAACAGCACAAGCCCATGCAGGGGGTCTTTTCTGCTTCTATAAATTGATCATCACATTACTGGGACTGAGAGACTCTACAGAAAGACTTACAAGGTGTCATGCTATGTTCATTATCCCCAAATAGAACAAGAATGCAGGAGACTTCATGCTGGGTTTTACTGTCTCTCTGACTCCCTCACTCAGAAACTGATGACATTAAAGACAGATATCTAGATATCTAGACCTATATCTATAAAAAATAAAAAAAAAAAGTTTAGCTCAAGAGGAATCCATCCTTATTTATGAACTCTTTCACTCAGAACAGAAATAAGGATTTGATCTCACCTCACACAGATGTCTCATCCTTTTGAAACAGGCAGAAGTTCTTGTATTCTGAAGTGAAAGAATCTTTCATTCTTAAACTTCTCACTCTCTGAGGAAATCAAAAGGGTGTCTTGAATGCCCGAGACATAAAATCCATTTCAATGATAGAATTGACTGGGTCTGGGGATGTGAAAATTTGCTTTCCTTCACAACATACTATGCTGAAGAGAAAGTTGGTATCTGCACATAAATCAGTGCTGCTACTGCTGCCGGTCTGTACTATCTTCCTCTCTTATAATAGCAAGGTCACTGACATAATCTTGGCAATTTTACCTGGATATTACTGGCATCATTAGTTCCTTTTTAATGCACAGAATGAATTTGGAAATTAATATCTATTACTAGGAAGCATCTGTGGACAGAGCTAATTTAGCTTAGTGCAGCCTTCCTGAACTGTATTTTCTGGTCATTTCATGTGACATAAACGGCTCAATAGCTGAAATCCATTTATTTCAATATTAAGAAATGTTTCCATTAATAATGCTAAGTCCAATGAGAAGAAAATATGATTATATGAAGACCAGAAGGGAAATAAAACAATAATTTTTTGATGATAAAACCAAAATTTAAATAATAGTAAACTCTGATGATATTTTGTGCATAACAAAGGAGGAGAAAAATGTGTATCACAGCCTAACATGCAAGGGAAGGGGGAATTTTAATGAATACAGCTTTATAAAATAACAGTTAAGTAATTCAACTTGTGAAAAATTACAGCTTTTAAAATTTCTCAATATTCTGCCCTACTTACACTATTTGAACTTTCATTTGCCATTGAGCAAACAATAATGTATTAATGGACACATAAATCTTTTTTAGAATTATTTCAAGACACCAGGATAAGAAAAATCATTAAGTATTTGATGATAGTTGCAATATCCGCCTGATTTAGAAGCAGATCTATTCCCAGGAAAATAGAGAGGATGGTAAAAAGATGATCAATAAAACTCTGCTTAAAAGTATCATATGAAAGAAATAAAATGAAGGTAAACTAGATTCGATGGATTCATAAATTAAGCTGCAGGTGGAATATAATTTGTTTATTTCTCTCACATTTTTATTCCACTGAAAGAACAAAAGCAAAACCAAATTAATTAAAATATTTTAAAACAAAAACTTCACTCACTAAATTCCAAGGGCATTTTATAACTGCCTTCAGCTGGGATGGATTAGCATTTATTTTCAGCTCTTGCTACAACTGGGTCTTTATCTCTGTGGATGTAAAAAAATTGTTGACACAAGACAATTCACTTACACATCTCCCAACAAGTTTTCAGTCTTTTAGCCCATGTTCAGAATAGCAAGTACTATGGAATACTTCACCTGCTTTGCAGTGGCAGAGCAGGAGACAATGAAAATGGCACTACAGGTGGGATGAAGACTTCTGTTGTTTCATTTCATTCTACCCATGCAGCTAGGTTAGATAAAATTATTTTAGTTAGAGATGCATGTGCTTCAAATCTATTAACATTAAGCCTTACACTTTATTTATTCCAGTTGTACTGATAGTAAAACCTGAGGTAAAAAAGTGGTGTGACACAGAGCAAATTAGAGCTGGGAAGGAATCAGAAGTTGGTTTCCTCATCTGTGGTGAACCCAAGCTGCACAGCTGTCTCACACGTCAAGACCCCAAGACACCATTTTCTGAGCGCTACTGATTTGTTGCTTGGGTTTTTTTAATTTGCCTAAGGAAATGTGCCTGTAGTGCATGGCTTGAAATGCTACACAATAATTGGCTTACGAAATTTTTTGGTTGCACATTTTCTTCCTGTCTGCTTCCATTTCTCTTTATTTAACTGACCCTTCTTCGACAGAATATCTGAGCATCTTTTTACAAACAACCCAAACCACAAACTAAATTTGTTTCCTACCTCTTAGAAATAGCAAGATTCTCTTCTTTTTTGAGCATTCAAGAAATTTAATTATTTTTCAAGTTCAGGGCAATTTCATTTGGCTGCTTTGGATCTCAGATAATTCATAATTGACTTGGAAAAAAGTCAAATTCAGCTTGGATCTAATCCATATCACAAGAAGCAAAATCACAGCTGACACTCTTGTTAGCACAGTCAGCAGAGTAACCCAGAGCCTGCTTCTATAAACATTAGTCAAACAGAACTTATATTCTGAGTAATTTATTGTTAAGAATTCTGCTAGCATGAGGACACTCATGAAATTGAGATATTGCTCCCTTGAATGAAACCCCATCTCTTCCCAAAATTACACCAGTTTAACAGAAAAAAAAAAAAAAGAAGCTTTTTAAGCAGTTTTTGTTCACTGCTTATGTAGGAGTTGAGAGGTTTTTCTGTTGAAGTAGGATTTCTCCTACCTAGAAATAAACATAAATTAAACGTTTGAAATAATCTGCTTTCCACCTGAGTAAAAATGTTCACAGTGGTTCTGGTATTGACTTTAGTTGTAAAAAAAAGCAACCTACTTAGGTAAGGTAAGACAGAACCACTTCTTCACCAGAAACGTTAATTGTGCCAGAGAGAGGATAATGCTTGGCCTCGTGTCTAATCAAGGCACTGATAAGCTCTCACTACTCTTACTTAACCTGCAGGAGAAACTGGAAAGCCAGGCTTTGTGGGCTGCCCAGTTGATAAAGGGTTTGCTTTCCTTTCCTGTCTGGTGCCTGGGTCTCCTGTGCAGTTACACAAACTCAGCCCCATCAGATGCCACAGGAGCATATGTGCAGCACCAGTAGGTGCTGATGCAGCAGGCTTAAGGTCCTTGTCTCCCTCCATGCTGCATGTTTTATCATTCATGTTTACCCCTTTGTAAATGTAGAATAAAAAGCCCTTTTTTCAGTAATATTTCTTCTTTTCTTCCTTCCATCAGTTTTATTGCTCTGTCCCTTAACTGCTGCCTAGGTTTCATCATGCCAGTAAATAAATTATTTTCATCTATAACTCCAAATAGTCTGTCCATAGCTGTCAATGGCTAATATATTCATTCATATCCTGAAAGGCCCCCACACCAAAACCTAATCAACATTTACTGAGCAGAAGAAAATTGTATGGAAGAAGCAGTTCTCTCCAGCCTGTATAATACCTACCTGCTCATTTTTCCTTTTCTGATTTTGTGTCCTTTATCCATATTCAAATGGATTTGTTCTAACTCCCTTTGCTTTCAGCATGGCTCATACAGGCTCATGTTCTCCCCCAGAGGCCTGTGAAAGGCATTCTCCTGAGAGCAGTGAGTGTCCTAGTGGCATGGGAAGGCTTCCACAGGTCTCCAAGTTCATTGTGAGCAGACATGTAGAGCCATGGCCAAAGCTACACTCCTGTCTGCTCCCAAGCTGTATTCCTGCACTGCTCCTCCTGCTGTCACAGTCCTATGTTTGAGGGGAAAATTTAGTAGTTTAAAATTAAGATCTCACTTAATAGAAGAGGAACCCCTTCTCTGGTCGTTCAGACCATTTGAAACTGTCTTAATTCCATTCTGAGGGGCATCCCTCTCTCTCTACTGCAACAGGTATCCTTTGTCTCCCCTGGCAGTGGACAGTAAACAACTTCATATTCTAAACATCCGAGAGTTACAGAGATGCGTCCCACGGTGTAAACGCATCAACAACCAGCATGCCCCATACCATTCAGCTGAGACCTTCCCCACCTGCACAGGTTCTCCTCTTGGGCCATGGCAGCTCGAAACTTGGCCTGTTCCCACTCCCACTCCTCCCTAAATCTAACCCTAACAGGACAAATTCTCTTAGCATTCAACAGGGGAACAATGCAGCTGAGTCTTCAACAATTTGGCACTAATCTGATACTAACTCTCTTTGTTGGAGGGGTCTGGACTTTCAGTTGTGAGAAAAACTTTCCCAGACTGAACTTTGTTCTCCTGCCAGATTTTTTGTTTGTATTTCATTTTTGAGAGTGGCTTACTCAGAAGAATTGATGTGTACACACACCCATTTTGCTCTTTCACAGGCAGAATTTGTCCACATGAATGTGAGAAAACTCAGTGATCTCTCTTCAGTTTCCAGCACTAGGACTACTTTGGCTAGGCATTGTGGAGGCAGAGCCTACAGAGAACCTGCTCACTGCCCAGGGAGAACTTAGAGCAGCCTTCCAATACCTAAGGGGTCTGCAGGAGAGCTTGAGAGGGACTTTTCCCAAGGACATGCAGTGATGGGACAGGGGAGAATGGCCTCAAACTGAAAGGGATTAGATTTAGATTAGATACTAGAAAGAAATTCTTTGCTGTGAGGGTGGTGGGGCACTGGAACAGATTGCCCAGAGAAGTTGTGGGAGTGTTTAGAGTCAGGTTGGATGAGGCTCTGAGCAATCTGGTCTAGTAGGTGTCCCTGCCTGTGGCAGAGGGGGCTAGAACCAGATGATCTCCAATGTCCATTCCAACCCAAACCATTCTGTGATTCTGTGAAATCAAGCCCTTTCTGTGAGTTTCAAAGCTGAAACTGGTAGGCACAAAAGAGACCAAACATTTTTACTGAAGAAAATTAGTGTCCTTTGGAATAAGGTAATTATTATATATTTTTTAATTGTAGTAGAAGAAGCTATATTAACAAAAGAATTTCTTTATTACTTTGTCATTTAAAAATATCATCTTGTCTTGCTTCAGATTGGAGGGCACAACTCATATGACTGCAAACAACAGATGAAAAGTTCATTCTTGCTTTTCAGTGACACTGATCATTGAGTTGTCATAAATCTGTGAAGTGCAGCTCTACTTTCTTCATGAACTTGGGACCTACTGTTTCTGTGGCATAATTATTTAGTTATTAACTTACATAGAAAAAAGAAAAAAATAATAGAAGTGCTTGCAGCTGAATTTTGTCATTCAAAGGTCTAATCCCAGAGTGATTCTCTTTGCAATTGTTTAGAAATTAACTACTTGGTTATTTTTAAAATGCAAGAGTAAACAATCTTTTAACTTAAAATATTTTGTCAGATTTTTTTTCCTAAAATAATATTAAATCAAATATTACAAGGTGGTTTTTTTTTAATTATTGATTTTACTGTAATGTAGTGAAAGGGTTCTGTTCAAACAGTTACTTACACAAAAAATATTTCCTAAGCTGTATTTAAATAACTCATAGCCACCTCAGGCCAGAATCATCAGTCTACACATGACTGATGTCAAGTGCTGGCCATCAGGTGTACCCTGTCTCTGGGGGACTGTGGTAACAGGTGTTACTCAGACTTCTTTTGCAAATTGCTGGTTTAATTTGTAAGCTTGAACGCCCTTCTGCTAACAAAGCCTTTGTACAACGAGAGCAGAAAGGCACTCTCTCACAGAAACATGGCACTACCCCAAAGCCCTACAAACAAAAATATGAAGCATTACAAAGTCAACAAAAAATTATTTTAAAACTACACTTTTTTTGCTTTTCCTAAGTAAATGCTTTTCCATAACAGTTTACATATTTCTTTGAAGGCTTAAATTTTAATAGCACACTTAGTTCAGTAAAATGGTATTAAATGGTTTCCAGAGAGGGGGTTAAGGAACTGAGGCAGAAGGGAATAAGCCTTTTGGGAAAACTCTGGGCAAACTGATTTAAACAGAGATTCATTTTCCCTACTTTGTAAGGTGGGAATCAAACTGGTTGTCTAGATTTCCTGTGTATGGAAAGAATACCCGGGGGCAATTCATCACAATTAACTTTGGTGTTTATCTTAGACTGAGACAGAATAAATGTGCTCTGAAGGTATCCTTTCTCTCCACTAAGTATAGGACAACTGAAAGATGGGGTTTAAATTAGACATACAGGTTTTAGACAGCAAAGTGAGGTGAGACGTACGGTTTGAAAAGTAAAAATGGGAGCAACATTGACAGCTGAGAAATAAAAGGAAACTGCAAAGGGCCTTTGGGGTAATAGGAAAAATTTGGAAGATGGGAAATAACATAATTAGGTGATCAGGTGGGGTCCCACAAAAGGATTTGAAGAGCAAGACAAAATGGTTTCACAGCAACCAGGTGAATCTAACTGGGCTGTCATGCAGTATAAAAGAAAATAGAGAAAGTGATTAGGGAAAAGGCTTGCAATAATTGCTGCAAAAGTTACTCAATGCACGGATACAAGAGTCTCCTGTATGGATGCAAAAGAATTGCCAATCTTTGGGATATTGTGAAAATACAAAAGAGTATTCAACTGCAGTATCTTCAAAAGATGAGGAAGGTGCTGAAGGTGAAAATGGGTTGCATTTTTACTGTAGTGGAGATAAAAAAATATGATAATAATCGAGTGAGAAAAGACTTTTTTTTTGTCTTTGAACCAGATCTAAACCTCACAAAGAGAAAAAGTCTATTGCATGTTAATATGGATTTTTTTCTGGTTTCCTATTGGGGCAGAATTGCTGGCTGAGACACGAGATAAAAGAAACATTCACGTGGAAAATCTTAAATCATAGACTATAAAAGGGAATCTATTTCATTGAAAAAAAAATAAATAAAATTTGCATGATTATATAAAGAAATCTGCTCCTTAGTTATGCATGATACCACCTAGTCTTAACAGTCTGATTACACATTTAATAGTCTCTGTCTGTAATATAACAATAAATATTGTTATATTACATAAATATTACATAATCCAGACTAAGAAAGAACAGATTATTTCATTCAACCAAATCAGAATAATGAACTGATAAATATCAAATGACTGCAAAATGGCTTCCAGGGCTTGGACATTTTGGGAAATTGTATTATAAAATGATCATCAATAACCTGTGTTATCTGAAATCAATCACAGGGTAACTGAAGGTACTTTTAGAGCAAATCACTGCTTTGTGATTCATATTTAACAAAAATATTTTTATATGTTCCTTGCCCATCTTCCCAGTGCAGTATCTGAGCTGTACTTCTTTCTGTTTTTCTAGGAAATCATCTAGGACTCTCATTTTTCTCTGTGATGTTTTGACTGCATTTTAAGCATAAATATTATTAATCCTTTCCTGTCAACTTTTGATTTACCAAACATTTGGCCAAGTCAATGAACACATTAAGCTCACTACATAATACCAGATGGCTTTATGGGTTTGTGTCCTCTCCTGGGCAAATCCTGCTGTCATCTCTGAGCATCTGCACGGAGCCACAAGGGATGTGTGCACTTTTCATTCATTCAGCTGGGTCACTCATCATTAATATTCAGAGGAGGAAAGGAGGTGTCAGACAAGAGAATTGGTTCTGGCTTCTGTTAGCACATTGACATGTCAATCATCCACCCTAGAGGCTGCCAGGCCCAATTTAGAACAAAAGTAACTGCTGGGCTGAGCACAGCACAAGAGGAGACGAGATTTCTTTGTGTTAACCAGTCCCCACACAGCGTGGAAACGTAATTAGAGTCTTCCTCACAACCAATAACACATGAAACCCAGTCACTGGTGGGACACACTTGGAAACAAAATCTCTGACCCCAGTCACGTTAGGAATGATTCTGCTGCAGTCACAGGGTGTTCTCAAACTGAGATTGTATTTAAAGTGCCTCTCTCAGGAAAGTGGTCCGACCCAGCATGGTGATAACTGGAATATGTTAAATTCCCTGCAATTTCTTACATGACAGCTTTGATCATTCATAAAAGGTACTGTTGTTTTCTAGATTACTACAGTCACCTTTAAAAGGCAAAACAGCAGAAACAAATTAATCCTCAAGCCGTTTGATCTCAGTGCAATTCCCCAGCAGCTGCACGTGCAATAGCCTCCTAGTGCTCCCTACTGGAGTCCACCCAGAATGCCTCCTGCTTCCACAGGCAGCTTTAAGGGAAAAAGGTGGGTATGATAGCAAAACCCACATGGCCTGAGCTGTTTGGACTAGGAGACAGGAGTTCCTGCTCCATGAATCCTTCAGCCTTGCCGTCCAAACTTTTGATCTCTTTTTGGAACCTTGAGAGAGTCAAAACAAATGTAAGCATCAGCAATGAGTGCTTGCTCTCACAGTTCATACCTGTGTACCATCAAGGAGCGAAAGTTTCATCCTGCTCTGGTAGGTGGCTTCTCTCTCAGCAGATGGGCTAACAAAAGACAGCTTTCAAGTGACTGCCTTTATAACAGCAGATTCAAACCCCTCAGACACTGAGATCTAAACGTCAAAGTTAGCTTCTTCTCTGGCATAAGTTGAACCAACATCTGGGCTCCAAATATTCTGAGGAAGGTTAAATATTTTTTTGTATTGATCAGCTCTATCTGTGTGTGTAAAATCTCCTACCACCCATTGATATTTAGACAAACATTTTCTCAGGACAAGGCATATGTACACCAGTAAATCTCTGTCAGAATCAATAGACAGACACCTTTCTATGCCAGCTGAAAAACTGGTTTATTTAGTTTTAATAAAAGGTTGCCAAATACATGTTCTTTTCCCTTATGCTTGCAGCCATCTGCTGTTTACTACTTGTGACACAAGCAATCCACCCTGAACTTCTGCCTTGGTCCAAACGTGGGAAAGGTTTCACCTCTAGCATTTCCCATAACAGATAGCCATTGTTTCATATACTTAATTTATGTCCTCAGGAAAAGAAATGGAAAAAAAAGGATTTCAGTGTCTTTAATTCTCTTATCTCCTTCAGCCCCATTGACTGTATCTGACTGCATCATGAAACATGCATTCTAACTGTGGCCTTGTTTCACAGTGAAGTTTTATGGCCAGCTATATTTAACCCAAAGTATGAACCCCACACCTCTATTTCAGATCCTGCAAAACAAACACATAACATCAGCAGCCAAAGGTTGTAGCTAAACTGCAGGAGTGGCAAACAGTGACAGTGGGAAACAGTAAAGCACTTCACCTTTAGCTCTCATGGCTATATGTTACTAATCCTGTTTAGTGATAAATGTGTTTGAGTGGCTGCAACTCACAAGCAGGTGAGAAGGAAGCCTGACCTCCCTACTTATGTAGCCACCCTGGGTACAAGGAGTGAAATATTCACAAAATATTTGTCTTTGGCTCTTACTTAGACTGGTACTTCATTTGTACAGATATTTTGATATTCAAGTACCTACAGACATTTTTGTATGACTGAGTACACAAATTATTCTGCTTCTCAACAATATGGCACCGCGCCCACAGAAAATAAGAGTAAAAAGACAGTGATTTGATGAACTTTTAGGAGCACTTTTTGATCATCAGCATAAGACCATTTCCCTTTTATAGTCTAAGAGACTAAATAGGCAGCATAGTGGCACTTTTACATGCCTTAATAAATGCTACTATTATGTAAATAATATTATTCCTACTGTTAATATCACCTTCAAACAACATGCTCTCACCTATTTAATGTAGTGTTGTAGTTTACTGAAAGGATATGGCACGCAAATTCTGGCCAAAATATCAACATCAGTGAAGTATATGTCATGGCTAAAGAAAGATGCAGAGGAGATTTTGTGCTCTCTCACAAAGGGCCAAGTCCCTGCGTGTGAGTCCAGCATCCCTTCTGAAGCTGTCTCCTCTAAATGATGTGAGGGACCAAGGAACTAATGTTCAAACCTTTGTTTTTAAAGGTGTATCTTCATCAAAATGCTGATCCTTCAATACTTCAGACAAAAATATTGTGCAGAGAAAAATATGTATATCTTAGGTCAACCTTAAGCCAAATTTCCCCACCACCATGAAGAAAGGAGGCTCATTCAGTTCTGGATAAGTGCCATCACTGATGATGTAAACATTGGTATGGCAGGTAACTCAGGGTGCAGTTATGCCAGTACCTGTCAAAACTATGTTACAAATATACGTGTTTAGATAGCACATCAGAGAGGAAGAGCACATCGGTGCTAACCTGTCAGAAAAGACAGGAGCTCTGTTTGCTCAGCAGAGAGTTGCTGTGTTCTTTTGTCCTCTTCTGTTCCTCATCTCTAAAACTGAGATGAATGTACTTTTTTACACATTAGGGAGATGTATGAGGTCCTTACGAAAAAATAAGAATAGCATTGGTATAAATATCTTCTTTCTGTTGAAATTGCTTTTCCACAAGGAATGTTGCTGTTTCAGGATAAAGATGCTCCGATTTTCAACACGCTGACAGCATTTTGATTAGTGACATTGTATTTTCTTCCCTTTGTTTCCATCAACATGATTTTTACATAAGACACAACTGGTCCCTCTGTAATCAATCTGCATACATAGCATTTCCACACAACTTTATGAATTCATAGATAAATAGTTTGAGAAAGCTGTCTGCTTTCATTTGCATCATTCTCCATGTGCTTTCTGATCTGAGGTTAAGTTTAGCAGCTGCCTAATACACAGTCCCAAGACTGAATTATCTCTGTTACTTGTGAGGACAAGAACTCTTCTCATTATGAAACATTCAATCTGTTGCAGGAGAGGGGTATATGTGTACAAAATGGAGGGATAAGCCAGCATTATTGTTCACTCACAGCTTTAGGGAGTTTTTTTCACATTTAAAAAAACTGCATGTGAAAAGAAACTGTACCAGAGTACTGAAATAATCATGATTTCTGAGTTGAATTTTAAACAATGGAGTTGTAAGAAAATTCACACCAAAGCATCCAGGAGAGTATGCAGTATTTATTTAATGCTGAAGACAAGTTTAAGAACATGTCCAGTGGAGACTCCTCAGTCACCAAACAGAGCTTGTGTTGAGAAAGCAAGGAAATAAATGTAACAAATTCAAGAAAATTTATACAATACTTTGATTTTCAGAGATTAAAAACTGACTGAAATCCCTATATTACAATAATATTGAAAATAAAATGTTTCTTGTTAAAATCAGCTAAAAGTCATTTATAAGACTAACAAAAACACAGCTTCTTTCAGTGGGAGTTTAGCAGAAAACTGTCTCCGAGAAGACTATGGCTCTTGATTTCTGATTAAAGACATAGTCACAGCAACCCACATCTTCATAACTTCCAGGATGGATCAATACTCCTCATTATACTGTTTAATGCACATGCTGAGATTAAAAAGCACTTCTGCTGGTGTAAATCCCAGCAATCTCTTGTAATGGTACCAGCCTTGAAGAACATGATCCCCCAGCACTTTGCTCCCTAGCACAGCTCCAAAGCAAAGAAGCCAATCAGCCTTCTGTGGTACAGTGCTGAGCTCCATGGTGAGCTTTCTCAGCAGATGGTCCAAGAGCTCTTTGTTGGAAGAGCTGTTAACCACAATTAGAGGCTATATTCACAAAGGGATTTAAGGCTGAAAATTCCTCTTCAGGTCCTTAAGTTGTTGGACTGAAGTTGGACTCACAGGAGAAGGAGAAGGAGAAGGAGAAGGAGAAGGAGAAGGAGAAGGAGAAGGAGAAGGAGAAGGAGAAGGAGAAGGGAGAGAAATGGCAGCTGCTGGGCAAAGTCCAGGGGAGTGGCAGCAGTCTGAACAGGGAGTGACTTTCTGGAGGCCAAGCTGAAAGAAATGGCCTTACGAGATACAGGATGACAAAGACTGGCACTTTCTGGAAAAGAAAGAAACAAAGCACAAGGCAAGATTAAAAGATAAAAGCTCTAAGATGGGTACAGGAAATGTTTCCATGAAAAACATCTGAGAAAAAAAGCAGATCATGGAGAAGGATACTGCAGACCTGAACCATAATCTGCTCAGATGCAAGGCTTCATGGGCTTTTGAGAAAAGGTCTTTGAAAGAGACTGAAGAGAAGAAGAAGAGACAGGAGTTGATCCAGCACAAAGAGACAAGACACAGGCACCTGAAGTGAGTTAATCACGAGGTCAAAGCTGATGAGCTTTAACAAAATATTTGCTACAGAACAAAAGCTTCAAAGATCTCAAAAAATCCTGGATCAGCTGATGGAGATTCCTCCATTTGATTAGGGAATCAAAATGAAAAAGCTTTAAAGGAACAAGAATGAAATTCTGTGGCCAAATTTAGAGCAAAAGAGAATGAGGATGAGAAGACATATAAGTGTGCTGCTAAATATAGCTGAGAGGAACATTCAGCAAGACCCAGAAATTCTGGTCAAAACTACCCAACAGAAAGCAAAATACATCAAGGAGATTGTTTGGAGGAAAAAAAACCACTGCTTTCAAAGACAAAACTTGGTGATGGAAAATGTAATCTACAGGAAACAGAAGAAACAATCAGAAGAAGAGATCAGAGGAGTGATTTGTTGTTAAGAGTTTTGAAATCTGTTGGAGGAAAAGTTAGAAAAAATACCCAAAGCATCGTATGGCCTGAGTGAAAAGGAGAAAAAAAATAGGAAATATTTAGGCAAACAACTAGATGTCTTCAAATGCCTCTTATAGTGCAGCTAATCTTAAAACTTAAAGAAAGATTATAGCTTATTTTGTGTCCAAAAGATAGCTCGTAATTTATTCTTTTCAAGATTAGGCAAGAGCTCTGGATTGTATCGAACTAAAATGGTTTCATTTTAACCTCACTGCATCCAGTGAATATGCCAATCACCACCTCTCCTTGCAGCCTGGCTCTGATGTCCTTTGGTGGCACAACACTTGATACTCATGGTAAATGTAACTAATTAATATAAATTTCAAATATATTTAATTAATTTTTACTAGATAACCTGATTTATGCATGTAAAAAATAGATTCTCTTCACTAGAAATATTTAACCTTCATTAACTTTTGCCGCTTTGTGGAGAAAGAATTGCTTATATCTGTTGTGCAAGTGTTTTTGCCTCAGGAATGCAACAAAAAATACAGAAATTTTTCAGAGTTCAGAAATTAGAAGAGTTATTAGTCCTAAAACAAGAACACAATTATATTTAATCTAACATGTAACTAGCTAGTTTGCATTTCTGATGTTGAATATACCATTAGTCAATAACTTAGGACAAGTAACAGTGTCACCTGAAAAAGTGAAGAGCTTTCTTTCCTAGAAAGGAACGTCTGAAACACAGTTCATGGCATTAGGCTCTACACCCTTGTGTGGAAGAGCAGCAGAGCATTCCAAAGAGCTGGCAGTTTCAGCTGATGGCAACTACACAAATGGTGAATGATGAATGGGAAATAGACCACAACTGAGAGCATGCCTTGATCTGGATGTTATCAAAGACCTCTAGGGGCTTCTGCCTTGTGAAACTACACTTGGGTTTTCCCAAGCATGTGGTTCAAAAATAATGTGTCTCTTCTAGAACCGGAAAATTCTGAGCAAAGCAGAAAAATCTAGCAACTGAGAGAGCCTAACCCTTTCACAACCACTGCTGAACATCAGCATGTTAGTTTTGTTCAAGCTCCTCTGTGAAATTTACTGGCTTCAGGCTGAAGCCCAACAAGTCAAAAGCACTTCTTGACAGAAAATAAACTAAAGCTGCATTTTGCCAATATAAATCAACTATGATTTGAAAACTTGCTCCTGCTAAAAATTCAAAGAGACTCTAGAAGCAGGGTAGTCTGTCTAAGAACCCTACAGTTGGGAATACACATGTTCCCAGTAGAATTGAGGAATCTAATTTGTAAATCATAACAGCAAGATATTTCCATACTTAGAAATCTACAGTATTTTTTACACGGCTTTCCAATACATCACAGTCATCTACTGAGAGATTCTGATTAATCTTTCCTGCTTTTCAGATGGAGTTGGAAAATGTAATGGCTGTGATTCTTATTTCTATGTGCTGAGACTGGTGAGGCACAGGCAATGGATTGGTTTGCTGCTTGCCATGCACTTTTCCAGCAGTATAGAAACTTACTCCAGCTCGGTAAGGAATGCCAATACTACACAATTCATATTATTTCTGGATAAATATAGAATTGTAACCAGTTTCTCTTTCAAAGAAAAATGATATTGCCTCTTCCTGGCCTGAGCAGAGAGCCAAGAATCCGGGGTCTGGGGAGTTATTTCAAATGCAGGAGAAACTGCCAGAGCCCAGCATATCTAACATAACTTACAAAATCTTATATGTTACAAAAAATATTTAAAGCCACCTTTCCTTGGTGCAAGAGAAAATAAAAAACAAGGCCATGTTTTTCAGCAAACAGGTAAAGGATGTCCCTTTTGAACAGCACTTAGAATTCTCTCTCTGTTTTCACCCATGTCTGTTTATAATTGTCTTTTGTAAACTTTACTCTTGGTTATTTCTGTCATTCTGCATCCCACAGATTTGAACATCATCATATTGCAAAACCCATTTGTGCTGTGTCTTTTTTAGATAGAAACTATTTTTGTTTCAGTTTTCTGAATACCTACAGAAGCATATTGGTTTCTTACCTTTATCCCTCACAGAAACCTTTTGTTAAACCTAGAAGCATTTAATGACATCTAGCCAACTATAACAACATCCTGATTTTGAACACTTAGCAACAGCTACAGAATTTCTCATTGTTGCCAACAGCAGCCATATCCAGCCCTGTGCCTCAACATCTATTTCAGCAAAAGACAGATAAATTATCCTGGTGTTTGGAGATAAAGAAACAGCAGCATAATAGTTCTCATATGTTTTAGTACTTCTGCTTCAGAGAGGTGCAGTGACAGAAAAGGAATTGATTCAGGAGTCACTACAGACAGACGGCACAACAGGAGAAGCTGGGTGCAGGAGGAGGGAGAGATCACAGCAGTGCTGCCTTTGGAAATCCTGTCAGTGGGTGAATGCTGTGAAATATACAGCATGCAAACAATCTTATGGATTCAGGCTTAGCAAGACCTTGAAACTTACTTGTCTTTCATGATGCATTTCTGGAATCCTGTTTTTGTGTTGCAATAACACTCGTCCCCCCACCTCCCCCCTCCCACCCCTTTTCCTAATTAGCCATATCTGAGAAGACAATCCACTCTTCCTTTTGGTTTTGAACATCTATGGACAGATATCTATTTAGATGCTTGTGAATGTGTCTGCAGTGCATGTGAAGGTCTGAAGCCTTAATCCTAAAGTGAACTCTATATAGCAAACAAACAAGCTTTTTGTTGGATTTCAACGTGAGACACACAATATTTACAAAAATATTTACAAAACTATTTTGGAATTTAAAATAAAATCCATGAGGGATTTCAAAGCAATGTTTATAATTGATTTGGATAAGCTCAGCTTTTAGGATTACTTCCTGCTACTTTTTAAAATAACTGGATTATCTGAAGAATGAAGAAATCTTTGACCTATATATTCTAGTTGCTGTCTCTTTCTTCTATTTATTTGCTTTTAAAGCATATTAAGACAAGGTAACCCATGTAAGTGTCTTGCAGGACATTAGATCCAATTTTAGTCATGCAAGAAGTACCTGGGTACCGCAGGAAGACAGATGGACAGATTCTTCTTTTAGCACATATTGCATGGCAGAAGGAAACTGATGGAAAGCAGGACTTGAATTTCTCTCTACCCCAGAAAATTACAATCACAGAATTAACCCAGAAAATTATAATGAAATAAGCTAAAACAAAATAAAACAGACAACAACAACAAAACACCCACCAAACAAATAAACTTTTCCAAAATCCACAAAACCACCTTCATGCTGCTTGTATTGATGCTTCTCATATCAGTGTTGGTTACATGCTCATCAAACTACAAAACCTACATATTGTCAAGGAGAAAGGACAGACAGGAATGTGGCAACTTAATTTATCAGTGAATTCCAATTCCTACAGGCAGGGTGTGACAGGCAGATGAGAGAGTAACATTAGGGGAAATTGTCCTTTACTAGGAAGGAAATGAGGTTTTATGTAAGGAAATACTATAGAAACACTGGTCCAAGGGTGTGAAGCAACAGTCCTTTGCCAAGCAAGGACCACAGCTATTTCAGATAACATCTCCCAAAATCCCAAGGAAATCTGAGTCTCTTGATTGTGCATCAAACCTTCTTGCTCCTGCATGGGACTGGCATAGAGTAGCACACAGTGAGGTTTCAGGGATATGGTCCCAGGGCAGAGAGGATGTGGAGATGCTGCCCTGGCTCTCCACAGGGCCAATTGAGCCATCAAGTATGGATGAGGTGAGTCTCCTGCATCTGCACACACAGTAGATATTTGACTTCATTCTCCTGTACACTGGCTCCACTACCTTTACATGCATTCTTTCTTTGAGCAATGTGTTGATTTAGATAGCACACATAGCACACCTGTCCTCCCTTTCATCCAGGACAAATGCACACAAGGTTCATTGCTAAATGACCCATGTGGAAGACTATCTGACTGACCTAGAGAGTGGCACGCTTTACTGTTAATTTATTTTTTTTCCACTTGCCTCTCTGACGTACTTCACTGAGAAGTCAGTATCATTATGGCCCCTGGAAAACAATATGTAAAACAAAATTATGGCACATGCACAGTCCTTTGCTGGTTTTGATTTCTTGTTCTCTGAATAAATGAAATGCCCCCTTCCCCACTTCTAAGCCAAACAGATTGATTTGAGAGATAAAACAGATAACATTAATAGTTCAATTTAGTAATAAAGTCACAATATTCTTTTCTTAACCATAATTAAAGAGTTTCCCAACCAAACATAGGCATTTCCAGACTGGGACAGGGGAGGGCACTAAAGAGTTATACATAAATCTGAAAGCTGAAGCAAAGCTTTGTCGAACATGTAAATTGGCTCGGCAGTGATTTCAGGCTCAGCATGTACACTTCTTGAATGAAAAAAAAGGTTTTGATACAGCCTATTTTAGTTGCTTGAACCGCTTCCTTAATCATTGGGAAAAGCTGCTGAAGCCAAGCTTTGCTTTGGTACTTTATCTAATCTTTCAGCCAAGTAAGGAAAAATACATCCAATAGTTTTCTAAGAATATGTTGGACTCTGAGAGAAGTAGATGCGGTTTAAACAAGACTAGTGTGCTTAGGCATTAGTTTTATTTATCTCTAGTCAATCAAATTAAGTTTTAGGACTAAAAAAAATCGGTTTTAAGATCCTTGTTCTGCCCGGGCTAATACCACTACAGAACGGACACAGATCTTAGATGGTGTCAGTTTGGACAATCGACTGCAACCTGTCAAGAAATCTCCTGCAAGACTATTTGCAAACTTACTGCACTTGTTAGCTCCTTATGGGAATGATTCATCTTCATGTGCATGTGTGTTTTGTCGACAGAAATGAACAACACACAACTATTTACATAATTAACTACCATCAAGCTCAGAGTAGCGTCTGAAGCTGAGACAATTCTTCCCATTTTCTGCCTGTCAGAGTCCACTATCACAGCTCAGAACATGAACCGAGCTCTTTCTTTGTACAAGCACATCTGAATGAAGACTCTTTTAATTATAGCAACTTCTTTTTAATTAGTGGGTAATTCTGTAACCAGTGGTAACATTTGTCATGGTGCAAGGCTATAATCAGATCTCATGCACTGGTGGATGAATTTATCACTGCAGAGATCAGGAAGACTTTATGAACAGCATTCAATAGTTCAACAAAGTACAAGTTCTATATTTTTCTAGAGACCTTTTTTTTTTTTATTTTTTATACTATGCAACATGTAATAAAGCAGGAGAGAACCTGAGTGTGTTGGTCAGCCACAGGAGAGTTATGAGGCAATGGTATGCAGCACACATGAGGAAAAGAAATGCTAACAGAGATGGAAAGGCATGAGTGCCACTTTATAGGTCACTGATACAGTTCTGGGCCACCGCTCTGGTCAGCCCTGATCAAAAATATAAAATTTAAAAAATGGAGCAGAGGTATCAACAGAGGAAGACTGTTAAGAAGCCCTGAAACTTTTGAGTTGATGGATGTCTTGTATACAATGAACACATATGTAACACATCCTAGGGCTTGATTTTGAAATACGTCCCCCTCTGCATCATAGTTTTCATTTAGCAACTCCAACAGATGCTCTAGGGTAAAATGGGTTCTTCTAGCCATCTGGATGACATCCTCCTTATTGACATTTTAGAAGGAGTATCACATGCAGCAGAAACAGAACTAGGGAACAAAGAGAGGCATGGAGGATAATGCCTGCCTGGAGAGTCCTAGAAGACAGCCCATGCAGAGGTGTGGTGGAAGAGTCCAACAGCAGGAGTCCTCCAAGAGCTCACCACCCCATGGCCAAGCTCTGCTCTGGTTTCCAGAGAAGGACAAGCTTGCTGCCTGCCTTCATAGTACAGAGAGACAAGTCCCCTAACAGCTCACAAAATTTCTTTTTCTCTCCATGATCACAGTTTCCCATGACAACCGTGTTTTTTCTCCACAGGGACACTATGCCTGGCTGCCAAGAGATGGACTTTTGTGAGAAACAGAATTTTCACAGAAGCTGGACCTGTCCCCAACAGATAAAAATGGCTCAGGTGCTTATGGTGTCCAAAGTATACACAATGTGAATCCATTTTTCCACCTTTGAAAGAAGCAACAATGAAAACCACATTGCAAACAGAAAAATTAAGCTTCTTTTGAATTTCAAAACAGAGCAAAGAAGGAATCAATTTCTCTTAAGAAAATACCAGGAGCTTGCAAAAACAAGGACGAGCTGTGCGAACGTACCCATCTTGACTTTGTGGGTGTAATAGAAAACTGGAATCACAAACGTACACCATGTGTTACAATATTTTTTTTTTGAAAGAGATCTGGCTGCTGCGCTACCATATTGACACAGACTCTCCGAATCAATCGTAAGGACATTTCCATGAAAAACAGGATAAAGGGAGGCGCTCGGTCTTCCCGGGAGCCGCAGCGGGCTCTGCGCTGGGGGTTACTGGAGGTTATTTCCTCCGTGCACTGCTCTGCCTTCGCCCCGTCCTTCCGATTACACACCCCGCTTTTGTGTGTCCCGGCTTGCCGGGGGAGAGAGCTCCGTGTGTTTGCGGTTTTGTTCCCTTCATTACCATGCAGACAATATTCGGCTGTTCTCAAGGAAGGTCTGGGATCCCTGCTCTTTTCCCAGGCTTTCTTCTTGTCGTTGAAAAGAGGAAAAAACAACGAGGAGCCTGTTAGGCTCCGTCTCGCCAAGCCATGGGCTGATGGTGATGTAAGGAGAAGCCCGGCGGTGAGTGGCTGCAGCCAGACTGGTCATGCTCTGTCCAGGCATGGCGTGGCCATCGCCCGGCAGCCGCCTCACACCTCAGCCCCCGCCGCCGCACAAAGGCTCCGCGGGGGGAGCATCAGCCGCGAACCAAGTGCCAGCCGAGCGTGCAGGGGAAGGGGATCTGGCCCTGGGCACAGGAACAGCTCCCGGCTCTCCCCGAGCGCTGCCCGCCGCTCGCTCGCCTCCCGGCTCACGCAGGGCAGCCTGCCTGGGGCTCCCCATAGGGCGATGGTGGCGATCCTTGTTAGCTGGTGGAACGGGATTTTGTGAAACTGGGGCTGGCTGGGGGAGTAAGCGCAGAAGGAAGAAAACTAAATTTGTTTTCGTTTCGCAGATCCCAACCGATGTAAGTCAGCATAGCCTAATTGCCTCCAGCGGCAGACACACTCACACACAGAGCAGCACAAAAATCAGTCCATCATGTCAGATACCCAAAGGCAGTTTATCTCTACAACCGGTGCACTGTTCCTTCTCGGGCAATCAGTAAGCTAAATGTCTACCAGCCTACATTTAAACATTAAGGCAGTAGGTTTAAAACCAGTCTGCTTTTGTTTTGGTTGTTTTTTTAGTTTTGGTTTGTTGGGTTTGTTGGGGGTTTTTGTGTGTGGTTTTTTTTGTTTGTTTGTTTGTTTGTTTTTGTTTGTTTGGGGTTTTTTGTAATTTTTGAATTATCTTTTTGAAAAACAACCATAAAAATCCTTAGTCAATCCTCTGGTGATTGCCTGTCAACTTGCCAGTTTAATTTTGAAAATGAGTTACCTTATTACAACTAGAGATAGGTTGCCACAGAAAGACAATGAATAATTCTCAGGCTTGTTGTGTGATCTTGCCAGACACCCAACACAGAACGCAAACCCTCAAATATTTGGGCTTTCTTCACAGTAGAAAGTACTAAATACAGGATTTGTCCTTGCTAACAAAATTGTTAACTAGCTCTAGTTTTTCAGTCTTCATTCTGCCTTCACTCTGCCTGACTGACTCCTGGGGCAACACCTTCAAGCACTTTGTGTCTCACAATACTACAGCCTCTTGACACATTCATGGGGAATGAAGAGCAGAGGAACTTTGCAGCTTGTTTTCGGAGGGGCAAGACACTGAAAGCACATAGCCAAATTTTTATGAGAAAATATTAGATCTAAGTGAAAGAGGAGGAGGACAAGTGGGAGGAATTAAGTATTCCGCGTTATCTGAAACATTTCTCACCTCAAAATTAGATCAACTTCCAAAGTATCAGTCAATGTACTTTTCAGATGCAACTTCCCAAGACGTTGTGGTATCATTTAAACATGCATAAGGAGTGTCAGAGAGCATGCATGTTTCACATGCCTGCCAGAGCCTTGATTTTGAAACGTGCTATATTTAAATTCAGCCAAATTATTAGTTGTAAATTAATTAATTGTTAATTGTAATGAAAATAAGTGCCCAGGTAGCTAACCTGCATACCTTTATACTCACAAAAAATAAACAGTAAACCCTGATTATCACTCTGCATCACAAATATTCATCAAAAAAGCCCTCCCCTCAAGTTTGTAATCAGACTTTTTAAGTGCTTCACAATACATTCACAATTTTCTATCTGCGACATCCATTTCTCGAGTATGCAGGTGCTGCCTGTTTCTGCGGCTCAATGACATTCAGTGCATGCACAAAAAGTGTAATGAACATTTTCATTTGGGAGGTCAGAAGATGTCTTGTGGGCAGTTCAGTCTCTCATTGGCATTTGGAGACTGACACACAAAAATGATGGTGCCAAAACTGAGATTTACAGCAAAGCCATGCACTCATCAGGACATTCAGGGTCTCTCTCTCTTTACCTTTCAGTATCTCATACATGCACACACACAGATGTTTATGACAGCAGGAAATGTATGCAGCAGAGCGGCTACAATTGCACTAGTAAAATCAGAAATTAGAAGTGCTTGGAAATTGGAAAGGATTTCTGTATTAAAAAGTAAAATTAACATTATCTAGTGAATTCCCTGAGCCTGCCACTCTATGTTCTTACAGAAAACAGAGCTGGGGAGAGGAGTGTTTGGGGTTGATTTGTTACTGAAAGAAAAGAAAAAAAAAACAACCTGAACAAATCACAACCTCAAAAATTTCAGTCTTCCCCCAAGCAGTTTCCTTTGCCAATTAATTTGTCTTCATCATTAGACTTTTTTCTTTTCCTATAATAACAAGCTATGTTGTATGACCTCACCCTTTTTCTTCATGGTACTTTTGATCTCAGTGCTCTACTCTCTAGCAAAGACTGCAATTCACACAAGGTGTTACTAGCAGTCCTGTGCTGTTAGGATTCTCATCTGCCCGTAATTCCTCCCCAAAGGCACCTTTCAAACATGAAATCTGAAAAAAACACCTAACAACAGTGATTCCTTAAAGGTTTGTCCTGTTCTGGGTGTTATCTAAAGAAATGGCTTCTGGATGTGGGTGCCCCAGTAGTGTTCAAGGCTGGGTTGGATAGGGCTTTGACCAGTGGAAGGTGTCCTTGCCCACTGCAGAGGGGTGGAACTAATGATCTTCAAGGTTTCTTCCAAGACAAACCATTCAGTGATTCTATGATCTCTTGTATTTCTCCAACCACTTCCTGGTTTTTACTGGGTCATCTAAGCAAAGTCAAGAATTGCTTGAGCTGTAATTTTTAACATCTAAATTCCAGTGACATATAGAAAATGTGTCTAGAAAGAGGAAGGTGAGGCCTGTGAACAAAGCAGGTTGCTTTGGTTTTATCTACTTTGTTATCATGCTTACAATTGTATTGCAACAGGTTTTCCTTGGCAAAAACTACCCAGTGTTGACATTGATAGTGACTGAAAAGCAGAAGAACAAACAGAAAGTAGTGAAAATATTCAAACAAACCACAAAAGATAACTAGGGCACTATGCCACTTGAGAATCATGGATTGCTTTAGTAAAATTCACAAATTATGTTTAAATTAAAAAAAAAAAAAAAGAGAGAGAGAAAAAAGTAAAACCTACATAGGCCTCCAGAGGGAAAAAAGAAGCCATCTATCTGTAATTATATAAATACATGTTTGGTTAGTTTTGACAACATTGAGTTCTGTTGTAGGGAACAAACATTTCCAGTTGCAGAGGGGAAACCTTCACACTCTAGAAAGGCAGAAAGCAGAAGAGGCTTTTCATTCTGCTGTGAGATGCTGGGTTTTGTACTTGTTATGTGTATGGGAACCCAAGCTTTCATGCTCATGGGGAAGCAAAATAGTTCTTTATGGAGTATTTTATAAAGGACTATCAATCATTCCAGTATGAGTCTGAAGCAGAGGATAAGCAAAGAAGAGGTCATGCACAAAAATGGTTGTGTTTCAAGCCATGCAGTGAAAGATTTGACTGTGGGAAAGCAGATTCACATTCATGCAGACCCTGAACTTGGACTTACAGAGCGGATAAGTGCTGCTTGTGCCTGCAGTATCCTCTTGCTGAAGTCTACCACCTATAAAATAAATCCTGTAATGAAAGCAGATCACCTCATAATGCAGTCCTGGAAGGGGCTGATTCATCCAATATCTCTTGCTTACAAATGTACCACGGGGTTACCATAGTTCAGGCAGCCTCATTAAAAGCAGTGCAAAACACGCAAAGCCTGAATGGAGATGAAATAAAAGCCCTATAGATGGTTGTTACACATAATCCATTTGTTACTATGCTTCAGGCAAACAAAGGAGCACATTGTTTATAGAGCTGCTTTCTGCCAGCAGCAGAACAAATTCTTATATGATTCTAGTGAATATTTTACAACATTCAACAAAACGAAGAGTGTGCCTCCTTCATAATGCTAGTAATTCATAATGGGGAGAGGGATGAAGGCAGAAGAGAGAATATGAGAGTAAAATAGTGAGATCAGGTAATTTGTAACAGCTGTACAAGGAAACCAAAATTATTACTGATTCTGAGCACCTGAAAACCTGGAAAAGAGATGGAATTTTTTATTCTTTTATATGCATTGCACATAGTATGTATAAAGTTTAGAATCTGATCTCTAACCACTGAATTCAATGGTTTATAATTTTGCATACCCATGGGTGAAAATGTCTAAGTTCAGAAAGGCCAAAATAAAAGGATATTCTTGAAATAAAAGTTGGCCAGACACTAAAACCCACAATTGGAAGTATTGAATGAAGCAATGAATTTAACAAGTATAGGACCTGTCTAGTTACACAATAAGAAAGTTTAAAATATAATTGCTATTTCCAGTTCTATATTTGGCATGTATGTTGAAGGCTTTTTTTCACCTGAAAAATTATTGGAAAACGTAGTTTGCAGTCTACATATTATTTGCTTTCTCATATCCTGGGTTAAATTATGTAGATGATGTAGATGCAGACTTCATCTGGAGTTGCACCAGACTGTAAACATGCCAACCTAGGTGTCAACCTAACCAATTAGCACTGGCTAATTCACATTTTTCACCACTCCTTACTTTGTTTTTCAAACTGTATCATCAGGAATACACTGTCATTGGTCATAAATGTGAACAAACAAAAATTCCCAAAGTTGGATTTCTAAAAGGAGGCTAAACACTCCTTAGGCTGGCATAAGCTGAGAGGTGGGCCTTATACCTAAACAAAGGAAATGTGTGATTATTCTCCAAGCTGAACATGCAATACACCACACAGAGCTAACCTTCTGCAATTTAAGCACAGGACACTGGTCTGTCACCACGCCTACAAAAAAAGTGTTAAGAAAAAATTATCACCTGAAAAAAGAACCTAAGAAAAGGGGTATCAGAGACAGAGCCCAAAACCCCCCAAGCCTGTTGGGAGGTTTTATTTAGCAGCAATATGATAACAGTTGTGCAACCACAGCTGAAGCAAGAGATTTTCACCTCCCCTGGTCATGATGTGACTTACCCTGGCTTAGAAGAGGAGGGGCAGATCTCTCTCAAATGGCCTTAGCTCTCCTTTGGGAGGGAAAGCAAAGCAGAGAGACCCTGAATGCAGTTAGGGGCCTCAAAAAGGGAACGCCGTATCTGCAAGGAAGTGGCACACCATGAGGCCCGGGCTGTTAATTCTACCTTTGTCCCGCCAAGAGAAGTGGCGGCAAAACACGGCCTGGTGAAAAGACGTGAAGACAGCACCAGGGCAGATATGTAAATTTCTGTGGGAAAACATCCCCTCGGAGGCATTGAGAAGCACTGACATGTTTTCACATAAATCATTAGGCAAGACAGGATCCTATTTTCCATCCAAAAGGCACTCCAGAAGCTGAGGGCCACCCTCTTCTGTGCACAAACAACCACTCTTGCCTCTATCCAGCTGTGCACACTGCGATTGCTTTTATGTATAACTGCATGAAAGTAGCAAATATGATAAGGGTTGTAAGGAGTTTATTGTTCGTATATGCGTGGTAAATACTGATAATTGGGATACAGGAGGAGCCATGTTCAGATTTCCCAATTGCTGATTTTCTGGATTCCAAGTTTCCAAAATCATTCAAGGCACTATGACACTGTTTGTGTCAGTGAAGCTATTAAATATATATTTAACACAAACTCCAGTGGGATGGATTTCTGCTGCAGCTCTAAGGTCTTATGGACTAAGTAAGCAAGTAAATGCAGTGAATGAGTGGGAATTTTTGGACTGTTTTAATGGATCAAACCTTACTTGCAGTCATATTCTGAATGCTGGACTCCCTTGAAAACTTGAACTGATACTGTGTAAAAAAACTAACAAGTAGTAGCTGACATTTAGCAATTAAATAAAAGAGGAAATATGACTGAGTGACAGAGAAGGTTGCTGAGAGGAGCTGTGGATACCCCATTCCTGGAAGTGTTCAAGGCCACGTTGGATGGGGTTTTGAGCCACCTAATCTAGTTGCAGGTGTCCCTGACTATGGCAGGGGAATTGGAACTAGGTGATCTTTAAGATTCCAGCTAAATCTTTCCATGATTCTATGACAGGGAAAAACCTGGGGCCTTAGAGAAGGGACTTTAAAATCCTGGGTGGAGGGATGGGCTTAGGAGAGGGCTGGAGGCTGCGCAGGGAGCTGCTGAGGGCTCGGAGCTCTTGTTACTGCCGTGAGCAGTGGCACCTGCTGAGCAGCACTCCAGCCCCAGCACCTGCACCCGATGGAGAACCGCTGAACAAATGCCCTGATGAGCCCAGTGAGAGTGTTCTGCTCCGCCCTGCTGCCCCACCAGCCTGCCTCTGACCCACTCCCCCGGCAAACTCCCTGCTCCTAATCCTCCTTCCCCTGGCCAGAGGAAAGGGAAAACCCCCATTTCCTGCTGATGGGAACCCCTCCATCCATCCCTTGTCTCACACACTACTTCCTCCCGTGGGTCACTTTCAGGGGAGCTCTTCACCCATACAAATATTTAGCAACCGTTTTCAGCAGAAAATTCCCAGCATCGCATTGGATGAGACTGTGGGCTTGGGGCAGTGCACTGATTAATGGGTCCTCTGCAGAACAAAACCTCCTCAGCTCTCTCACAAGATAGTTGCTATGGTTTTTTGACACTGCTTAGCAGAAATTTACTTTGGCCAAGGGATTGGAGGAGGAGAAATATAGAAAAAAAATACTATAGAAAAGCCCTCCATTGTACACTGGCAATTATTCTGAGCAAATCCTGTGCCTGTCTAGAATTTCAAGCTCTGTATAAATACTTTCAATTAGATTTAAAAAACAAAACCAGAAACAACAAATGAGGAGACTTTGTTAAGAACAGACAGCTTGAAACATGTCTTGTTAGCTATCAACAAAGTCTGTTAGAAATGCTGGCGGGTTTCAGCTAGGTTGATGTAAAAACAACACCAAATATCCTGTGAGAGACTAAGTTAAATGTTCTTTGCAGTGGCTCAGTTAAGGATAGGTAAGAATGCACACTTCATTGCAATCAGCTGCAACAACATCAGAATCTTTTAGCATGATATTTTACCAAGGTCTCAAATTTCAGCTGGCTCTGTGGCAGATGGTAGCTTTCATAGGTGTAAAATGTTCTAATATATCACATAAGTTCTGCCTAAAACATCCAACAAAATAGGAATGAGAAGTTGGCAGTGGAATGTTTTTGAATGTTTTTAAAAATGGATGCTTCCCATTTTATACACCATAAAAAGACGGAGCAGCATGCAAGAGTTTTAAAGCACTCTACCCATCTGGAAAAGGAGTCTTTCTGCATATATTTTGAGTGACACAACGATAGGCTTGTATCACCACCCCCACTTGAAGGAAAATCTTGCTAGACTGAATATTGGAGATTTGGAGTTCAAAGCTTATATAAGATCACAGAGAAACCGCTATTCTTTAGCAGCCTTAGGCATGCCTAAATTGTCTTGTAAACTCCAATCCACAAGATGCAGAGCACCCCACCTCCATAGAAACACTGTATTAGGGTGTTCCGTGCATAGTGAACAAACATCAAACCAGAACATCTGGGAGCACAATTCATTTGGGTTTGTACACTTAAGTCTGTTGGTATGTATCTGTATGTCATAAATCAATGTTATACAGGCAAACATCCAGGGTAACTTGGAAGTCAAAGTAAGACAGCTGTGTTATCATGTCCCTCTGGGCTACAAGGGGAATTATTCCAGGAAAAGCAGTATACTGATACAGATACCCTGCTACTGCTATCTGAGTTTGCTTATTCAGTTCCAGGAAGGACTCTATATGTCACACAGAAATACTTTTTAGGTGTATTTGAAAAGCCATTCCTGAATCTCAAGTAGAATTATTAATTTCTTTATTAATTAATCACTTTACTAAATTTCAATGCTCTGAAGTATTTACCAGCTGGTCATCTGATCTGCACAAAATATCAAAAATCTTAGACTATTGAAGACTAATAAAGCTGCTGCAGCTTTATTGGCATCCATTGGCATGTACTCTGTTGGACAGGCAAGGTGTCAAACACTATAGCTTGTGGGAGAAGTTTTGAGAATTGCTTAACAGTTTCAGTGGAAAACCCTGCATCATTATCAGAATTTTTTATATAAATATAACAGTCCAAATGGAAATTTTAATTTAGAAAGTTGTTTAGATCCAGAGAAGAAGGAGAAGGTGTGTAGAAGGTGTCAACACCACAACAATGCCCAGCAAATGCTTGAGGGGGAAGGTGACAGGCTTCCCCACTTTGCATTTCTCCCAGCCTAAAACCTTGACACAGTCTTGGTTTTATTCCAGTGGGGAATACTGAAATCTTGGGATGCTTTTTGGGACGGAAGAAACTTTTTCTGCCCAGGTCCACATTTGCAACTTCTCCAGCTCAATTATTCCTGATGTCTGAGTGGTTGCTTTCAAATCCACCAAAGAGTTTATAGGGTATGAGAATGGTGTCCTATTTTATTACCCAGTGCAAGCTAGAAGGCATGATGGGGGAATATTTCAGTAATTAGCTGTAACATATTTGACAGGTAGATCCAGATAAAATTTGATTAAATTTGATACAAATGCAGATAATTGAAGCAATTTTCTAGATGTTCTATAAGTACAGCTCTATCACTGAAGGCAACATAAGTTGAATTTGAAAAGGTGCAATTTGGTCACATCTGTAAGCACATCTGTGCTCTTTCCTCTGTTTCACTAAGTCTTTGAAACTGAGGTTGCCACACTTCCAGTAGTTTTCCTTTCAGCATTTTTTCAGTTGATTCCCTTGTTATATTTTCAGTCATCTACCAATTTACTGTATGTTCCATCCTACACGTGACTGCGCTCCTGATACCTGCTTTGGCAGGAATTCATAGACAGTGATCAGTAGGACAATGGCAGTGTTTAGTACAATGCCTTCTCTATTCCCACAACCACCAGAAACTAGTTAAGCATACATAGGGTACTTTAATTTTTTGGTTACTTTTCCTCTACGTGTTTTTTGGGGTTTTTTTGAGTTCCTACAGTTGGAATATTCCACACACGGTATGAAAACAACATTCACCTTACACTAGATTCTTTGCAGACCAGGAAATAACTGGTGGAATAAAATAAACTGGTGGAATTCCTAGGTAGGACGTTCCTCCAGAAGAACAAGAAACCTAGGGCTGACAGATGACAGATGAATTATCCAAAGCAGTATTTTCTTGTTGAAAGCTCTAGTGGTAAGGATGTAGAACCTAGTCTCCAGCTTTTGGAAAATAAGGAAGGAAAGCAATCTTGAAAGTTCTTTTCTTCATTGACATTGTCACAGTTCCTTTTGACTGGGCATGAGAGGGACTTCTAGGAGTTTTATTTTATGCTTAGACCAGTGTAACAACTCACCCTCTTGAGATTGTTTTTCCACGGAGGGAACTTAGATACAGCATTAAACTAGATACTTATTCTTGGAGATGCTGTGTGCTCATCATTTGTCCCTTTCACCACAAAAGAATGCATGTACTTAGTTACCTACTTCTAGTTTTAGATTAATCAATTTTACTAACAATACGTTACTCACATTTTCTCCAGTCCCATCTCCTTCAGTCATTTCATTTCTTCAGGCTGACGTGTGAAAACAATAGAAGTGATGAGATCACATCCAGACACTAATGAGTGCAATCTAAAACAATTAACATGTCCATCTGGATGCACCTTCACTTTGGTTTGGATCAGAAACCACCTTTGAACACAGTTTACTGATCATCTTCACTTACTGTGCCTTTATTCATGTTGCAGAGCGCTCTTGAAGAGTGTTCTTTTGGATGTAACTGCAGCTGGCAGCTGCACTTCAAGGGTACATCTAACATCCTTTAACTGCTACTGAAATGGGCAGCAGTCAGATCAGTTCCTCAGCACCAACTCTCCTGTTGAAGAAGGCACTCCTACTAGGCTGCAGTTCCTGTTAATGTAGACATGAGTTTCCACAGGATTCCCTCTGGAATTCCACTCAGTTCATCTCTGGATGGGGGCTGAGACCTGTAACTACCACAGGGTTCAGGATCCATCAAGTGACATGGCCTCTAGAAGCCAGCAACATTTAATACCCAGAAGAAGCGCAACATGGCAGCACTGCAACAAAGAAGCAGCAGTACTTCCTTCAAAAACTAGTTACTTTCAAAAGCTAGGAGTTAAATCCTTGAGTATTTGAGAAATCCTTGTTTATATGCCTCTAGCTCAACTGCAGATAAATCAAAACCTTTTTACTCCACTAGGTGGTGTAATTTGTCTTTCTGTCAAATGTAGCCTTACAGATATTCGCCCTAATTCTTCATTTCAAGATGGGGCCATAAAAAATATCATCTGAAAAGTGAAGCAGGAATCTGGTCTACAAGAGTCAGCTACTTTATCAGGTCATGCTTCTTTTACGTTTTCCATGACTCCTTAAAAAAGCTTCTGTCAGCGCAGGATGACTTTCTTGTAGAACATTCCTAGATCCGTGAAGGAATAAAGTAGGAACCCAAACCAAAACATCATGGTCTCCCCTCTATTTCCCCTTACACCCAGTCATGCTGCTTATGTATCTAAGCTATTCATGTGATTTATGTCATGTATTTTCAACTGCAACATCTCCAGGAGCTCTCTCCACGGCTTAAAGACNTCTAGTAAGCAGGATACCCAACATCCCATCAGCAGCATATCCCTCTTCCGAGAATGCTGTAGCTGCTAAATCACCACATGGTCCAGCTTTCCCTAAAATTTAGCAATAAAGAAGCCTGCAATGGAAGAATACAACTAGATAATTTTTATAGTATTTCCAGGATGTCTTGTAGGTTTTAAGCTTAAATAGAAGCAACAGAACTCAGAAACAAGCCAGCATGGTTGAAAGCTCAAGACTGAACTGAACAAAATCCATCTAGCAAATTGGAGGAAGGCTCAACTATCCTCCCAGCTTCAATTGACCTTATACTATCCACCCACAACTCTGCTTACTTCCCTTGGAAAATGGGTACTGGTAACAGACATTTTTTTAATAAACACACCCATGAGAATCACAACCACGAGACACATATAACACACAGGGAACCATGAGCTTTCAGAACGGAAATTTTATGGCACTTCTTCACAGTCTGTGCACTCACAGTCTGTACAGTGCCCATGTTAATTTAGGTTATTTACATATCCAGAGCCATTTGAAGCCAGGCAGAGCAGATAGCTCTAAAGAGTTTACATGCTCACCATATCTTCTCCAAGCACCAAACTTAAAATACAGGACTGCCTGCTGTGCACTGGAGGATTTGTTTCTGACTGCAAATTTAACAGATCAACCATTTCCTCTGTGGACAATTGATGCATGGGAAATCTGAGGTATCTGCATCTACAATTGTGCATGCTATAGACTCCAAAAGTTTATCCGAAAATTTTCTGCTGAATATTCCAAGCTTGAGTAGAAACAAACCCAGGAAGTTCCACAAAAGCTGCAGTAAAGGCTTTAATCTCATTATAAAAAACCCATCAATCGAATTTGTTTCATAGTCACTTCTACAGCTCCCCTTACACAGGGATAATATAGACCAGGGTCTGTGGTGTATTTTATTGACCAAAATTTCCAAAAGTATAGCTCTTCACGTGGCAGAAAAATAGGTATATGTCCTTCTTGGTTATACACACACCAAATAAAGGGCCATCTTAATAGCATCATCTTGTGCACATATTTAGCCATAAGACGAGAAAGAAGCAATCTCTGCAATTGTAAATTTGAACATGTGATAATCTTCACATTAAATACTAGACTGCTCTCTGAAAAAAACGAAACCTAAGAAACAGAGTGACAAGTAAATGTTTATCCGTGCCACAAAGACAATGTATATGCTGAGTCCAGTTAATGATGTTGATCAGTTTAAACCTGATATATGGTCTGCTGCAAAATCTCATACTACGACACTCCTTGAGAACTGTATCAATGTACACAGTTCTATTATAAGAAAAACACACTCTGTGCTGGGCAAACATATTGTGAAAAATTTGATTAAGCATTTACAGGATCGAGGTTTGTGTTCCATTAAGTCACTTTTATGCCATCCTTACAAAATGCCCCGAAGAAGTGGGTTGGAGGCATTAACAAGGACAATTTGGCACAGAGAGATATATAATACTGGCATTGCATCAACAACATAACTGCACTCAGGTCTCAGCAAATGCAAGTTTTGCCGTCTTCAGTTTGCAAATTTGGACAGCCGATGGTTGAAATCGGCTCCCATAAAAATCCCATGCCTGAAATGGCATTGCCTACATTACACACCCTGAGAAATAAGGCTTGGATTTACAAAGACCTGAGTGAGTAACTTCTGTTCCCACACACCGGGATGCCTGTTACAGAGGGTACAGCAGCAAACAAGGCAACAGCAAAGTATATGGCCACTAATACATAGCAAATAGACTTTTATTTAGATGGTAAGGGAAAACATATTTGCAAGAAGAAAGGTCCAGGGAGTTTTGCTGCTCCCCTGAAAGGCACAGAAGTCCCACAGGCTCCCCAGCAGAATGTCAGTGCTTGAGCGAAAGAACAAGCAGGTTCTTTAAAACACAGGCTAAAGTCACTATATGCATTAACTGCACAGAGATTTCATCTCCACATTGCCTCCTGATTGATGCAATCTGTGTATGAGGAGTAATCTAAATATTGGATTGCGCATATTTGGCTGGTCTTGCACCCCTCTTCACAGAGAATAGTTTTGTCATAACTCACAATATAGTTATTGTAATACTGCTGAAACAGCGTGCTGTGTGGCACAGACAACTTCTTGGCCATTTCATATAGGCTTTCTGGCTTCAGGTCTTCAATGCCATAAGTTTTAGTCAGGATGTATTCTAATTTCCAGTCCGATTCATTTTTCTGGTTGGCATCTCTGAGGTCCAAGTAAAACTGCCAAAGATCCTACAGTTAAAAAAAAAAAAAAGAAAGAAAGCGAGAAAGAAAAAAATAGGCACTGCTGTATTGCTTTCTTCCCTGCTTCATTAAGTCTCTGGAGTGATATATTGATTAGGAAGCTGTCACTCCTCATTATTCACATGTGAATAGAAGGTCACGTCCCACCCCAAGAGCTGGGCTTACACCCAAGGCTGGTACTTGCAGAGCGATAATGGTGGGGGGATGGGGAGGAGAAGAAAGAGGAGCCACAAAGGCAGCAGGGGCAGTGTTAGAGGTCTTTCCTGTCCAAACTCCACAACGTTCCTGTCTGCCTTACGAGTGGGACAAAAGGGTGAGAGCCAGAAGTTTCCTTTCTGTGGGCACTACTTGAGGGGTAGAATGGACAGAAAAAGAACGGCTCAGGGAGAAGTTAAGGAGAAGGACGGATGTCGATGCAGGAGTGAAATCTACACAAGAAAGGAGCAGCCTGAATTAGCATAGGTCTCCAGAGAGAAATCCCAGCCCCAATCAAGCTGCAGGGTGCATTGTCACAGAACTCGGCAGGGTCAAGATTTTATCCTGAATTACAGAGAGAAAGTCTAAACCATTCACAGCCAAAATAATTACACAGGATTCATTTTATCTCCAAAAATCTCATGAAACTACAAAGTAGAAGCCTTCTACTTTTTATTTTCCTTCTAAATTTATATATTCCTATATATATATATAGGAAGGTGCATTATTACAACAGACATTATATGGTTAAAAGTGCTTTCTTCATCAGCCCACTTATACCCTTTCGAAACATTTCATGGGCTGCATCCCAAAACTCAGGCTATCACCAGCAAACAAGATTGGTATGTAAGTATGCCCAGGATTCAGGTGAATCTCTTTTACCCTTGCAGGACTCCTTGCAAGTAGTTTTAGGATTTTGCCGAGAAAAATTCTGTCTTTGATCCTACATCATAAGAATATTCAATACAGAGTAGAAAGTACTGGGTAGTTCTGCAGGCACAGAAAGACCAACTAAGCTCTCTTCGAGATTTCCTTTCCTTTGCCCAGGAGGAAAAACTAAGGTAGGCACCAAAGTTCCACCACCAGCAGCCATAATACTACAAAGGCTGACATCTTGCTGTAATTTTTACTGACACTATAAAGTCTTAAACAATGCTTTAATATCTTTACTTACCAGCAAGCTATAGTCAAAAAGATCATATTGATACAATCTGACACCAGGGTTATTGGATTCCATTTGCAATACACTCTTCACTGGGGTTACAGCAGGTGCCACAAACAAGGAATTGACTGGCTTTTCTGCAGAAAAAGGGAAGTTGAGGAGACAGTTTTCTTTCAGTCATTTCTTTTTCAAACAAATGTTTTTGTAGAGTACCAACACAGCAAAAACAACAGTGACAGGCTCAAAGGCATTAGGAATTTTTTCACCTGATTTAGCTGTATCACTGTGAACTGCCATACTTCCAGTGGATAGACCAAACCCTGTGTGAAACACCACAGTACCCACTCCAGTGTGTACCACTTGTAGCCTGTCTATTCTAGAGGCTTCCCAACCAATTCAACTGCCTGTGCAAAATTGCAAAATGGTCTTGCTTATATGTAAATATCTGTATTTTGTATATTTCTACTAAAGAAATACTAAAAAACTTTAGTTGCTGTTTCCATACTGTATTTTACATGTTGCTTCATGTATTTATGATGTTATTACAAACACCAGGGTCTGTTTCAGCACCTGACCCTCAGTAGCCCAGCACCTACTGTGTGAACACCGACCTTTACGGCAACTAAAACCTGAGGATGTAGGAGAGTTTTATTGAATGTGCAGGTGAGTACATTGAGAAATTCTCTGTGGAACAAAAAGGAAGCCCTAACTATTCCATCTCTGACAGCATCACAGCTGTGAAATCACAAGTTGGCCTCCACATACAGGCAGAAGTTTTGAAAGTTTGGAAATCAGTAGACTCTTCATGAGAAAATACAGCTGGACTCTATTTCAGTGCACTGGTGTTGGCTGCAATACTGCATTTATCTTGAATTCTCCGGAATTTTGTCAAGAGGAAAATGCCCTGAATAGAAGAGTCTAAAACTGTACAGACAAACACAATGTGTATTTGATTACTATTTAAATTTTGTCAAAAGATGCAAAATTACTAAACTAATTGGGAAGTAGTTACTTGCACATGCAAACATTAATGACAAACACCAAGATCAGTCTGTTCCCAGTGAAATTCGCAGTAGAGATGATGATTTAATGAACAAATGGGACAGTGTAAAAAAAATNAACTGAATTAGACATAATTTTAAAAAAAAAAAAAAAAAAAAAAAAACAAACAAAAAAAAAAGCAAGAAGACAGATCTTTCACTGGGCTGGACTCTTTTTTACTAGAGATTAACACCACGTAAAAAAGTAAAAATTTGGAATGGTATTACCTTGTCAGCTTTTTGGGCATTGCTCATATGAGTTTATATAAATCATAGATGAAGAGCCATTTAACATTTGGGTATTTTACATAAATCAAGGCAATGAAACTCTTACTGTTCTATGGTGAACAGTAAGTTCTTCTTGTTAAGTTCTTCTCTGAGAGATGTTACAAGTGCTCCATATGGCCATGCCCGTGCTTAGAACTAAGGGATTTCAAACCAATAAACAAAAATTTCAACGTGGGTGATTTTCTTGAAGGGAAATTAGCTGATCTAAGAGATGCAACAGGCAGAGACTTTCTTTCCCCTACCTCCTGCTTACCCTTATCTTAATTAACTTTGAAGCAGCAGGGAACTCAGCAGAGAGGCACAGTAATGATGCAGGAAATACAAGAACTTAGAGCATGTCTAGCTGGCCTGAGAACATTCCCTTTGACACATTACACAATAGCAACTGGCTGGTATAATTTGCCCATGTCACTGAGAGAGCAGAGAGGGAAGACTAGAAATTCTCGTCTAGGCATAAGCATTCATTAAAAAAAAAAAAAAGGAAGCTTGGGGAGCCTCTGCTGACATCAACAAAAAAAGACAGTCATCCTTGCAAGGTTCTTTTTGGAAAACTGGAGTGTGTGAGACCTGAACTCTCGCAGATAAACAACAGTATTTGCCAATTTCCTTTTTTCAATTATTTATAACACAGGCTGACTAGAAAGAACATGCAATAAGGTATTCATTTGCTTTTAATCAGGAAGAAAAAGATCAGGAGTCAACAAGCATCATTACCTTCTTCATCCAGGAGGACCATGATACTATCTCTATGGGTATGTCCAAAAAACTGGCCCGCAATAACGCAACTGTATCTGCGAAAAATCTTTACCAGTCTCTCATTGTAATACTCCCTGATAGCTGTAGTGTTCCTTGCATATGGCAAGTATCCTACTGGGACATGACCTATTATATACACCTAAGGAATTAAATACAGAAAGCACAATTAGCACCTTCATTTGAAACTTAAAATCTTAGCTGCATCCTAGAAGTGGTTACCACAGTTTCATAATAATGCTGCCTTTAAAAATGGCAGTCTAAAAGCTGTAAATCACGACAGTTTTTAAATATAAAATCCCAACAGTAAGATCACTTAAGTTCATAATATCAATTTAGTACCTTACTGGGGAGAAAAAAATGTTCCAATAAATCTATGCATGATTTTAGGCCTAAGGAAAATGTTATCAATTACTTAAATGAAAAAAATAAGTTACTAGGGCAAGGCTTATAATTTGGCATCTCAAGGGGACAGAAGAAAAAAATTATGTTTGAGTATTACAGAGTCTGCACCAGAGTCAGAGAGTCACCAGAAACATGGTTTTAACACTAGTTAAAACCCCTCTGTCTAACATCCTGCAGGGCTTCCTAAGGAAGGGAAATCTCTCCTTTCTCCTGACTGTAATACAACATTCTAAAATTGCAACACTGTAGCAAAATGTAAACATGTTTAAAATTAAACATTGTTGCTCATATGATGATCCAATCCCCACAGCAATCAATCAACCAATTAATCAGGAGACAACAATTTAAACCTCCACTTCAAAACCTGTGTATTATAAAACAAGTTATTATAACACTCAAATCATAGCAATTACTGCAGCTTGGCTAAGTTTTGTGGCTGGTAAGCTCTTTTCTAAT
Organism: Phainopepla nitens; assembly: GCA_013400175.1. Taxonomy (NCBI): domain Eukaryota; kingdom Metazoa; phylum Chordata; class Aves; order Passeriformes; family Bombycillidae; genus Phainopepla; species Phainopepla nitens. Next base: position 581,735 of record VXBQ01009327.1, read on the forward strand.
TTCTATTTTTGATACCTTACATTACATTACAATGCAAATTAAATATGCCAGCTTTTGTCTTAGGCCAAGAGCATATGTTTTAAAATCAGAGGCTATGCGTAAAAAGGTCAGAAATTGACTTCTACAGTATTTTGCATGGTAGGAAAGAAAATATATTTTACTGCATAATTTGAGAAACTTCATTCAACTAGTTTATTAATTGTTGCAGTAAAATGTGCATATTAAAGGAGGAATTATTAAAAAACAAAATTTTGACTTTGTAGTATCTTTGGCAACATTATTATTCTTCTAGAAGCATGTTTATACTTGCATTATCTCTACTTCTTCCTTCTTTTTATTTTTTTTTTCCAAAATTGAAACAAATAATGATAGCTTCTGCTCCTGATCCCTACCTTTTCCTTCTTTTGTGAAGAGGTTTCAAGTACTTCTTCCAGCCAGGCAAACTGGTTGGCTGGGTCAGTGATATTCACAGTTACCTTGTTGGGGCTATAATATAAATTTGTGTTTAGGCTGATTATCCTGAGTGGTTGATGGCTATTCCTGGATTCAAACAGCTGCGTGTAGAAGCCACCTGTGAAAATACGACCAACATCATATGACAAATTAAAGGCTTCAAAGCACAACTTTACAATCAAAGTACACCACTGACAAAATACTCAATCTTCCTCTTTCTAACAGAACATCATGCTTATTCAAGTCACAGTCACCTCATCACAACAGAAGGTTAACAATGTTTTCAGCCACATTTTACTAGAAGTTGACACTGAATTATTTATTAACTCTTGCCCATATTATCTTTGTGTCTATTTGACAGTATTTAGATGCAATTATCCAACTGACACACAAAAAGTGCCCCGTAATCCTTCTTCCACATTGACAGATACAGTAGTTGTTGGAAGTCCATACTTCTTGAAATAGAGCAAACATAAAGGCTCCTGCAGGAAGAACTGTTTGAGTTTAGTAACCTTGTACTTTGAAAGTCATTTAACTTCAGACTGATGATATGATCACATTTTTCAGTCTTCGTTCCCAAAATTCTCCATGGCATGCTGAGCTTCTTCAATAGGTATAACTTTATAGTTCATGGACTTCAGTGGAGCCATGGCAACAGAAGCATAACAACAGAACTTAACTTAAGGTCTGCCTCTTTGAGTTTTATTATCCTTATTCAAGTTTCTACTTCCACTCTTATCCAGAGTTTGTTCTCATTCAGGATACAAAACCACAAATTAAACTTCCAAATCCCTAATGTTTAGAGTGGGTTGGAAATTGGGTTGAACTTTTCAGTCCTTTGCTAAGAAGAAAAATTCTAAATAGGATATAATTATTCTACCTGTTTAGTAAGTTGCACACAAATATTAATAGCATAATCAGCACAGCTATGTGCTATCATAACCAGAATAAAAATGTACCTATTCATTATGCTCTGAAATACATACACCATTAAAACAGAAACAACATTTTAACAGTTTTTTCCCATCAAAGTAAAGTTTTTGTGTGCATCATACGCCCTCACCTAAAAAGTGTTATGAGAAAGATATTTCACATGCTTTGGTACAAAGTCAATAACACTAAACATGTTACAAGAAGTGATAAATATTGCATCAGAATTTTGCATCAGGCATTGCCATTCAAAAAAATAAATAACTTCTTCCAGGAGAAGCATTACAGATAATTCATTGATCTGACTCATCCTATTAGACTTAGGTAACAACAGGACAAATCCATAGCAACATTAATTTTCTGAGCCCTAGCTTCACAATGTATTACTGCCATACTTTACCTTTTCTGAAGGTACTGATTGCTTCATCACTTAGCCAAGGTTTCCAGAAATCTGCTACAGCATTGTAAACTTCACTGGTAGTTACAGGAAACTGATCCTGTGAGAGAGGAGAACCAGCCTAAGTCTTAGTATTCCGACACACAGACAAAAAAAAACCCTTAATTATCCTGCCTGACCTCTTGCATAACATGTAAGTGTATCCAGTCATCATCAGGAGGAATTCAAGAAAGGAAAAAAACAACTTCTGAATATGCAGTATTGCTGATCAGGAACAAATGCCTAAATTTAGAACTGATTGCATGGCCTTGTTAATGCATTATTAAACTAATGCCAGAAATATGTCAAGCCTTAAGAATATAGCAGAATGGAAAACCATACTTTCTGCAAAATTAATAAATATATCAACTGGCAAGTCAAAGTCTAAAAATAAAGTCTTTTGGACGAATATAAGTTTCTTTTTCAAGAAACTTGGGTTCCATAGCAGCTCCCCAAAACTCCACTTGGGCCCTCCGAAACATTTTGGTGAAATTCACAAATGTTCTCCTTATGTCCTTTTTTATTCTCGTAAGAAAGCATTTTAAATTGTACAAGAGAAAGTTTTGTCAATGTTTTCTCCCACTAGCTCTAATTAGGACTGTAACACTCTTCAGTCTGAGCCAAAGCCTGATGAGACCCATGCTCTGATCTAACCTTGACAGGAAGATACCAGCCTGTCCTGGCCTTTCCTAAAATATCTGGAGTCTTAGTGCTAGAAGGAAAAAAACCCCAAACAAACCAGGAGTTGAAAAAAATTGCAGTGCATGTTTTCTTACACATAAAATTTGACCTTTCTAAGATCTTTGAAACGAAACCTACATTATTAGAGGTTTAGGCAGTAAGTCTCTGTCTAGGAGCAGAGCAATCAGACGTCTGTTGAGGCGTTTGTTGATTGCAGTGCTCAGACAGGAGTTGTTAGGACAGCTTTGAGCCAGAGCTAACAGTCACTAACAGACAGCAAAAACCTGATTCCTGATAATAAGCCATGTTATGGACTGAAGGTACTTTGGGCCCAGGCAAGTCAGTACTTTCTACAAGCAGTCTGGGGATTTGTTTTAATCAAGAGCAAGGGTGTGAAACAAGTAAGACTATGCAGAAAGGCGGAGATCACAATATATGATCTGAAGGGTATCCCAATGCTTGATTAATCTGAGTAGCATTTTTAACATGTTCTGCAAGAAAAATCACCTAGGACTGTTCAGTTGTTAAGACAGACAGTTCAGAACACAAGGGAGCAATAAATTTCTTTGCTTCATGGTGAGTGCACAGCTTTTACATTTGCTTTGGAACAGGCTACAGTGTGTGGCTTGTTCCATATCACTTCCAGTCTACAGGACATTTGCCAAGCCTATCCAAATGAAGAAAAGAAATGCCATAAAGAGCAAAAAACAAACATTAAAAAATCAAACAAGCTGATATTACCCCAAAGTGGGGATTCTCTGATCCCATGTTTTTTTCAAACAATAACTGAAAAGCATGCCAGTTCTGCACACTGGTGAAGCATGCCATTTCAAAGCATCACAGAAACACTCCTGAGTAGCTTTGTACAGGGAGAACTAACAACAATCACCAGTTATTCCAATCAATAACTGGTGATTGTTGTTTCAATTTTCTATTTGCTGCCCATCTGCCCCTCCCGAGCACCTTTTCTTTCTGTCTTCAGATTTAATTTCACAAACAAAATTCATATTTGTTGAAAAAGTCCCTGCATTTGTTGTTTACAAGGTTTTTGTAGGGGGTTTTTTTCTCTATCAAAGGAGATTGCTGAACGACAACAATTTTTCTGCTAAGACATTTTTAAAAATGAAACAAAGTCAACAGGAAACACTGTGTGACACTTCGGTTAAGGTGTCATTTATCAAAATACTTCCCCAGTAGCTTCTAGTGAATCAACATTGGTGCATATGAAAAGCTGAAGCTTTAGTACCACCTTCAAAAGACTAAAGTCACAGTTTGGTTTGTGCACTCACACTTCCAACATCTAGCTGTTATTTTCTCTCATGTTTCCTTTGCCGTTTCTCTCAGCACCTCTGCTATGCCCCTATTTGGAAACCACTAACGCCAGCAATGACACAGGCAATCACACAATCACCTGCTGCACCAACCTACACCCTGACAGGCCTAACAAATAAAAGCTGGAATACAAGCCTTGAGGATGTGAAGGGGTGTTACTGAATTCCCATGAGGAATTTCAAACAAAATGAAATTCAGTTGACCTGCTTCACATCCCTTCCGATCCCCTCATATCCAATGACAGCATTTGCTTCTGATCCAGTCTGCTGCCAGATGGACCCACAACACACTTTAAAGGGCAAATGAAGCAACTGTTTACTTTTGAGTATGCCAAGAACAATATTCAGCACAGTTAAAGTGAAAAAGCACCATCCTCAGCTGCACATTAACCAGTGAATCATCAATGTGATTATTTTTATATATCCAATGAGGAAAGAAAAGTAGACATATTTTTAATAGTAATGGCAACACTATGGGAACTTTACAAAAATTTTGTCATTACTTTAGTTAAAAAACAACAACAAAAAAAATCTAGTGATGCCAGCTGACAGATTTCCAGTGGGCCTTCCAGTAAGCTTTGAAACTTACCACAGGCTCATAGGCCCATTAATGATGTCACTTCTGCTAGATTAAGTTACTGTATACACATGCATGACACACGCAGTAAGGAAAAGTATGTATGCATTAACTACATCAACACATGGTGGTGCTTAGCCACGAGGAATGACGAGCAATAAATCTGTGTGACCTCAGGCCACGTACAGCTTCTACCTGGCATCAATGTTTCCTTAGGCAAGAGCATAGAGAGAGTGAAGAAGCTTCTGTTTCCAGATTGGAACTATTTGTAATATTAAATGCTAACTGAAGAGCTGTAGAACTCTGTTTCCAGAATAAAAGTTACACATAATGAACTCTTATTTTTGGGATGTGCTTTCCCAGGAGTTAGGAACACACTCAATATATGTATGAACAAATGTCTAACTTGTCTTACCTGTGGCCAGTAGTCATGATTGCCTAAGGCTGGGAAAACCTGAAGATCTGGAAAGAAATTACGAATTGTAGAACTCAGATTACCAATGATGCTAATGACCAACTTCGTGGAGAGCTCTTTTACAGGAACATGAGGAGGGCTATCGCTGAAAAAGGAAAAGGCTTGATTAACAACAACACAAGGAAGGCAAAAAAGTCTGCAAACACATCTATATTCTAGCATGTAACACTACTATACACTTGAATTAAAATCACAGAATCAAAGGCTCTCTGCAAAGGCTTTTGTTTTAAAAAAACACAAACAAGTAGACTTGTTTAGACAATGTCTATCCTATGATTCATATTTATCATAATGAAGATCTCTTAGAAATGAAAGTCATCATTTTGAGCTACTGTACACTTTGCGTTATATACCTTTTATCACCTGCACATCATTGTTAGTTTCTTTTCTCACTTTTAACAATGTCCTGTTGAAAATTTAGTACAATAAGGTAAGTGAAATAAATTTATCACTTGCCTTCGTGTATTTCTTAACACTCTTTCCCAGCAAAAGTGATATAACAAATAAACAAACAAGTTCTCACACTCAGAAATACTCATCTCTTTGATAAATTATCCATTGATGTATGCCTTAAAAAACTGTCATGGTAGAATTGAGAGTTCTGCTATGGCAGAAGGGTAAATCAGTGCTAACTTTTGTGAATACCTAGAAAGTAACAAGGCACAGTACTATGCCTTAATAGCAAAACAGCAGCTTCATAGCACTACGCTCTTAAGGCATAGTACTATGAAGCTGCTCCCTTTTACACTTCTTCATCTGGTCCCTCTGCTAACGCACACGAAGCCTTACAGGTAACATCTCTGTAAGAGAGTATTATTAAGCCCACTTTATAATACTGAAGACTGGAACAGGAGTGCTAAATGTTCTTACTCAGCCAAGGCCTGCAATGAGTCAGTTACTGCCCTGACCTTTCTTTTTGCTTTTTCTACTTCCCACCCTCCCTGCACCATTTCACACTAATATAATAACCACATGCTAAATATCACAATGAACAGTCCAGCAGTTATTACAGAGATCAAAGTCTGTTCCTGAGGCCTTATATTCTCACTCAGTCTCCCACTTAGTAGCCATTTGGACAACTAAAGGGACAACTAGCATTTGTAAGTTACTGAACTCAAATCTGTTGGTGCAAGTACAAACTTGTGAGTTGCCACACTATCTGGCTGTCCAGCTTAGACTGCAGAGCGACTTGAACACTTACCCTGTCCAAATCATGAATGAAACCTGCTCTTTTGAATCCTTCATGAATGCAAATGCTGACAAAATGAGCTGATAAGGAGAATCACACAAAAAGTCTCCAAAAGGGCCTGGGTTGGAGGCATTGACTCCTTTGGAAGAAGAGCAAACTTTGGTGCGATCAGGGGTAATGTGGTAAGTCGGATCTAAATGTAGGTCAGATACATGCCAGAATTGCCCTGTTTTCAGAAAACAAATATTAAAGGAAATGCATTATTTGCATTTGAACTGGATGTGTCAGGGTAATGCCAACTTCACTGTAGTTTATCTACTGCTACTTCTATTTAAAGTTAACAAATTGTTGATTAACCTGTCTGATAAGTGTGGGCAAGTTCTTCCTGAGAGCCCTTCATGTAGACTGCTTGGAAAAACCGAAAACAGAAGCAGAGGCATGGGTTTATGCTATTGACCAAAAATGAAATGGGGATTGGAAGGAATTGAAAAATCAGCTCCTTTTCATTAACAGCAATCTGGAAACTGGATAGTAGAGGAGGCAATAGAAGGACTTCTCCATTCCACTTGAAAAGAAAGGGAGCTGCATTTTAATTATTTTTCCAGACCTTTCCTGGCTGGAAACTACTGTAAAATATGACAAGAAAGATGTCTAGAAAGAAAGGCGAGAAACAGGGCTTCTCACCATAGAGCAGTATGTCAGCCCTACCTACTCACTACTTTCCAGACTGACATGCCCTCAGCCACTGTTACATAGCACTGCATGGATAAAGGAGCTGAGCAGTATAGGAATACGCTGGATAAGATGAACGAAGTCTGTGTTAGACTATCAGCCTTCAAGTTTCATGTAAAATAAGAGTAATTTCTTTCTGTCGGTTTCAAAGCACATTGTAAAGGCACACATGTATCTGAGGCAGTGGTTGTGAAACAGGGGCAGATACAAATGGATTTTTCACAAGGTGACACGCTCACTCTATGGCTGAGCAGGCACCACACGACTGAACCCCATGGAGTTTTATTTCAGGAAACAAAGACCAGAAGTGATCTTCAAAATCTGTAAAACTCTGACGCCTACCAACAGGAGACAAGACAAACGCCGGGACACTGCTGCGTGCTTGTTCCGAGGCAAGGGTGAGCAACATGGAACGAGAATTCTGTGGGAAACCATTTCGGAGCACTCACCTGCAAGCACGCCCCGAGCGGGGTCAGGCCAGGCAGAGCGGGTGTTTGTTGCCAGCCCAGCCCAGCCCAGCTCAGCCCAGCCCAGCCCAGCCCAGCGTTTGCAGCGCTTGTCTCGGGACACTGCGCCAGAGGCAGGGCAGGGCTCACCTCACCTCACCCGCCGGCCTGCCCGGACAACTGAATATAAACCCCGTGTAACCCCCCGGACGTGAAAAGAGCCATGTTGACTGACCTCGCAGTCACGTGTGGCCGAAGCCACCTGGGACAGGGAATG
>VXBQ01009327.1:592034-679821 GCA_013400175.1 Phainopepla nitens
AAAAAGAAAAAAAAGGCAGGTGTTTCAGAAATTTAATGCCAAGTTTAACCTGTTTCACTATACGGCACACAAGCATGCCAATTTGATGGCATAACTTTTTTTTTTATAAAAACCACCCCACCCCACCCCAAAAAAAAAAAATCTTTATTAACCTTTCATGCCAGAAATGTGCATTTTAGCTACGATCAATCATGGATAGGACATTATTCCATCCAGCAGAAGTAACATCTGGACAGAAGTCAGGTATATTCTACGCTTTCTCATAGTGGCGAACAGCAACCACATCACCAAAGGTGAGAGTCTGCAAGTCCAAGGAAAAGACAGACATGTTAGTGGCTGGATCATTTTCTGTAATGGTTTTACACATTATGAAGTCCATGCTAGATCAAGGTTGGTTTACATTATGTAATTTATAGAAAAACAAACAGATTTATAATTATTGGCATTTTAAATAAACAAGAAGCCAAGCATTAGCTGTGGTTCCCATAAGAAATTATACTTTCCTCCTAGCTGCTTTCACACCTATAATGCACATTTACAAGGCAGCTGTTAAAAATTTAACTTACTGTTTAATTTTTTAAATGTAGCATTGTTTTAATACAGGCTTAACACTTATTTTCCCAAAGCTTATCCCACTAAAATGTGCAGTCTAAAATTCCAAGGCCTCTTTTCTATTATCCATAAATATAAACTCTAGGAGAACCTTGTCTTGCATTCTGTACCCTGTGTAGCTAGAACTACCAAATACTCTAGTCACTGCAGTCGTGCAAAACACCAACTACAGTGTGCATTCTGGAGCTATTTCCTGAAGTTGAACAGGGCACCTCAATATATTCAAAATCCAAAGGAGACAAGATTTTCTGTGATTTGTGCATAGCCACTTCAAAAAGCAAAGCACGTGTTTTCCCTTGAAACACTTGCCATGTTTTGTTTCAGGATGTCTTAAAGTTTGTATTATTTGCCAGTTGTCATCAACACAAATAGTCTCTGAAATAATTAGGAAACAAAATGACTGGTCTCCTCCAAAAACCAAGTCTGATAGATTAGTATAGCTGAAGACATTTTATTTTTGATGGCTACATCTCTGTGCCATGAAAAGGGCTGTCCCGGACATTAGCTACAGTAACTTATGACATTTATTCACCCCATAGTGAAAAAAGTCAGGAAAAGCAGGTGAAATTAAACTCAGACTTTTCTCCACACAATTGCTGTTTGTCATAGTTTTTAACAAGATAGGAGGACTAAACCCTTTATTATTAAATATGAAAATGCTATTAGCTCCTGCAATATACTAATCTTATTTTCACAGGAAACTACTTGTTCTGTGTAAGTAAATACTAGTTATGTGTGCATACATAAAACAAATTTTTAAAGAAGTCTATTTTGCCATTGGCAACAAATAATTTCCTATATAATCAAGAACTTTGTATCATTACAAGCTCACCAGGACTTTTTTCTTGTGTTTACACAAGAAAGATTTACACAAAAATCTAGAAAGCGAACATATATACTCTGGAAATCCACAGGCTGGCCTGCCTAAAGCCACTAGCAATTTTTTAGCTGTCAGTAAAACAAGAGACAAACCAAACCAAAATAATTATTTTAAAAAACCCTGCTAGCTTTCCCCACCAATTAGTTTAAGGGTTTGTGTCTAAGTCACACTGTTCACAAAACTTGAGATAAGGGTAAGCTGGGAGTGTTTGCAGTGCATGTGAATGCTGTGTGCTCTATACTTACCATGACCATTTTGCCATCCTTTATTTCTCTCACGAAGTTTGTCTCTTTGCCGTCCCATTTCTGTACGTGCACTAGCTTCTCTCCATCCAGGGTCACAACTGACTGTGAGATACCAAGAAACACAAAGACATGCCTTTGTTTAGGGTACTTGGGATTCTGCTCACACGTTCAGCACGCACTGTTCTATTGAATTCTCTTCAATAGATGGATGTGGATCTAGAATGATAAAGTAGTCCCAGGCATTTTAAAGCCAAGGCTATGAATCATCCTCGTTTTAAGCATGAAATCCGCACAATTCTTTTTTGTGTCAAAGGATGCAAACGTTCCTTTGAGTTACAATCTCACAAGAACCTGCTTCACATTTGCCTTGGAGTAAGATTTTATGTTAAGCCCCCAAAGGTGCAGGAAAAGAGGCATCTGTCTATTTTGTCTGGGAAAAGTTATGCCAAATGATATTTGGCTTGTGAGAAAAGCGGGCAACTAACACAATCAGTTGACACAGGAATACAGACAGGGAGCTGGCAACGTGATACATTCGGAAAAGCCATGGCGTAAGCGGGCAGGGCAAGCAAGGCTCGATCTTGCCTTGTTTTCCCTGTCCTTTGCGGTGCTATAACTAGCAGCAGTAGAAGTGACATTTTTTTTTTTTTTCCCTTTGACCCTACCAGTGGCAGAGCCTGGGGGTCGGGGGAGGGAAGAAAAACAGAGCGGCGACTTCAGCCCCGGAACTCACTTACTTTGCAGTTTCTGTCATCGGGGGTAGTTTCATCAAATTCCTCTCCGAGTTTAAAGCTGATTTCTGTGTTTTTGAAAGTGCTTTGAGTTCTGATCACTACTTTGTCCCCCTCGCTGCTGATAATCACAGTGGGTTTAGTCACATTCCCCACCTGCCGTGTTGCAAACCCCACTCCTAGACCATTCAAGGGAAAAGAGAAATGCATCAAACTTCGGGATTTTTACTTTTTTTCCACGTATCGAAGTAGAGAGATCTTTCACCCCACTCTACAGCGGTAAGCTATCCTTGTGAAACGCTGCTTTCTGCTTCTCTCATGCCCTTGTACCGAGTATCCATCGCTACTGTCCGCCCAGCTGTAGCTCCCTGCCCTCCCCCGCCACCGAGCACGGCGGCACCGCACTCCGTCCGCGGTCACACGCACGGCCGCGATCGCTGCCGCTGCTCAGAGTTTCAATTCCTTATCACTCCAGCATAATGATTTCTTTTTCACTTGTTTGTTTCAAACTTTCCCGCAGGCAGCACGTGCTCGTCTTTCACACACTTCCCTCAGCCCAGGAGCAGTTCCCAGAGCCTCTACCACACAAACACACCCGTCCCCCCCAGGTGAATGATTCGCATCAAATTAGCTCTATGGATAGAAGCACAGCCGCCAAAACCACCCCCTTTATCACCACCACTGCTGCTGCCAACGTCTGACCTACATCTCTGGCAATGCCGGGGAGCCTTTTCAATTTATTATTTTTTTTTCCAGATAGTGAAAAATTCCGAGGTTTCCTAAGGTGGTGCCGCCACCCGGCCGTACCTACCCAGTGCCTTCATGTACTCGTCGAAGTTGTGGCTGTCTACCAACTTCCAGGTGGCGCAGAAAGCCTCGACCATGGCGGCCGGCTGCGTGTTCCAGGAGCGGTGCCGGGGCTGGCAGGAGCGATGGAGCGGCCGCGCCGGCCCGCTTTTAAAGCCGGCGCCCGNNGGCGGCCGCGCCGCTCCTCGCCTGAGCCGCCCTGCGGGCACCCCGCCCGCCCGCCAGCCTCGCTGCTAATGGAACGCGCGGGCAAAACGAGAAGCGGGCACTCAGCGCTACTGAGTGAAAACGCAGGATCGTAACGCTACTGCAGAACACGAACTCCAAAATTTTCCCATGAAGATTTTCAAGGCCGTTTTGGTGCTGGCCAAGTGCAGATCCCTTTACCCACAATGGCATCTGTAGAGATGCTGTCTGAACTTGGTATTTGCTGTTCCTGGCTCGAAACAGCATCTTGGCTCCACAACTGCCATCAGTTGGAGATTAAGAATGAAGAAAAAAGAAAAGAGCTTAAAACACTTTTTCTTTTTTTTTTTCCCTTTTTTTTTCTTTTTTTTTTTCCTTTTTTTTTTTCTTTTTCTTTTCTGCAAGAGAAGGAATGCCTTCCTTCTAGTTGTTCTTTGAAATTTGTTGAAGGCATTAAGTGGTCATCTTGTCTCACGTGCTTTTCAGAAAGCAGCCTGTCTCTGTGGGGCATCCCACGGTGTCAGCTTTTCTTGACCTGTGGCTTGGATGGATTCCAGAATAGTGAACCGAGCACTTCAGCTCATGCAACAAAACTCAGGGACTGAGCGAAAGAGAATTTACATGATTTAGAAACAAAACCTCGACAATTTTCCACCTAGTTCAGCCATACAAAATATAAATAATTAGGAATACTTTCCTAATCTTTTAAAATTAGTTTTTGACCGTCATTTGCATTTCTTTCAGACTCTTGTAGTATGGCACATTCTCTGGGTGAAGGGCAAGTGATGTTTCTGGTGAGATTTTAATTTAAGCATGCCAGGTTGGATGGGGCATTGAGCAGCCTGGACTAGTGGAACAGTCCCTGATCATGGCAGGGGGCTTGGAACTGGGTAATCCCTTCCAACCCAAATAATTCTATGATTATGTGATATTAAATTCTAAATTATTTTAGCAATATCCTCATGAACTGGCAGTGTCTCCTCTCCCACTACTGACAAGAAAAAGTTATCTGCTCGTACAGATTTTGTTTGCAGTAGCCCAGGAGCCCTTGTATATTATTCTGGTGCAGATGTGTGCACAGAGCCTGGGAGAGCTCGGGCTGTCTTTGCTCTCAGGGGCTTGTATACAACCAGCCTCATGGACTTTGTGATATAAAACTCCCGGAAATGATTCAGTGCCACTCCTGGAAGATGGACTCCTCAAGGACACTTCTGCTTTGCACCTTCTTTCAGACAGTGCTGCAGCCTGGCCTTTGGGAGGCAGCCTCTTCAGGATCCTTCACAATTTAAGCAGTCATGCCTACACTGATGGGACAGCTCTGTTCTGCCAGGATTTTTTATGTATTGAAATAAGACAAGTACTTAGTGATGACCTGTCCTTAAGGAGAAGGAAGCACATAAGAATTTTTTCAGAAAAATACATTCTTTAACACTTTACACCATGCTTCTAATATAAAACAGAGTCTGTAGACATGTTCACCTTCCTTCTTAAGTGGATAGGTTGCCAGAGTCCTCACATCATGTTTTATAATGGTGAGATCCCACCTGTCTGCGTTAGTGATGATTTGGGACCAGGGTAAATTAACAGTAGGAAATGTTACATTATTAACTCCTTTGTGGAGTGACAAGCCACAGTTCAAAATGTTTTCCATAGCATCTTATGCCCTGTGTTTGATTGTGGACCCTTATGCAAGAGTTAACATCAAAAACTAGTACAAGTAATCTCGATTGACATAAATGCTTTGCTATGGCTGAAACAGAGATCACAGTGTGAAACACATTGACCTGGAAGTGCATTTTAGATTGCTGCACAAGAGACCAGCTTGGCATTTCTTCTATGCTGTCAGCGTTTGGATGGTTTTAACAGACTGTGTACTCCTGTGACAAATAGTATCTCTGGAGATTCTGAACAACCAGGGATTCATTCTCCTTTATACTAGGAGAGTGTAAGTAGGCACATTTGCATTCCCTGTGCAAGGTCTGCTTAAACGATGAAAATTCTGCAGCAAGATATCCCTGTGTAATGAGTAATCCTTGCTTCCAAAGGCCATTTGGTGAGACTGCTCTAACCTTCAGCCTTCAGGACAGACAACCTGCTTTTGGCTATTTTTCCCTCTGTTATATCCCTGCTTCACATGCCCTCAGACATTCAGAGAATGAGGCTGTCAGCCTCACTCAGCCTTCATTCTGTACTTGAAAGAAAAAAAAACTTCTTCAGGAAAAATCAAAAAACAAAAAAAGGGTGTGGGGAGTATGGGGAGGAAGGGAGCACCACAGGAGGTCACCAGGCTGCTGTGGAAGAAAAGTCTGACCATGAAGTTCTGTCATGTGTGGTAGATTCCTCATAATCTGTGTCAGGAACCGCTGAGCATCTAATCACGACAGCCAGTCACTAAAGGCTTAGTGTCTCGCTGTAGAAACATAGGGAAATTGATGCAGCTGGTATTTGAAGTCGGGTTTATCTGTCCTTCTGCTCTGTGCCTCTCTGGATATAATGCAGGCAGGGCTCTCTTGCTACACCAATTCAGTTAAATCTCTGTCTTTCCACCATCTTTGTAGTACAATAGCCAAGAATACTGTGTTAAGGGGATACTATGTTATAAGACCTTCAGATAACGTCATGATGATTTCATTATTCGAACATTTCTGGCAATGAAGGTCCAGGAACTGCAGAGCATCTTGTACCCAAATGTGCAACAAAGGGCAGCAGTGATACCAGGGCCTAACTCCCCTGGTACAAAAGCAGACATTGGCATTCAGAGGGCTTCTAGGAATTGACTTCCATGGAAAGCCAACAGGATTCAGGGTCCTAGATCACTTAGGCATTTCTTTAAACTCTCAGTATTTTGAAACCTACAGGAGGCTACTTTTGAATTAAGGAATCTGAAAATATTGTGCAGCTGAAAGAAGTTTCCTCTATTTATGGACAGCATGCTAGGGTATTCTCAGCAAGTTTTAAGCTTGTTTGAAGCCCTGCTGTGAATCTCAGTGCAGCTTTGATCTCAGTGTAATAAAGAAATGAACAGAGTTTAGTAGCTATTGTGTCAGACGGGATGATGTTACTCCAGGGCTGAGTGCGATTTTGGTTTTGGTGCTGCAGAAAAACATAATGTCAAGCAGGGCAGCAGAGTGTTTTTAACTAAAATTATCTTATATGTCCTCTAGCTGTCTAAGAGATTTGCTAATCCCCCTAATAAAAATAAACCATCTCCGTGCTGTTGGTGAGTCACAGAAAATATCTAGGTTTATTTACTCTATCAATGGACAGCTCATTAGAAATCCCAGGTTCAACAAGAGGTAAATGCCTCATGGAGAACACACCCAATTATGCAGCTGCACAAGCAAGGGGTCACAGAATGGCCCCAGGTACAAAGCATCTGTATGAATCCAGTTTTGTGCCATATAAATGCCATGGGAAGGGCTTTGCTGGAGCTTTGGACCAGATGATAGGTGAGGTGCCAAGTAATGCAGGCAGGAGCAGGAAAGACATGTTAACACCATATCCCTTCTAAGAGCATGACATATCTTAGGCAAAACTTAGGAACACGTTCAGCAGGTTTCCTGACACTGTAAAGCTCAAGGAAAATAATGCCAGGACAGGCTAACAAGTCACGTTAAGGTATAATTCTGGTGTTGGTTGCTAATTGCTGAAAACAAAGTGGTCTGTGATTATGCATTTCATTCTTGTAGACTCTCGCTTATGTTACAAATTGGTGTGACATGAGATTAGGAGAGTCCTGGAAAGTAAATACCCACTAATACCTCATTATGAACTATTAGACATATATTTGGATTGGTTTAAGCTGGGAGGACAGCTGGCTGACAATGATTTAAAGAAAGCAAATGCTATGAAATATCTCCAGGGTGTTCTCTGCTTCTGAAAGACATTTGGGAGGTTGTTATCTCTTGTTTAATATTACTGTGTCACTTACATTTAGATGACTCAAGTCAGACATTCTCCTCAAAGAAGTAGCCTGCATTAAAGCCAGCCACCTTTCTAGCTCCCAATTCAATTTATTGAAGATGCAATTACTTTAATTTTGTGCCATTAGGCCTTTGCTATTTTAATATTCATCTTCAATTTCTTTTACGTTTAAGAATAGAAAAACTATTTAAAAGCCTTTAAACTGAAACAGAAATGCCTGACACTGGGCATCACTTAAAATAGCTGTCTAGTTACTGTAAAAAATCAATACAAGAAATCAGCTTTCCAGACTTACAACTTCAGCATGAGCATATGGAAGGAAGGAAGGAAGGAAGGAAGGAAGGAAGGAAGGAAGGAAGAAAGAAAGAAAGAAAGAAAGAAAGAAAGAAAGAAAGAAAGAAAGAAAGAAAGAAAGAAAGTTGTATAAATAAGCAACCTGACTATTACAGGGGTAATAATGACTCAGAGAAATTCAGAAGAATGTTCAAGTGTGAATACTATGAACACATTAAATTAAAATAATTCTTATTAGGAAGAATGGAAAAATAGCACATAGGTTTACGGAGATTAGATGACTTGCACTTGACCTGTTGCAGCTGATTCTGAGAGACGTGTGTAGATTTGGTGTTCAGGGCAGACCAGTGAGAATATTAGTGGAGCAGAAAGACCCTCTGTATTAAGGTCGACAGACTCGGTATAATAGCAAAGGAGAGAATGATTTTTATCATCATCAATATAAATTTTACGGTGTTAAAGGTACAAGTTTAACTTGTGATACACCATAAATATCATGTTCTCTTCCTATAGCTCTAGAATACACTATGGAGTCTGTCAAATACATAAATAAGCATGACTATTTGGAATTCAGTATAACAAATCTCAAGCTAATCAATCCCAAGGTAAATCCTTTCAGCAAAACAAGAAACAACCATGCAATCTGCAGGGCTGAATTTAAGAAATTTTTGGAATGGCTCAATGTACCTTCATTCAGTTTGTCCATTCCAAAGCGTTCCATTTTCTACAATATACTGAAATCACTCTCACTACCAGCTGAGATTTAGGCAAGTAGTAAAATTTCAAGAATTTCAAGAATTCAAGGATTTAAGAAAACTACTGAATTTGTAAAACAGATACGAAGTTAAAAATCAGCTCATTAGCTACCTGCATTTGGATATTACTAAGGTCCTCCTCTGTTCCACTGAGCTAGGGACTGACAGGACACAGTCACAGCCTTTTGGAGCCAGATATGATCTCCCAGATGCAGCTACAGACACACTACCCTGGGTTTGTGTCCTCTAAACTGGAATCTGTCACCCAGAGCAAGCTGTTTCCTCAGAAGTTCTAAAGAGCAGTATTAGTGCAGCCGGATAAATATTCCATAGTCTTGATAAATAATTTAATTAGGTTATCAATTTATGGCCCTGTCATGGATGAAAAAATGCTTGACACATAGCAGGCATTTGAAATGAAACCTCATGCTGGGAGACTTAGCTGGAATTACATACCTAACGTGATTCATTCAAGACTGCAAACATATCCCTGCTTTACATATTGGTTTGTGACCAAGCACTGACTAATTTCTGAGTTTGCATGAGTCTAAATACATAAACTTCCTGAAACACAAAACTTTAGAGCAACTTGAGGCATTGCAGGGTTATGATAGTTCATAACTAGCTTTAAATAAGGACTAGTACCAAGACAAGCCAGGGGAAAATTTTGGTTATGCTTGATGTTTGGAGACAATCCCAGAGAAACAGTGGTCTCTTCAGTCTGGTACACAAAACTCCAGTCACTGAAAGTTAAACCTACAGAAATTTATATTAAAAATGATGTGCATATTAGCTGTGAGGAGACTTGAGCCTTTGGCCAGCTTTCAAACTGCCTTACAAGACTTTTCAATCCTGCAAATTGTAAACTATGCTAACAACCACAGCTATTGTATATGATGCAGGAAGTAATTGAGAGAAGTTCTATATCCTGGATTATGCAAGAAATCACATGAGATGGTCACAATAGACAAGTCTATACCAGGAAACTTAAAAACACATCCCACTTGCTATGTGTGGGTTCATACTTTGCCAAATCCAGAGTCTGTTATGGGAAAAAAATAAATATACACAGAAAGGAAAGCAGGCATGTGGTCCCTGCCTGGATAATCATGGGACTCACTTTGGACTGTATTGCACTAAGCACTAAGCCAGTAGAGAGGTATAGATACTGCCACTATTGCTTTAATTCCATACATTCATGTGTACTTGTTATGAAAGATTTCCCCCTCAGTGTAGCAGCAGTAAACATAAACCAGACCCTCTATGGTCAAAATCATTAACTAATCCTGTAATATTTAAACAAGGCTTCTACTAGCATCTTCCTCCAGACCTTTGAAACTTTCTGGAGTGACTGATCATCCTTGCACCCAGAACTCAAAACATCCAGAGTACAGAGCCAGTGGAGGGTGTAGGACCAGGCTGACTTTCTCGCACCATGACTGGCTCAGATAATCTGATAAAAGAAGGGTTATGGAGAGGAAACATGGTGCAACTGTCACGCCTTTAACTCCACCTCATTGCCCTTTGTCTTCCCTCCCTTAAATGTACTCCTCTTACATTCCAGCTTTTCATTCCCTCCTTTATAAATTTACCTAGAAGTTTCAAGTCACAATAGCCAATGTTAAAAAAAAAAAACCCAAAAAACAAAACAAACAAAAAAAAAGATGCAAAGTTCAAAGGCGATCTGAAAGAAGATGCCTGGAAGAAACTTATTTCAGCACTTTTTTAGATTGCAACACCACCTCTACTTGCATAATGACATGTTATTTGTTTTTCACAGAAGCTTTCCCTCTCTCCCTGTTAGAGACAAGGGCTGTTCTGCTGTTCTGGACCTGGCTCAAGGGTCTCTCATGAGTCTGTCTGATAAAGTAAAATGTACCCAGTACTTGCTGAGAGGAGCAGCAATGAGTTGTCCTTCTACCATCCCATTTTAGCGGATACAGAGGTCACAAAAGAGATTAGTTTCTTGTATTGAGTGTTGAAAGCACTAACGGTGGATGTTGGGCTTGAGGTGTGAGTGAAGCAAGGGGTGAGCACTGAAGACAGGAAAGGAGTAAATGCATGTAAGCTTTGAACGGAGTAAGACCACAAATCACGAGGGAAGGAAGGAACTGTATCGATAGGATTGGATTGTTGAGGCTGCTTGCCCCTGCTTGGGAAGCCGCGGGAGTTGCGGCGCCCGGGGCCCGTGTGGGGACGAGAGGGGCCCGTGTGGGGACGAGCGGGGCCCGCGTGGGGACGAGCGGCGGCCGCGGGAGCCGAGGCCGCGCCAGGGCAAGGGCGCCCTCTGCCGCCAGCGCCCGGCCCCGTGGGGAGCCCCGTCCTCCGTCCCGCGACGCTACCACAGCCCCCGCTCTTCCTCATGGCAGCGATCATCCCGAAGGAGACCCGAACTCTGCCGTGCCCGGGGAGCCGGGAGCCGAGGGACGGACGGCGGCGAGGCCGTGAGGAAGGCGAGGGCCCGGCTGTGTGGCTGGCGCGGGCTCGGGCGCCATCTTGTGCCCGCCGGGCGGGAGGTGCCGCCTGACGGCTGCGGAGCCCATCCCTCAGGAATGCTCCTGCACCCTTAGGAAACCGGGTGCTTTATTGGAAAACTGTTTCTGGAATACTGGTGGGCATTAACATCCGTTCCCATGCTCCTTCTTATGTTTACACTGCTGATGTATCATTGACAAACATACCCGAGGAGTCTGGAAATAAAAGCACAGTCAGCCCTACGCAGTAGGGTCAAGCCAGTCTCAAACAGATTAGCTTTTCTATACGCTGTATCATAAGCACTGGATTTACAGCATCAATCTTTGTACAGCAGAGCCCTAGGAATAAAGCACTGGTAGGGATTGTCCAAATCCTCACATCAGGGCCCTTACATTGCAAGCAATTTTTATAAATATGTTTAACACAGAAAAGCTCACAGCACACAGGCAACCCTCGCTCCCCCAACAAACAAACAAACAAACAAACAAACAAACATACATCACACAAACAACTACAAATAAACCCCACAACGCTATCCATCAAATGTAAGCCTTGCACTTAAAATCCAGATGTCTGGCATCAGGATGTGGCACATGCCAAGATGAAGTGTTAGCCTTCAGGCTTCCCATTGCTTGCATCCATCAGGATGGTCCCCACTGGGCTGAAGAGGGAAATAAACCAAGGCAGTAAAGGCAGAGCTCTCAGTAATCATTGCTAATTCCTAGCTAAAGCAGACCAGCTTCAGGTTGAGAAGATGAAACACAATTATCCCTCAAAAAGGTCAAAACAGTCATCTGTGGTGGAATTTGCACCCAAGCCCAAATCACAGAGTGGGTACCTAAAACAAGGTAGGCTGCAAGCCAGACTCAGACACCTGTTTTACAATAAGAGTTTATGGGTTGAAACACAAGATGCTTCCTGTTTGCAATCACACGGATTTCTGTTTACAGAGGCACCAAGGTTCTGGGCCTGTAGCAAAACTCCTGAAGAGAATGTGTTGGATCAGCTAGAGATTTTCTGCCTCTCACCAGCTCAGTTTGCAGCTTGGTTTGAGGTCTCTTAAACTTGTCTCCCTCCATTGCCTTGCACAGCCTACCTGGCAGGCTCAGGATCCCACTAGATGGCAGGACAGTTTAAGCCTTTGCTTTTTCTACTTCAGAGCAAGTGCCCTGGGATCCTGGTGGGCTCAGCCCCACTGGTCTGTGCTGTCTGGATCCAGGGGAACCCACACTCACCACCATCTGGGCCTTATGCTCACTGAACACACATGGAGAAATCCATGGAGAAGTCTTTGTTCAATTCTGTTTCATGGGCTTTATCACACACAGAGCACTAGCAGACAGAAGAGAGGAATATGAACAAATACTAATTTGCTAAATCTTGAAGTATTCCTCTTTATGTGCGTGATACATAAAGGATATTTAGCCTACTAATGGTAGTAGGTAAAGTGGTAATAATGGTAAAATGCAGTTTAAGCTTCTTATAGGCACTGCTCTCTTGTAATTTTTAAGTAACCAAGTGAAGTTATAATTTCTTAATGACATCTGGAAAACATCAAGGAAAATTTTCTATATATTCTAAATACCTAAGTTGTTTTATACATGCACAATAAAAATACAAGGGTACTTCCTGCCTTTTTTTTTTTTTTAGCATGCTGAGTGGATAAGAACGGATAATTGTTTCATTATGTTCTAAAATATGAAGACAACAAAGTTACCTTTTTTGCTTGGTACTAACATGGAATTCTTTGCTTTAGGAAAGCCCAGGATAGTGCTGTAAGATGATGAAAAAGATACTATTACCTGTACCAAACTTGCTGGAATGGAAATTGGGATTAATGCATTATAATACCAGATTAGCCTTAATAGAAGTTTGCTGCTGTCATTTATCAAGGTAATTAAGTATGTACCTAATTTTAGGCACCTAAGTAGTTCTATTGCCTCCTGTGAAACCCTTCTGCATTTAAAGTTAAGCATGTTTTAAAATACCCTGCACATTCAGGGCCATAACCTTGTGGCCATGTGAATGCACTCTTATCAATTACCCATTAGTTGAGCTAAGGGAGGGTGTTACACCCTCCTGGATAATGGTTGCAACTGCATAAACTGCCTCACTGACAAACATATTCAGAAGCATTTCATTGGCTCTTTACAGACCCAGCCAAAGTTTAGTCGGACTATTATCTGTCTTCAGCACACTGAACGAAAAAAACAACAAAAAAATGAACCAAAAGTTCCCCAGCTTCAGCTGTGCTTAAGACAGTAACTCTGCCCAAGCCCCAGAGAACTGGGCAGCACGGCATAAATACCCTCAGACAGCTCTAAAGGGGTGAGTTCTCTTCTGCCTGAGTCAAGAATCATGCACAACTAATAAACTCTGCTCCAAAGCCCAAAGTTTATACAGTACAATCGCTCCCACATCAGTCAGTTTGTAAGTCAGTTTATATTGGTAAGGAATATGCATCTGGTGCACAACTGGAGAAATTTGGTAAAATTCAGGTATAACTAAATAGTCCTACTGCTACAACTAGCTAAAAAAGAGGTCTCATGCAATCTAGACTACTACTTGTTTAGACACAAACCATACATGCACATGGCAAAGAAGCATTTCTGTGTTTATAACTTGTTTAATTTGCATTTAGATAATACACATATAACATATTACAGATCTTTTAAAAATATTCATCCTGCTTTTAATTAAATTGCATTTTAAAACTTAGTTTTTACTACTGCATTTTTTCAAATTTGCTGTTAAAATTCTTCTTTCTATGCAACATATTTTCAACAACAGGTTCATACAGCTCAAGTACAAAGTAAACACCTGAATGCTTACAATAAATTCCCCAGGATGTTGAACATTCTTGACTAGTTGTAAACGACACATTTGTGAGCAGTTAATGGCATTTATGTATATAGTTTTAGATTGGGGGTTTTTTACATAGAATTTAAGCATATGAATAATTTGCTAAATTCAGATGCAATTGGTGTTTTAATAGCAAAAAAAATTCAAATTAGTTTAGACTTACAAAGTACCTAAAGCATCTATTCCTGTAACCCAAATTTCAGTGTCTATATTGTATCAGAGAAGAAACAAAGTATATCCAGTGCTGCAATTGTGAAAGAAGTGCAGAATTCGATATAGGCCACGACCCAGAAGAGCAAAGCATTTAAGGACTTATGTTTCAGTAATACTCATATACTTGATTTTGATGGGATCACCATAGCTTCTTCTCATTTACCAATTATATGTACTGTGATGTTTTTCTCAGGGCTGGTATAGGAATGGGACTACAACCCAGAGCAAGACTGTGTACCACAAATACAGTTACCTCCTAGTCCCTCTCCACTGTGGTTTTCAGCTCTGGTCCTCCAGTGTCAGCTAGTTCAATCTCTCAGACTTTCTTAAACCTGTTTTGATCCAGTGAAGTAAGTACCTTTCCAAATCTGAGAAAAAAATCGGGAGGTTGCACTTGTTAAGTGAAAACAGGTTTAAGAGGAGGGAACTGTCAGTTCAGTTGAATTAAACTGGATCCTTTATTGAATAGTCCCCAAAAGCTAGGGTATGAGTAAATGAACAAAAATGCCTTTCAAGCTCTCTTGAGCTCTTACAAGCTCTCTACCAGGTTTAGATTACACAAATATTTCATAGATGGAATACCAGTCACATGTGGGATGGACCCATCAGAGATGTTTCCTCCGTTTTCATGAGGTACATAAGTGGCTGCTCCCCAAGGAATTGTGAAGGTTCATGGCTGTACCTGAATCTTAAGTCTCCTACAATAAGGGAATGAATGCCAAGTATTTTCAGGAGCATGATCTCCAAAACAAAACAAGTCCTTTCAGCAGAGAAAAAACTTTGCCTAAAATCTTTGTAAAAATCACAATGATTGAAACATCTTCACTGTCAGCAAACAACAAAGCAAGACTCAGATGAAATAAAAGAAATATGTATTATTATTATTTAAATATTGTCCTACAGAAGAAACATTAAGAAATGAACCGAAGACAGAAAAGATGATAGATATTTAATTTCCACAGTGAGATTAAACAATTTTCATCATATACAAACATACCTACTTTACTTTTGATACACATAAACAGCTACAATATTCAGCATGAAAACAAACGGCCGAAGTGGCAAGACTGCTAAGAGCGGGAGAACTGAGATGATCTGCCATAATCAAACAGAGGTAAAGAGAGCCTGAAAACAAACACTGATGTTTAAGTAGTTTATAAAAACCTTCTGGCGACAGGAGTAGGAGAAAAATTTATTTTATGTAATTTTTTTTTCTCACACCCATCTACATATGTCTAATGAGAACCGAAATCTCAGGAGATAAATTACAGATAATGTCTGTAATCTAATATATACTTAATATCATATTGTGAGGAGTGAACACACCTCTGTGTCAGAGAGAAAAAGCTGGTTTGGGAAATTAAGAAGCAGGATTTTTATTTTGAAACAATGATTAGTGTCTGGTAGGTATATTAATTGGAACTGTCAAAGAAGATTAGTTAGGATGGATACTATAACCAAAACAAGAGAGGAAACTGAAAACAAAAGATACATTCTTTAGTTCTCTTCCTGTTTGGATATGTAGAACATTGCTTTTGAAGGATGACAGTAGAAAGAACTGTGTGCCACCCACATAATCATTTAGGTACAAGTGTGTTGCAAAGTCATGTCTGTGCTACTAAAGTTGCTACCACACTTCAGAAGGGGTGATACAGAGAAACTGGGAAGTCTGTTGATGGGATTCATTAACCCAGAAGTCCTTAGGTGTTAGGAATCATTGCATTTTCCTTCCACCTCTTGACTTTCCAGCAAGGCTTTGGATGATGACACTTCTCCACCCTCTGCTCCTGCATCTAAACAAAGACAGAATTAAACATTTATACTACACACATTCTCACAGCTTTTTTTAATGCAATCAAGTCTTTTGGGTTCACTGATCATCTTTGTTTGGATTGGCTCTTTACTGCCACACTCATGAGTGCTTTGGGAAGAGAGGTTAACCCAAGAGATAATGAACTTTAAGAGGCATTTTCTAAAAGCCGCTGCCTATTGGTGTTGATTTGCCCACTTCTTGCACAGGCTGATCAATGTGCATTTAGCTGTAAAAAATAGATTGGAAATAACTTTGTGTTACTGATATTATTTTTTTTCTGCGTCATTTTCAAAATCAAATTAGAACATTGCATTCCTTTGAGCACTGTGTAGTTTCAGGTAGATAACATTACAGTTTATGGACATGCCAGTTATCTGTCTGACCTTCTTTGACAAGAAACACCTACGTGAATTTATCCTGTCTTCACAAGATGGGGGATTTTTTGTTACTCTGAGTTGGAAGTTCACTTTTCCACAGATTAGAGTTGAATGCTTACATGACTGATATAAATAAAAGCTCTCCAGTGTCTTTGGTCATTATATGTATTGTTCCATGCTGTTTCTTTTAATCAAGTTTGCTCACTGAGAAGCAGAAACTCCTCTTGCCTTGATTTCCTTGTAAACTATAATAATTTTCACATTACCTTCAAGCCCCACATGGTAGTACCCGTGGTAACAGCATACCCAAATGTGTGGCAGCATACCCAAATAGCTTTCGGGGACAAGGACAGGTCTGCTCAGCACATCTTGCTGTACTGTCCTCCACTTCATACTCCTCCATCTCCTCCACAGTCATAATCTAAGGGATACATTTTCTGACTTGCTATAAAATATCAGAAACACCCAAAAGAGTTATATATCTTGCTCTCTACATATCACATATATAATGCCATACACATAATCAGTTAAAGCCTTTGGCAGAAACTGCTTGATGTTTTAAGTCTGCTCAGGGATTCAGAGGCTTTGGAGTTCTATAGTAATAAAGAAACAAGTTATTTGACACCCTCCAGCCTTACGTAGCACAGTACTGTTGTGGGAAGGGAGATAGAGCAATCTCCTCTATTGGCTGTTTCTGTGCAGGTTGGACATCTAATATCAGTGGAGCCTTTCAGACAGGGTAGAGGGAAACAGTTTGTTAGAGGAAATCTAATCACTTGGTGGCACAGAGGTGTGCAATAGGTGCTAGTTAAGCTGCTAAGTGTTATCAGCAGAATGGTGCCCTAAAGCAGGTTACCAAATGTGGAAGACCAGTACAGCTTCTTGCTCTGAAACTTCTTGCAGCCTCCTCTTCAACCTTTGGATCATCAGTGACGCAAATCAACTATTCATCGTAGTTCCAGACCACCTGTGTAAAGTCTCAGCACTCCAAAACTTACACATCACCAGAGGATGATCAGATATGATACAGATGGTCTGCATTTCAGAGTTAAGCTCCAAGATAAATAGCTGGTGCCAGAATCTGTCCTGCTTATCTCACAAGAACATCAACTTTGTGTGGCTTGCAGAATTCAAGGACATTTGTGTCATACAGGTATGGTCCTTTTGTATTCATAAAAAATAGCGCAAAGTCTCTTTTCTCTTAGAAACCAGAAGGTATTAGCACATCCTGTTCCTGACTTTTCAATACGACAGTAGCTGACAGCATTTTAGAAAGAGGAAATGTATGATCCAATGAGCATTAGTTAAATTTGAAACAAGATGGAGAGAGTCCTCCTCACCGTTTCCCACAATCTTCACTGAATCTGAATTTCAGAGTAGCAACTAAATAGGGCATACTTTATATAGCCACATGTTCCATCTTCTCCACTTCTCTCATTTATCTAATTTCTTTGTTCTGAGCTGCAAAGACTTTCCTTTTTTAATGACTTACTGTTAAAGTCAGAAATAGGCAAAAGAGATGCCTGTTAGAGCCTCAAATGTTTCACAAACAAACAATTTCCCTGTCACAGCATTTGAACTTCAAAACTATCTTTCTATTTAGATGAATTCTCCTCTGTTTGCTTGCTGTCTCATCAGAACTTTAACTCACAATGAGGCTGAAATTGCCATCTGATACTTGTGGAATTCCCATCGCCAGGAAGCACCCAAGGTGTCAGAGTGGACCTAACTGCATCCTGTATTCACTTCCTATTATCACTACTGTAAACTGCTGATAACAGAATCTGCTGCCTTCCAACATGCTCTGGCACAGCTACATGTCAATGACAAAAGCCAAGGAAAATTCCATGCTCTTAGTTGTTCTTCAAATCCTGGCAGTGCTGGTCTTGTATTTCTAAGAAAGCATCAGTACATTTTGCTAAAACTAACATAGCTGTGTTTCATTTCTTCTTGTCCTTCTTAATGAATTGGATGGAGACCAGGAGAGGACTATGTCATTTGGAGGGCTACTTTATGCCATGCTGTAACTTTTCTCATAAAAAGACTTGCACTCTTTCCTGTTTGCTTTGTAGACCCATAATTTTCATATCCATAGTGAAAAATTTTTCCTTGAGACCAAAAAATGCCTTCTTCCAGAACCCATTCAGATTCTTATTTTCCTCGCTTCTCCTAGTTCAAGTCAGGATATGCTCATTCAGCCCTTCTCACTCCTCCAGGAAATGTTCTTTCTACTTGCTCAGCAGTCCTTTGATGGATCCGTGTGGGGTTTAGATTACAGAACCCCAAACACATGACTATGAATTAAATCACTAAAATAACAAAAATTTGAGATCAAATAAATCCTTCTGTCCAGCCTTTATGGTGCTTTCAGAGGCTGTACAAATAACATCCTGTAATTTCTTAATGTAAAAGGAGGATATGCAACCCTGGAGACTAGGAATCCCTTTAATAATCTACTTCAGTTCAGATTCATGGACTGTTCACACCTCAGCACAGGCTTGCCTTCCCCTTTGCAGCACTCACACCATTACTGCTCCTGGATGTGGGACCATCTGTTGTGGTGGTACTAAAACAGCAACAGCGATGGGCATGAGAAGAAAAAGTTTTCTGAAAAAAATTCTGATTCGGATTAAAAAATGTAGGGACAGACCATGCTCAGGGCCAGTCTATATTTTTTGTTTCTTAGGCATTAAAAATCAGATTTTTCTGAATCTGATAATTCCTCTGAAGTAACTCTGAAAGTAAAAAGAACTCACAAAGCTGGTGTTGATAAGACCTGTGCTATATCAACAGAGCACTTTATCAAATTAAAGGACACATCAAAATAGGACACTGGTCTTAGATAGCAAAGTTGAAAGCCTACTAAGCAGGAATAAAATACTATAAACACTACTCCTAATGTACATGACTGAGTTTGGATAGCTGTCATTGTATTGACAGCATAGCTCTGCTGTCTTTTGCAAAGTTATCTCACTGCAGCAGCACACTGGAATTTATAGTTGGAGTGATGTGTTTTCCAAGTTGCCCAGAAATACAACTGTGTTTTCTCTCCCTCAAGGGAACTGGAATTCTGTTCCCAGCACTGAACTGTTTCCCTAAGCTGCTAACACTGCATCTGTGGATGGATATGGATATTGGTTAATATTAACTTGTCTCATCAGGAGGCACAAGTGATAACTGCTTTGGAAGGTTGAGTTTAATTCTAAATGATGAAAGGAATATTAGTGTTGATATCAAAACTGCATGGTGGTGGAAGTCTTAAAAAAAAAAAAAGCAAAGGACAACTGCATAAAAATGTCCTTTTCTGGAATGCACAGCCATTACCTTCTGAAACAGAGAGCTCAGCCAGTTTGTGTGGCAGGTCTGAAGTCCCAGCACCAGCAGGAGAGCCCAGGATATCTGGTAAGGCGTTTCGGCGGCCTGCCCGTCCTGATGCTGCAAAATCTGTGACCACAGGCTCCACATCAGTCATTGCTGACTCCTTTCTTCATAGCAACATCTGCATATGGAGGAAACAGAAGAAGAAAACAGCTGTAGGCTCATGGATACTAATCACCTGCTCAATAGTACAATAGTCAGAGGCTTTGCCCAATGGTTCTTTTGTTATTAAAAGCCATGCATTTCAATACTGATTGTTTAAGCTTTATTTCTGCCCCTGAAGAAGACAGAAGATAGTCTGTGCACGTCCTTACCGTGCCATTTGCACATCAGACTAGCACAATGAACAGCTCTGCACCGACAAGAAACCTGTGAGTAGGGTCAGCAACAGCCCTTCCTGCCAGCCATCTGTACGTCCTTTTGCGACCTATTCCCTCTTTTTAAGCGCTTTTGCCATACAATCACTTGGAAGAGAACTAAAACTCTGTTGTCATAGAGTCTGTGTGAAGTAAAGTATGTTTTCATTATTATGAGTCTTGTTCAGATTCTTATTTAGAATCTTGTTAGAACAAACTCATTTCACAACGGAGCAAACTGTATAAAATGACCTCTCAAAACACAAACTGAAACTCTTCGTAGAATTTCTTTATCCTTCACCTATCAAACCATTTGTTTTCCTCTGCTGCTTGTTAGCCTGGTTTAACCTTCGCTTGAGCATGTGACTTTTAACTAATAAATAACTGAATCCTGGAAATAATGGAACCGTTTTCTGCTCCTGTGATCCCTGTCTCAAAGCCCATTTAGCTGAATGGGAAAACTGCGGACCGCAAAGGGCTTTCGATCAGGCACAGAGATGTTTGCATGATCACACCCCCAGTCAACAGATGAAGTGTGAACACCTAGAACAGGAGCATACTTGGCTGCAATGGGCACACAGACAGTGTGAAAACTGCCCTTAGTAGTCCCAAAGGGTACGATACAACCATTTACACAATAATGTGATAATTAACAGAGGAATTTATAAAAATTAGGTATCCATTACTCCATTAAAAAAACCAGTTTCCTGCTCTATATGAATGAAGTTTTGTTTGTAACGTGGGAGCAGGAATGTTGTCTCTGTGTAAATGCGGTCAGTGCTTTGTGTGGGAAGGGATGCAGATGGTACTGGAGACGAATCTGATGGAAGGCTGTCAGCTTCTGTCAACTGGCTGTATTTAGACCAATAACTGGATATGGAAAGTGTCAATCATGTTAGTGTTGTTCATATAAGAAGCAGAGCATCACAGTCCCCCTTTTAAAATTCTGCTAAGCTTAGGAAATATTACTGCTTTCACTCCATGGATAGAAAAAAATATACAAATAGATATCAAACATGATTTGATCTGATGTGCAGGAAGCAAGAGGCAGAGCTTTGATTACCGATGCTGACCTGCCATTTCTACCACAAACATTTTCTTTTCTCCGTCAAAGTGTCTTTCAGCTGTGTCAATCCAAATCCAAAAAGAAATATTCTTGATCTTCTTTGTATCTCTAAGTATCTTATAATAGAAGAAATGAATCCTTCTCGGCAAGAAACAAAGGCACAAATAGGAGCACCGAGTCTGAAAGGTGACCTGAACATGCAAATAAACTGCTTGCTTTAACCAGGGGCAGTAAGTGGAAGGTCTCACCTGGAGATTAGCAGAAGGTTCCTGTTCTGCAGGAAAACAGGTCAAATCCAAATGAAACATTTCCATCAGTGGCAAAATGTATAAACTATACATGGGCATTCAAGAATGACATTTTTCAGAAAACACATAAAAATCATGGAGTCATTAAGGTTGGAAGAGACCTTTAAGATGATCCAGTCCAATGGTCAAACATGCATCAACATTCTCAGTTAGATTTAGCACTGTAATATCAGAGAGTGAGATGAGCACTTGGCATGAAATATGAAAATAAGGAGAACAAATCCATGTTTATACACACAGTGTCATGGCTTTTTGGGGGCATTCATATTTATGTAACTATAGGTGTCCTAAAAGTTTTTCCTCATATGCTCACTACAGCAAGTAAAGAGACTGTAAATTACACTTCAGCATAGAAAATGCTTGGGATCTTCTTTTGCTTAGTAAAATTGTTAAAATTACTCTCAATGCCAAAATACCAGCATGCTTGCATTTCCTGCCCATTTCATTTCAGCCATTAATATAGTGCAGCCAAAAGTACTGTTATGAGTAGAGTGCTGTTCACGTAAGATCTACAGAATGACATTAACATCAAAACATACTTTCTCAAGCCTGCCTTGTGGACGTTCCCCCCTCTCTTTTCTCTCTTTTCTCTCTTTTCTGTCTTTTCTCTCTTTTCTGTCTTTTCTCTCTTGCATGGATGTTTTGGCCCCTAAATGTTACTTTTTAAATGGAGAAAATCTGGTCTACAACTCATGCCACATGAAGATACTCTCTTCTACAGTACAGTTTGCACTTTTGCACTTGTTTCAAAGCCCTCCCTTTCCTGCTCAGCACATCTCCTTCTCCTCTGAGGTAATTTCCCTTCACTGCATAATATTAGACAACCCAGGAAGATGATGAAGGATACAGTCTGACGTGCCTTCATGTAAGTGAATTTTGATTTATGCACTTGATTTAAAAAGTATGCAAATCTAGACAAATCTAGAACATCTGTCAGACAGAAAATCAGCTGATCATTATCCATCCATCTGGTGGCCATAATTCAAATGTAGCTATCTAAAAATACACCATCCTTTATATACATAACATTTACCATTAAGCGTTTTCACCTCTGTTTTTTCTATCTACTCTGCACTAGCACAGCATGTTCTCTAAGTATATTTGAAAGATGAGGGACTACTCTAAGACGCTTAGAGTTGACATTACAAAATGTTAGTCCATTTATAGATCCATATAACCCAAAACTTAAGCTCAACTCCCAACATATGACGGATATTATTCAAAGTAGCTTGCTGCTGTACTTGTGAGAAATGCCATTTTTTGTTAATGTTCTAAGGCATTTCTTCAATTTCATTCTGAGGCTCTCTTTTATCAGTATTTTTTAAGGCCTGCATCCAAGTAAGGATACAGAGTTTCTCTGCTCTTCATTTGTTTCTACCTTTACATTTTTTAACACACTCATTGGAAAATATCTACCTTTCTGGCATCCCTTGCATCTCTTAAGCACAGTATTATTCATGCCTCCTCACAGAGTAAACAATAATTACAATGTGCACAGCATCTATTTTTCTCAAATCCACTTCTCATCCTCCTGCTGCCAACATCTTCTTCAGCTTCACTGAACCCATTTTGCTCTAGACTTATCCAAGATAAAGATACCCACATGTTGCCAACGCCTGTGTACAGTTCCTTCTCCGAGTTTCCAAATTACTGTTGTCATTTTTCTCCTGTGTCTAATGGAGCACAGTTCCAAAAGAACAGTGCCAGATTGACAAATCACAAAGTTCTGTACTTCTCCAGCTCCCTTTTTGCCAGAGCAAAAGCCCATTCCACCCACCCAAACGCATAAGGCAACTGGGTGGAAAAGAAGAGTTGGGCAGGGATGGAGGCTGTCTGCAGAGAGTCAATAGCAGGAAGACAGGTGCTCGTCCCAGAAGGCTCACCTACCAGTTAAGAGACTGAAGGCTATGGCTGGCGTCCCAGCTAGCACTCCAACACCAGGACTAACTTTTCAGCTCACTACTTACACCAAGACAGTGTTAAGGAGGTTTTGGGAGTATTAGATCAATCTTCTCATATATGCCTCTGAAATGCCTGCAGGATCACCCAAGATGCACAACAGACCACTCAGGTGTGCAGGGGGGAAGGAAATGTTCTACTTGTGAAAACTGACTACAACCAAAAGCAAAACTCAATTAACGATCTATCAGATATTCAGGTAAGCATCCTCAGACAAAACAATGGCAGGCAAACTACCAGTGGCATTTTCTCTAAAAGACAGCTAGTTTGTTAATCTTTGAGTCTTCTTTTGCTGGCAGCATAAGCATCCTTTTGGGGAAAATGAGTCACAGAATCTGGTGAGAATTTATTTAAATAAATGACAGGAAAAGAACAAATAATTTTCCTGTAACAATTTGTGTTGAGAATCAAGGGAAATAATGCTTCAAGGTGCTTAACTGTAGCAGGCGCCACAGTCCATGTTTAATGTCAGTGTTGTCTCTTCTTCACTTTTATCTGTCAAAAATAGATAAATCACCACCTCAAATATTTGTGAAAGCTATTTTTGCTTCTGATCTTCCTACCATCTAATACAGACAGAACACCAGATTTGTTCTGCTTGGAAGGACAAACTATTCCTCAATAAATATCAAAAGGTTCCCAGCACTGGCACTGAGTCAACTCCACTCCATGCAGGAGACTGAAAGACCAAAACACATTGCTCCTTGCTATTCAGGCACTTTTGTCAAAAACTTATGAACAGTATCTTCCTGTGCTATCAGAGAAAGCTACATTTCCCAAACACTGTTAGTTCTGAATGCCCTTTTGTAGAAACAAACTGGAAAGCATGAAATCCTCTCACAAAACAGATGAAAAAATTCAATAGCCAAGCAGTACTTTCAGAGCCAGACTGACTGATTCTGTGTCTTGAGGGTCACTTCAGCATCTTAATATATTCAGAAAAAACTTTAGTCCTTCAAGTGGTGTTTAGTTTGCCTTTATTTGCTTGTAATGAATGCTCTCCATGCACCTCTACCCTAAAAGCCTGTAGGTTCAAAACTTTCTAAGTAAGGAGAACAGAAAACTTATTGAAGTGCTTCCCACTGTGCAACTGAGATGAAAACCACATCTTCTTGCTATGCAGTTGCCACGCTTTCACATCCACTTCTACTGCAGCTGCATCCTCATCCTTTGTTTCCTCTTACCAAAGGTCTCAGAATAGGAACGTTCCCATTTTACAGGCTCAAGTAATCCTTATGCTTTATCCTGAGGCATTTCTGGACCACAGAAAAGGAAAAAAAAAAAAACAAACCTAGAAACATCCATGCTTTTAAGGAAGACAGCCTAGAGATTACGGTGATGACTAACAGTAACCTGGGCACTCGCATAAATTTTGTGAGAAAAATTTCTCTTATGTATTTTTTGACATCAGGAACATTTGTTACACACTGGCAACCCTACTGCTGGGAAGCACACAGAAAGATAAGCAAGTGTTCTTTACAAATACGTCTCTACCATATGTATATACAAACATAAACATCTTGATTTTGTTTGGGGCTTAGGACAAGAAATCACACATTTTTTAGTATGCAGAAGCAATATAGGTAACTATATGAATGTTAGAAGTGATCCCTTAAGGAAAAAAGAAGTAACTTTGTTACCTTTCAGGTTTTTTAATATATCACTACACTTGAAACAAGAGTACTTTTTATTATCTCACGTTAGAAAGATGATTTGGGTTTCCTGTACCAACAGAGTTGGCCTTTCTCAGAAAAATGTTCTCAGAAAAATCAATGAATTTTTGTTTTCCTATGCAGGGAAACTAAATTATATCCCATCTCAATAACTCTACAGTGCAGAAGCATGTCCTTCGACATCTATTTCAGTCTGTCTGTTACAGCCCATATAATGTGATATTTTTGGGGTGATATTTGAAAGTTTGGTGTATTGTCTAACAGGTTTTCCCTTTTGGTTCTTTGCAGTGTGCATAGCTGTGCAGACATACATACACACAAAGGTCTTGTGTGTTACTTCTGCTCTGGATACATAACCTGCTCTACACTCTTGCACCAGAAGCAACATCTTTAACAGTAGTGTGTAAAAATGGCTTCCATACATGATCTTCTTAATACCAAAATGATCAGACTGGGATATTATGATTGCATCACTCCTCCTTTTCCTGCTCTCAGAAGCACTGGATGAATACCCAAGATCTTCATCCTCTTGTTCACAAGTCCATCATTTTAGGGCACAGAATCTGAGAAACTTGGCCAAAGCTGTAGGACTTTTTTTCCTCAGAATGGAACTTTGAAACTTTCAGTTGAATTTTCTAACCACTGCCATAAAGCCAATATTATACCCATGGAAAAGACAAGAGGGGAAAAAAAAAAGCAACCTAAGATTGATCCTGCTGCCTTTAAGCATCTGGAGAATGCACAGAAGCCAATGGTGCAGTTCACCCTTTACAAACCCATACAGAGCAGAAAGCTTGGCTATGAGCTCTGTCTGACCCCTGAGTATGCACAGTGCTCTGATGCACAGGAGAACACATTACAGAACTAATAGCAGTTCTAAATAATGGCACACTTTTCTCTTTGTGAAAGAAAATAAGGGAGGGAGGAGAAGGGGTCATGATACTGACAACTGAATCAGAAGTTATCTGCTGCAAGTAATAAATGAAGTGACATTAGCTGAAGGCAGTCAATACCAGGCAACCAAGCATGTCACTTTCCAAATGACTCTGAGTGACCAAAAGCAATGACAGACACAAATGTTAGTCGACTTCATGGGAAACACAGTTCAATTCTCACCTATCGGCCATGCTGGAAAGAAATCAAGCACATCCCCTACTATGGAATAAGAAATGAAGCTCAGTGGTAGCAAATCAACTGACCAACCTAATTCTTCCTCTTATATTTTGTCCATTCCTCCCCACAGAGTTTCCATTTCCTGTTTCAAATGCACATGCCACTTTCAGAGTTCAGCCACATAGTTCCAACCTGCTAGATCCTTTATTAGAATCTGCATCTGGCCTGAAATGCAAGAGGTTTTTTCCCACTTTCAGGAATATATATGAGGAGTAATTTCAGAATTAGAAATTATTTTTATGGCTAATCTTGCCTTGCAGGGTCCCTGCAACTACAACAATGCAGTTAAATTTTATTTATGAACTTTTGCACTGTCAAAGGCACACAAGGAAATGAGTATACCGCAATCTCTCCATTCTCCTTTCTTCTCAGCCGTTCAACTGGGAATTCCTTAGGGAGGCATCAAAGAAATTTTTCCCCTCTGCTTTGATATCTGCTGCCCCCACATCCCACAAATACTTCCTGTAACACAGACAAGTCATCTACATAAACCAGCATGTGTACGTCAATCTGTATTCTTCATTAGAAGCAGCGAGGGATTTGGTTCTTTACTTGCCAGCTCTGTGGAAGAAAACTATTCTGACAAAACCACTGGGAAAAGCTGAGGCAAGAAAAGAGCTTGAGGCATACTGAAGTCCACTTACACAATGCACTGCAGTAAAGGAATCATCCCAGTGAAATGCAAAATGCTTTTGTGAGAAGATGAATTTACAATTTAGCAGATATATGAGAACGGAACAATCCCATGCATGTTACCAACATGGCTGTGTACCCAAAGTCTCTCACTGGGGAAGGCCCAAATCTCCTTGAGATCTTACTGACGTGAATGAGGAATGTTTCCATCTGGCTCAGAGTGAATCTGAGTGTACCTGTACGTACAGTATGTTCCCAGGAAGGGAAGTCCTTGTAGAAGTCCTTAGAAAAGAGGAGTTATGGAGCAAGAGGAATTTCCTGGTAGCAACACATGGACACAAAGGGTTGAAAGCTGGTGTGTCAGCACAAGGCTGACAGAGAAGTAAAAACCACGGGAAGCTCTAACTGTGCTTCTGTATAGAGAAGTGAGATTACCTGAGGGTCTGTGTGAGACAAAGAAATTACACGGGAAGCTAAAGGGACATGGGAAAAAAGGAGAGCTCTGGAACCTTACTGAGGAAGAGGAATTAAATCAGTAGTGAGGAGTTTCTTTGGAAGGCAAGCAAGATGGGAGGAAGAGGCTTGTTCAGTTCTGGGGAACACTGCAGGAGACCAGTTCTGGGAAACACTGCAGGAGACCAGCTCTGGTACAGGATGGACAGAGAGATGTGCACAGTGGAGACCCAACACTTAGCAGCAAACTAGCTAGGCAACAGTAAAACAGGTTGGTTTGGTTTTTTTAGCATAAAAAACATTTACTACACCAAGGATCTTTCTTCTCAGGGTTTTTTTGAGGAGGATAAATTATTGTGTTAATATGGCATGTGCTGTAACACCTTGGCCACCAAACATGTTGTATTTGTGACAACCTTTACAGACTGATGTTGTTTACAGCCCTCAAAAGAACAAGCAGCTCCAGTAAGAGCTTCTGCACATAAATGCATTTTCTTTGACCTGCAGGCAGCACCCTACCAGGGAGAAAAGTCCCTGTTTATTTCATAATGAGACCTCCAGAGTGTCCCTTGGAGGTAAAAGTGGGTTTGGTGAAAGGGTTACTTTTCCATTATGAAACTGATGAGGGACAGCTCATGCTTCTTTCCATTCAGCAGTCAGGTGGCAACAGTCTGGCTGCAAGCAGGAATTGCAGTGTGAATAGCTGTAGGCATCTTGCTCAGTTCCTAAGCCTTCAAAACATGGTACTGAGACCATTTCCAATTAAAAAGCAAGGACAAGCTCTTGGAAGTACTTCATTGATTTAGCTATTGCAAATAAAAGCTGACATTTTATTTATCTTTGTCACAGCCAGGTAACATTCTATAATTATATATAAAGCCAAATTGATTTTATTTTATTTGTATGATTCTTCCTTCTTCAAACCTACAAGCTGTATTTTTTTAGCCTGGATCAGACCAGGAGACCATCCCATCCCCTTCATGGACTTCTTCCCTGCTCATCTCAGTTTCACCTGACTGATATAGAAATACTTGGGTTCAGACAGTTTTGCAATCACACCCCCCAGCATTTCTTCACCTGAGCATAAGAGAGGATACTCTCTGTCTTGTAGTTATATAGTTTGTGTCTGATGAACACTTTGGAAAAGCAAAAGTCCAACCAAATCCAAGCACCATTCTTCTCCCTGAATAAAATTTTCCTATTTAAGTTTTTCATTTCTGCATTCTGGTTTCATAGTGCAAGCACACACAAGGAGGAGTCATGATTTCCAGAACAAGAATTACTCATATCAGTTCTGGTCTGATAAAAAAAAACCAAAAACAAACAAACAAAAAACCACCCCCCAAAACAAACAAAAAAACTCCCAAAAATCAACAAAAATCCCAACACAAACCAAACCAATATAAATGAAGTGAAACTTAGTATTAAATTGCTACTTACTCATAGAGCACTGGAAATAGCATTTAAAACAAAGTAAGTTTAAATTTATTCTTTATTTTATTTATTTATTCTTTATTACTAGCAATAAAAGTACTAAATACTAATAAAGGCTAATTTTATTTTCTTTACCATGGAAAGCTTCAAGAAAGCCTTCTTGTCTTTGTCATGAGTGAGTCTGTAAATCTAACACTCCAAGATTTTTATTATTCTGCTTGCTTCCTGAAGCACTAGCCTGACATGTAAAGCAGTTGACAACTTCAGCTATTTCAGTAGAGCTTATTGTTGATGGGAGCATCTCTACCACCTTCTTCAGCAAATATCATCTGGGAGCCCTCAGATATCTGCCTGCAGACATCACCCCAACACTTCTCTCAAACATGGTTCTTGGGGTCTCAGCAGTCTTTGCTTTTGCCATGAAGCTCTGCATAACTATTTCCCCCATAATTTTTCATCTATTTCTCACTTCAGTTGTGTCTCATACTTCACAAACGATCTGGGCTTCCTGAACGATTCTTCTGGCTCATCCAAGAATACTCCTGGAAATCCAATCCAAAATACCTCATTTGGCAATCTTCACTGAATAGGACGGTGGAAAGAAAATCATATTTGCTCAATTCAATAAATGTTTAAATAGTTAATAAAACATTATTTTATTAACTCAGTTCAAGGGCAGTAAAAAGTCTTTGATTTTGCTTATGTAAGTACATATTGCAGGATGATTTTATAAAGCTATCTCAGTTGGTCTACCAAAAAGTTTTCTCAATTACATTTTTCTAACTAATAAATGATAATTTCTTTCCCTAAAAACTTTGTCTTGACTATGTCCTTAGACCATCACAGGTGATGGAAAATTTTGCAAAATCATTCTGGTTCAGTTTGCCCTCAGGAGAAGATGAACCAAAAGAGAAGAGAACATTATACTTTTCCGACTTATCTGGTGACAGTTAAGTGAGCCCATGGAGGAAACAGCCATTTGGCAAGTGAGGTCTAATACAAGGAAAATGGAGCTAACCTCCAACTGCAAGTCAATCTGGTGCCCTGAAACAGCCTTTAATGACTTACTTAAGTTTCCTACTGCTCTCCTTGACATGTCAGTGACTTTAACATTCACAAAGATGAAAAATCTATAGGACATATGGATACATTTTGAGAAGTTATATGACTTCGCTAAACTGCCTTCAACAATTGCATTTTAAATGAGGACTCTCAGTTCCTTGCTCGGTATATTCCATTTATACTATATTTATCCTTTAGCATAATTTTTTTTTTCCTCAGAAACAGTATTTCTTCAATATTCAATGAATAATTTTTCATTTTCATTTCCTTCTCTAGCATACAGCTTGCTTACTCTTATACAATTTCACTGAGGTCACAGTCTACCTGTTCAGTCTTGGCAGTGGTCCTATTTACTGATGAAATTACAGCTAGGAAAATTTGCCCCTTCTCATGGTGACTCACCAAGAAAATAGACTGAGATTTGAGAAATCCATCTCCTTTTAGGCTTATAATTTAAGTTAAATAATGACCTTGATTCACAAGACTTTCTCAATTATATTTACAACAGACATTAAATTGCAAGTAAAAAAAAATAAATCAAATCAATTACAATTCACTGAGACATATCCTGATAGCACAGGTTTACAATTTGACCCTGCGGTTCCCCACATACTCCATCTAATTGCAAGGCTTGTGTTGTTCCCACTGAAATTTGATAATACAGCCAGCACACCGTACTAGGAATGAGTGCTTTGACATTCAAGAGCAGATCACTGAGTCAGACTGGTCCCACTCAGATTTGGTGATGAGAGTTATCTCCAGGGGATAGGACACCTGATATACAGTGTCTGGTTACCTGTGCACCAGAAAATCTGTGACTGCACCATGGTCAGAGACCACAGGGTATTTACACCCACAGGCACAAAGGATCAGAATGACGAAACCCTCCGATTTAATCCTCTGCCAGAATGTTCTGAGACTGGGAGAAAAGCTTTTTCCACAGAATAAGGAATATAGGGGCATAAGTATTTGAGAGCATCTTGTTCTTAAATTTTCTGGAAATGAGCCAGCTAAGCATTGCTCCACTGAGTATCACCAATGAAAGAAATTTTAAAAAATCAAAAATCCATAATCCCACAAACTCTTGAGGAGTAATGAAGGAAACAAATAGGCTATATGATTATCCATAGTACACATTAAGAATTTTTTCCTTACAAGTTACTTTGGATTAATTTTATGCTTCAAGTGAAGGGTTTATCTGCAGAGCTATACTTGTTTCCCCCTTCCTACTTTTAGATAACTTTTTGTTTCCTCTGCATCTCTGCTGAAAGGATACCATTGATCACAGCAATTTATAAACTTCCCTGACTTTCATGCTGTTTCAGAGTGTCTTTTTTTCCTAGGAGACTAGGTCTAATAGGTAAAATTCATAGTAGTTTCAAACCTAAACAAGTCAGTAAAATACACATGGGATTAATTTGGTTTAATTTCTTTAGCCTTTCAATATACTTCTATTTTATGAAAGTATGAATCATCTCTATTACCCTCTAATGACATTAGCCTGGGACAGTAAACCAGCCTTCCCATCTTAGGGCTTCAGTTATAGACTAGTTTCATAAAAAAGAAGATGTATTTCAATCAAAATTCTACTAAAATATACTAAGGAAATTATTTTATGGTCTCAGTGAGCTTATTTGGCAATTAAGTCGCAAAAAATCTAAAAGCAAATCCCTGCCTCCAATTATTAGAGCCTATCTGTTTCTCAAGACCAAGAACCAAACAGACCTTTCCAAGGCATGCATGAGGCTGGCAGACAGGTGATTTCCACACAGCTGAATTAATGTATTTTTAAAAAATTCAATTAAAATTATCTCTAATTAAGACAGATGGGTTTCAAAGAACCCTTTCCATTTTGATAAATGATCCTTCAGTAAACATGCCCTGCTATTGAAACACCTGGACTAAGTGCTTTAAATAGGGACCAAAAAAAGGTGTACTTCTATCTCAAATGCTAAGGAGGCTGTGAAAATCACCAGTACATATACGATGATTTAAAAGATGACCGTAGAAGGTTAAAGTGTGCTTTTTATAAATTATTTGAGTGAAACACTCAGACTTTCACTACTGAAAGGGGGCCTAGAATAAAAACTTTTTAGCAGGGCCTGTTGTGACAGGACAAGAGATAATGGTTTTCAACTGAAGGAGGGTCAATTTCGATTACACACAAGGAAGAAGTTCTTTAGAGAAGGTGGTAAAACACTGGCACAGGTTGCCCAGAGTGGATGTCCCATCACTCAAAACACTCAAGGTCAGGTTGGACAGGGCTCTG
The DNA here is from genome assembly GCA_013400175.1 of Phainopepla nitens. Lineage (NCBI taxonomy): Eukaryota > Metazoa > Chordata > Aves > Passeriformes > Bombycillidae > Phainopepla > Phainopepla nitens. The sequence continues at coordinate 623,973 of VXBQ01009327.1, forward strand.
AGCAACCTGACCTTGTTGCTGGTGTCCATGTCATTGGCAGGAGGGTTGGACTAAATGACCTCTAAAAATCCCTCCCAACCCTAACCATTCCATGATTCTATGATTCTAAGTATGGCTGGACCCTTAGGCTATTTTAGCTGTGATACCATGATCTACAGAACTTTTATTTAACTTTTTTAATCCACATGGGCCATTGACACTTAAGGAAAGTGAAGGAATGAAAACAATAATACAAAAAAGCAATCAAGTCTTGTTCCTATTTGTCATACAAACAACGTTAAGTGGAAGTTCCACTTCTGGATCCTTTGGATTAAAAAGTTTAACAATCAACTTGCTTTCTCCTCATCTTTTTAGTTTTAATTTAACATTCAGTCTGCTATATTCTGGGTGAGAGGTGGGTTTAATTTTGGCATGTTAGAGCAATGCCATTCTTCCACAAGAGTAGCAGAAGCATCAAGCAAGATCTCTCTCAGCAAATGTTACTTCCCTTTGGAGCAGAATTGGATAGGATTTTCATCTCGAAAACTCAGAGGAAAAGGAGAATCTGCACTTCCATTGGGTAGTGATAGTACCATGTAATTTCTGAATCACATCAATTTTAATGAAACACTTTTACTAGTTCCAGGCAAGAAATAGAGCTCTGACTGCTCCGGAAGAGTTGCTTGCCAGCATTCAGGGACCAGCACAGGGTGGGAGGACAGTCAGCTTGAGTTGCTGTGGATATGGCAACTGCTTTAATCACCAGGCTCTTTGACCCCTCCAAAACTTTCACTTTCTGGTTTCACTCCTGGAAGCCCACAAACACAACTCCACTGGGTTTTCTTGCTCTGGAAAGAGCCCGTACACAGCCCCAGTGATACAGTGATCTTCCTAGAAGATTAGGAGGCAAGGAAATCTCTTGCGTGGTTTTATCACAGGAGGTTTGTTCCTTTGGGCTCTCATCCAGCACTGAGATAAAAATGGTCAAACCCTGACAGCCACGGAGGGCATGCAGGAGATGGGACATCCTTCACCTCAACTCCTTCTCTTACCCTGAAAGAGACAGCACCAGCCCTGCTTCCCCTCTTCCTACCCTCCCATGGCAGCAAATGCCTTCTCTCCTCTTGCTCTGTCCTACAGCAGCAAATTCACCTACTCTCTCCATGCAGAAAGTGCCAGCCTCTCCCACCCTGCCCCACAGAAGGACCGTAGAAAAGGTCTCCACCATCCCTGCAGAGGCTCTTCCCCAGGCAGCACCGCAGGTGAATCTCCCCACAAAAAGACAGAAGAATGAGCAGCACAACCTGCAGAGGGGGGGTTACACGTGCCACTCACACCTGCCATTTCAATCCCTTGCTGAAGGCACTCTGCTGCAGGGGGATGAGGAGCCCGAAAGGACCCATTTCCCTTTGTATAAAGATTACTGCTCGGCACTGACATTTTGTAGCCTTCAGATTTTATGTTCAGCTGGAAATAACAGGCCCCTGGCAAGCTCCTCTTACGGTTTTGCAGCCTCCACAGCATTTGGTTGGAGCATGTACCTACCTGTGTAATGAGTAAATTCAGGAACTGCAGAATGCTCAGAAACTAATTTTTTTCCTATCTGCTTAGCTAATGACCTCTCCTTAAATGTCTATGAGCTCTGAACATTTTCTTTTTTAGTTTTGTCAGCATAATCATATTACAGCCTGACACCTGACAGTGTAAATTAATCTGTCTTCTTTTATTTTTTGTATTTTCCTCAGAAGTCTTTTTTTTTTTTCCCCATTTTGTCTTATTAAGCACAGAAAGAGAGAAAGCAAAAAACAGATAGGCATTATCACTGAGTGAATGTTTCTGCAAGCTGATACTTCTGTTTCTAGATAGATTGAAATTAACACCAAGAACATTTTAGAGGACATGTTCTGCAAAGATGTGTCTTTCCCTTAAACACACAGACCGAAGTGCATTGCTTAATGGAAATTCTACAGGAGGGTTTCTTGGGGTTTTTTTGTACAAGTATGAATTGAACATTGCAAAAGAAAGCCTGGAAGTGATACTGAAAAGTGCAGATCATTGAGGGATTACACTGATGTCGTAGTACTCAAAATACTTACTACTTGGTTTATATGCTGAGATTTAGTTCTGCATTAAGACCGATATATTCAAAAGGTCAAAAATAAGAAGGTGCTTGCCATGGTCTCCCAATGAGTGCATATCCTTACAGATGGCAGATTCTCTTTTTCTAAACTTCACTCAGCACTGGACAAGCTCCTCTCTAGAGCCTTGCATGAATCTTTGTGAAAAACTGCAGATGGGAAGATTTCAAGGGACTCTTTTTGCAGATGACCTCTTGTTCTTGAAGAGCTACTAAAGATTACAGGTATGATAAGATTTTGCTCTGGTCTTCTCGGCTTCATCTTTATATCTCACTTTAAAATGAGAAGCTGAAAGGTTTGTTTTATTTATAACTTGTGTTTTTCTTTAAAAAAATCCAGAAATAGTTCTCTATTTTCTTGACTGCAGATGAACAGGCACAACCTTTCACTGAACAGGACCTGTATGCTAGTCTCATTTTAAAACCATGGGTCACATTCTGTTCCTTACAACATCAATCAAACCACTATAGCTTTGTTCAATGAAAAGGAGGTTTAGGAGAGCACTGCCAGAAAATAAATCCCTGCAGATACCCCTCCACAAAATCCTTGTTCATGTATGCTGACAGAGGGAAAAAAAAGAGCAAGATTTGTTCCTGCCTGAGAAGTTTCACACTCCTCCCTCAACCGCAGAGTTCCTCACATTTGTGATGACTGTGTGAAGGCCAAAGACAAGCAGAACCAGCTATTCTTGCTCAGTTCAGAGCTCTTTGTGTCCAGTACTCAATCTCAGACTCCTCATGGTCACAAACAGCTCCAGAAATCTGGCTCTGATACAGATGTCTCTGCAGGGCTGACCTGACAGTCTGCATTTTAAGGGCGAAATAAGTGGTTTCTCCCAATGAATCCCTCTTCCCTTCTGAAGGAGAAAAAGATGCACCCACAGAGAAACTGTACTAATTTCTGTACTTCTCAGCAGGGAACTCCCTAAAACACTGATAGTCGCAGCCAAAGAACATAATTTTAACATATAATATGGAGGTTTTCTTTGGCTTTTAATCCAACCGCATTTATTATACCAAACGACAAGCTAGCTCTAAAATTTCAAAGGAGAGCCTAGAAAGACAAAGATGACCCTCACAGTGTGTAAAACCGAGCAGCAGGAGAACACTGGCAAGGCTATGAACATTTAAATAAAGGGGAACTTCTCTATTTGCTTAGTCTGTTCAAGGTAGTAAGGAAACAAGCACAGCTCATTAACTAAAGTTCTTTAGGAATGGCAGATGCTAATAAAAACCTGTTAAAATGTTTTAAAAACAGCTCAAAAGAGGTACAGAAAACAATACAGCAAACGAGAACATAAGAAAAAAGCTACTTACAGGACAGCAAAAAGAGGCTGATGAATACCAGAGACACCCAGAAACAACTGGAAAGTGATCTCAATGTCTGACTTCTCAGCTGACTACAGAAAAACACCAAGGGAAAGCAGAACTGGTGCCAAGAAGGAAGATAAACTTTGCATGCATTTAAAATAAATGAACAGATTGCAAATTCACATATAGGAGAGCATGCCATACAGGTAGACTTTTGGATTCCAGCCTTTTCATTCAGGGCTCTTCTGGTACAAAAAAAAAAAAAAAAATCCTTAACAACGCTGCCATTAAAGGAATTCTCCATCCTCTCATAGCAGAAGGCAAATCTCTCTGCACCAGCAGTGCTGTTACATTCACCCCAAGGGTGGCAACTGCTGCCTGGACACCGTGTAAGCAGCGAGCCGTGGCTGTTCCATGGCATTCTGCTATCCAAACAGAGAACACGTAACTGGGCCATAAAAGCTGCTTTCACACCGCTCTAAGATAAATACTGCTTTGCCAATGCATTTTCAGCAAATATCTAAAACAGAGTTCATATTTCAGCATCTAAACACAGAGAGTTTCACAGCAGACAAGAAAGCTAGCTGGAAATAACCACACTGCCTAATTTTGTATTAGCTGTCAGTTGGTTGATTTAGATGAAGAATTAACCAGCCTGCAAGAGCAGGGTCACTTAGTATGGCTTCTTGGCAATCTGCACAATTCTGCCCCTCAGAATGCTAAGTACCTTAATGTTCATGGTTGAGGTCTGCCTTCAGCCCCACAGCATGGCTTCAAGAAGGGCTAGCATGAGCCACAAAAGAAAGCCAGTGCTCAGGCTGTGCCAGCAGCTCCAGATTCCACTGTGTCCACAAAAATAACCTGCCATCACATAACTACCGGCCAAGCAAACTGCCACTGGAATAGCCTCCCTGCTTCTAAAAATTAGAAAGGCTGCAGCAGTTTGAAGCCATACATATCTTGTGTGCCACATATGTCAGCAGGGCAAAAAAAGGAAAGAAACAATCAGGAAAAATTAACTTCTTGGTTAAGGAAATGATTCAATGTTCTGTACCATGCCAAGGGTGCCCCTATCTGACATTTTTCAAGGGTCAGTCATCTACAAATGAGGGGGCTGGAGGGGAAGTGGGGGTTTATTTACCACTAAATAGGTTTCTTCCAACACAGAAGATCCAAGCTGAATAAAATTCAGCTGCTCTTAATCTAAAGCAATCCCACAGGAGTTATGTTTCTCTAGATATGCACTGGGGCAACTGAGATAGGGGTCTGACCACAAACTGTTTACATCAGCTGATTACTTATTTACTAGAGTGAAAAAGGGATATTTCAGTGGATGTCAGTGGACACATAAAGTTAGGTAGCAGAAACAGAAAATAATTTGGCTACATACATATTCCTTTTCTGTACATCTCTATTATAAAGTATTTAATGTAGACAGGAAAAGAAGGTTAAAAAAGGAAACAATTTGCTTAAATGGTTATATTAATTTAGCCTTCAACTTATGTAATAATTTGGGCACAATATGAAATCACACTAAAGTCTATACCAATGCATTCAACAATTCAGCTCTTGGCAAGTATAAACTTTTCTTCCCCAGATGCTCTCTTGGATGAATATTCTTTCACTGAAGCTTCATGTTAAGAAATAATGAAATAACTTCATGAAACACAGTACAAACTTTGTGAAGGGCTCAGAGAACTCCCGCCTGTTTCACAGCTACTAGTTATTAAAATGTTGCTCCAGAAAGTTATTAGAATATTAACAGCATTTTGAAGTAGATATGGGCTCATCACAGAGATGTTACTGGATTTCAAAATATTTCAAAATAAGTTGTGCTACTTTTCAGCTTCCACCTCAACATTTCTGCCACAGTAGCTAATACAATAAAGAGATCATAAATTTACAGGAAAACCACAACCTTACCTGAAGCTTTTAGCACTCTGTAAAATTAGTTTTCTTCTTGTGCATATCAGCTATGACTATTTTATTGGTTTTGCTCAATCAACACCATCCAGAAGAAAATTCAGCGATGTACCTCTTCTTGGCCACTAGTTACAAAACATGCTTCATTTATTTTCGTATAGTTGGCCAGGCAAAGCAAGGATGGAGTTCTAATTAAGAACTGGGATTTGAAGAAAGTAGTGTGAACACAGGGAGACAGAAAATGTTATCAGAATCATACTACTTGTTCTACATTCGCAGAAAGGAGGTATGTGGTTGATATCATACTGGTGCTCACACACAGCCCAGCTGGGGTAATGCAATGGCAACAGCACCATTAGCCCTTTTTTCCAACCTATTGTCTTCCCTTCCATTCCCCACCCTTCAGTAAATCATGCCTGGTAACAGCAAGGAAGCATCACATTGTGAATGTTATCTCAACTTAAAGTGCTGTCTTGTTCCAAATCTGTTGCTCACCTGAAGACCAAAACCCATGCTTTTACTACATTACTGGACAAATTGTTAGTACAGTCAATGCTTTGAACCACATCCTTAGCCCACAATGCTTTCTTTGCACACATGCCCTTTCAAACCTGACATTGTGTGTATTGATTTTAGCTGCTTTAGGTACCTAAGTGCTGAGGAGAGGAAGAAAACACCATGCACATACAAAAGGTCTGTTGATGGGCTCTCTCTATTCTTTTCTGAAGAACAAAAGCATTTATATTACACATCTTTGCAGCTCTTCAGGGATTCTACCAGCTAAAGGATAGATTTTTCTGAAGAGTTACTGAAGCTTCCAAAACTGTGACTTAGAAACCAAACTTTCACACTTGGAAGTTTAGAAAGTAGCTTCGTGCCAGATAAAATAATGACCTAAGAGCTTCCTAATATGCAGCAGGATGCTTTAATGAAAGTTTGTCCATTACATATGCAAGGACAGGTTAGTTGCTGTAAATTTGGATAAACTTTGTTGGTCTTGCAGCAATGAGTGCATTCAGAGTCTCCCAAACAATGTACTTGGGTTATGTAAAGTCCACCCTGGCACATCATCATTTATGAAACCACTTTTGCATTTCAAGAAATTTATTTTTCAGATAATACTTCTAAGACTCTTACTTGCTGACTTTTTCTACAACAAGAAGTTCTATTTATTAATTTGCTAACATATGAATAAAGTATTCTGAACTTGAATTTTTCATTTGAGAAGCTCAGTTAAGTCTTTTTAAAGACCAACCAAGCTATCTTGTATGAATTTTTTTAAGAAATCAAAATTATACCATGAAATATTGGATTGATGTCCAGAATGTCCTTAGGTTTGTGAGACACATATAAAGGCATTTCAGCTAATTTTTAACATACATTTATTTTGCATTATTAGGTGTGGACATCCCTACACTGATGTCTGAGGAGATATGTCATCCAATCTCTTTTATTTCTGAATGCTCTTGCCATAGCCATTAAGATGAGATAACTAGGGATGAAAAGTTCTCTGACTTTCATTGGATATGAAACCGTTTGGGGTTATCCTAAAATTAATAAACCCACATCTTTGTCTAAAGTGAATAAAGGTGGAGTTAAGCCCAGTGCAAGTCGTCATTTGCAAAGTAAAACCTTTTGTGGACTGTCATGATGAAGGCCCACTACTGTCTCTAGAACTGATTGTGCCTTCTTTCTTGTTTCACACACCACAATTCTTCACAGCATCTGGGAGTGGATTTTCTTCATTCTTCAGCCAAGAGCATGTCTATGTATGACAGGTGCTGTGTCACCTTTGCTTCAGGTAGCAGATCTGCAAAGTACGGAGAAACCAAACTGCAAAACTAGATGCCAAAGCTTTTTCTCCCAAGCTGGATGCTTCAGAAAATTACTTCAACCTACAAATGTCATATATGAAGGAAGAGCCACTCGGAACTAACCAACAAGTAACACCTGGGAGAAGGGCTTGCCCAGGGATCCCACCCATGACAGACTTTGCCCTGCTCTGGGTTGCCAGGCAGCATCTGCATCTACTCACTGCTCACTTCAGCTGATAAAGAAATCACCACCTCTGTAATGACTCCTTCAAACCACCAGGCATGGTTCATTCTTCCTTTTGAAAACATGCACAGAGGAATATGTTGGGATTTGAAGAAAAACTGCCCAGAAAAACTGCTGTCTCCTAGATGAATGCTTTGATCCCCAGGGAAGAAATTAAGTTGAGCAATAGCACTTTCCACTGTGCAGAAGTATTGTAACTGAAATTCTGGTTTTTTTACGTCGACTCAAGTTTTGCCCTAGCCTTTACACTTTAACCTCTAAGGTAATGCTTTCATTAAGTGAAAAAAGCTCATGTCACAAAATCTGGGGGTCAGGACTGCCATTTGTCAGGCCACCACTTTAAATACAAGGGAAAAATATTATTCTTGTAACCTAAAGAAACCTGCTTCTGTAATTTATGCAGTGACTTATTCTTTTACGAGAAGAGGCCTTGAAACCAGACCAACATTCATAACTTCCACATTTCCAGCTGAGTACTGACTGCTTGTTTTCTCCCCACAAGCCATGAATTTTTACCTGTCCTTTTCTCCAATTAGCTCCCAGCTAAAAACTGGAAGCTAAAAACTGCCAGAAACATAGAGCTTTCAGAAAGGGTTAAACCAAACATGAGCAAAACCAAAGCAAAATCAAACCAAAACATTGTATGTTTATTAAGTAAGACTTGACACTAATAATATTGACTATGCTGCAAGGAACAGGTGAATGTTTGTCTGAAAGAACATTTTCCTTGTATTGCCAACATTACATTACCAAAATACTGATAAAGCACTAAAAGGAACCTCAACAACACACTGTTCTCTTGGGGACAAGAGTGGCAAAACATCTTAGGACATTTACATGCTTCTTGCACTGGAATTGAATGAGGTCAATCACAACACAGACCTACTGATCTGATGACAGGACAGTTGTAATTGCCTCTATTTTACATATTATGTTGACACACTACAACAAATAGTTTGATATTTCTGATCTCCTTGAGGGAATGGTTATTAGAATTTATCCCTGTCAATGAGGAGTTACCACACCTATAAAGAAAGTAACAGCATTAAAAGAAAGTTGAAGAGTCAGTTTTCAACTGTTCATATTATTTGCATGTACCAAACTCAAACAGTAATTATTTACACCGGAAAAAGTTATTAGAGATAAAGAGACCACAAACACCCAGGAAAAAATCCCTGTGCCTCTTGCCAGTCTTTGGTGAAGTTTAAGTGCACGGCATATGTTAGTTTGTGAGGAATACTGGAGTCAGAATTCTGAAAACACTAAAGGAGGTCAGTGTAAGCTGACACACAGTTCTAGAGATAAAGAGACCACAAACAGGTGAAAAATAAGCATAAGTTATTTGTGCAATTATTTTGGATGTTCTGGGCACCAATTTTTGTGTTTACTGTCTCCTACTGTCACCTCAGTCCCCAACCAATGACAAGATGCACCAAGTTCAAGAGCTGGATCATCACATAGTGAGGCCTGAACTGATGCCAACATGTTCTTCATCACACATCACCAAATGTCCCTTGTTTTGTTCCCCTCACCAAATAGAAAGCTGATTTGCCCAAGTTCAGAAAAGCCTTGCTCACATGACTTTTTTGGAGAGAAGTTCTCAGGCACATCCTAAGTTAATCATAGAATTTGAAGTTAGTGAGTTCTGCAACTGCTAAGAAAATAGCGATGACCAGTTCTCAAAGTGGCATAACTGGATGAAATGAAGTGACTTTTGATAGGCAAACTTATCATTCCAACTCTCTGTCAACCCAAGGCCCTGTGTTTTCTGGGAAAGACTCTTTGCTCTCCTGTAAACCAATACAGCAAGCTTCCTCTTCAAAGTGACATTTTTAGGGGAAAAAATGTAACACCAAGCATTCAACAGAGGCCAAAAAAAAAAAATGTTCTAGTTATATATTTCTACACAATTTTATAAACTTTTCGCTCATTAATCCACATTAGAAATTTGACCTTGCAGTCCCTTCAATTTTAGGAAAGAAAATAAATTCTGGAATTTTCCTAACATTATTTCAGATTTATTATTAAGTCATTATTTCAGTCTACTCATAGGCACACTTTGGATGATGTCTTTGTATCTGCCCATTCTGTATGAATTCTAACTCTGCTGCTGAAGAAAAGCATGAGCTTTCTGAGTTTCTCTCAAAGTCAGCTGAGGAGGAGAAGGGAACAAGTAATATAATTAGGAAGAGCACAAAGTAGTTCAACTTTATTTTGTTTAGTCTTCTGAGAAAGAGTTCTGCATGTAAAAATGAATTAGGGTCACTGCTTCTGGGACAACTAAAAAAAACCTATTTAAATCAAAGCAAGGAATCCTTCTTGACTTTGCTGAATACTTTCTGAACAGATGGGATGCATGAGACATGAAGAAAGGTCTGGAAGGAAGCAGACTCTGGTGGCTTCGGAGAGGCCACAATCCACTGATGCTTGCTTCAGAATTTCAACACCAATAAATTTAGGAATACACTAAAATGTCTGTATCCTGAAAAAGAAACCAAACAAAAAACCCAAAACAAACCAAACAAACAAAAAAAATCAACCCTTTCATGGTGAAAACAAGTTAATAAAGCAAAGTTCTTCTGTTCAAATGGGACTAAAGGGATGAGTCAGTCAGGTAGAAATCAGTAGCTTAAACTTCAGCATTGGTCATAACCATCTTCTTTTCCAAGCAGATTTACAAGGCCACGGGGACAGGCTGGCTTAGGTTTGATCTCTGGCACAGAATCAGTCAAAGTGTTGACTGGGTGTGAAACATGTTTTACACTTTTCTCATGCAAGAAGTCACTCAGTCTCTTGCCAATGACACCGCCAATGACACCTAGTTTTGCTGTATGTGGTTAATTTTTTTTTTCCATCTGTCTTTTTGCCTAAATGAACATGTATCCACTGTCTCTGGCTCATTTTCTGCTCCTGTTGCCAGAAATTTCTCCACTAGATTTTGGACCCTGAATATAAGTTCTTTGAACTTGCTTGAGGCTGGAACTCTAGACAGTATTATTTCTTCATTTGCTGAAGCAGAAAAAAACCCTTCATTTTTGTGGTACTAAAATACCTCTGCTAAGCGTTTGTTGGAATTCTGGTCTGCCTTCCTGCTAATTATTGCTGTGGCTTCTTGCCAGCCACCATTTTGAAAAGTCAAATACCAGCTTCCAGATGAACAGCAATGTGAAAGACAACAAAGAATCATTGTAAATAAAATATATGGCAGCATGAAAGGAAAGCAAACATTTTCTTGCTGGAACAGCTGCCTAAAAGTCCTGGCTAAGCAACTCTCTCATGAAGATGAGGTAGGGTTCTGTCAAAATGGGAGTTCGTCCACATCTCAAAACAAGCACACTTTTCATCATGTCACCAAGGTTCACTTGGTGGAGAACAGCAGTGTTACCCTGCATTGCTTGTAGGTCTCTGAGAGCCGGACAGGAGGAGGTGACTGGGACAGAACAGTCATAGAATAATTCAGGTTGGAAATTACCTCACGAGGTCATCTACTCCAACCTCCTACTCAGAACAGAGTCAATAACTAATTCAGATCACACATCTCAGGGATTTGTCCTTTCAGCTATTGAATATTTTCAAGGATAGAAACTCCACAACCTCTCTGTGCCAGGGTTTCACTGTCATCACGAAGAAAAGGCTCTTCCTTACCTCAGGTCTGAATCTGCCCTTTTCTAGTTCATAACCTTAGTCTCTCATAACCTCACAGTCTCTTGCTCTCCTGCTGTGCTACTGTGTAAAGAGCCTGGCTCCACCTTCTCAGCAACATAAGCAAAAGCTGGTCATAGGTCCCCCCAAGTGTTCTTCAAGCTGGACAAGACCCAATCCCTCACCATCTCCTCAAGAGTTCCTTCCTGACCAACTCCTGCTCCAGTTTATCAATATCCTTTTGGTAAGGCAGAAGAAAAACTGGACAATCTTCCATACCTGGTCTAATGAGTGCTGCCGAGGATGTCGTTACGCCTCCTGTGGTGAGTAAAGTTTAGTTAGCTGCGGTCAAGGCACAGAGCAGGGTAAGAGGGTTACAGTTACCAAGAGCCTTCAGGCTGAGCTGCTCACCCCCAACAGGTGTGGAAAAGATGGGGAATTATCCACTGATGCAGCAGGAATCTCTATTCTAAGAATTGCCATGTTTTGGAAACTGGGCATGGTGACAGATTTCCAGTTCAGCTGTGAGACATATAGAACAGAGCATGTGGTACTCCAAATCAGGCATCAAAAATCAGCTTTTTATTCTCAATAGGGCTGGCACCGAGTCCGGTTTCCAGATGGTTTTCTGTTGCGTGTTTCTGCTGCTTAGAGGAACACAGCAAAAGCAGAAGGGGAAGCCTTTCCCCACAAAGAAGGAAGGAATCAGAGAAACAGAAGTAAAAACATGAAAAATGAGCCAATAATTAGTAAGTTATGTCACTTTCCGTGTCACTTTTCTCCACTAAAGAATCAGCCATGGAAGCTCTCACTTTTATGCTAAACAATTCATTGTTTGATTCTGTTGTCTGTAGTAGCTTTGGCTGGCATTTTCCAGTCTTATTTATACAGTTAGATGCAAAGCAACCCATTAAAATGGTTGTTATTTATTAATAAATGTGGTGTTTGAAAGGACGGATGCTCTTGTTTATGATCCCTTCAGATTTCAGTCAGTTTTCATATCAGTGTTTATGCTCTACACTATAAAAAGTCTGACTTCTTTTGTTCGTTATCTGCTTTTGATATTTAATTATTCAAACTGCTCGATGACTGCATTAGGGTCTGGTTTATTTGGTTCCATATTTGGAAATCTTTCTTACAGCTCACTGATTGCACATTCATTTATTAATCTAATTAAAAGCCAATGGGAAATTTCAGTTTAAGATTTTGAACCTTGGAGTAGCTGTGGCTTCTAAAAGATGACCAGCACAGCTGCAAGGCACATACTTAATACAGTGGGGACATGACAAAGTTGACCTGAAGGACTGCTAACTACAGTCACCTTCAACTATGTGTAGGTGTTCTATTTGTTCGTGGTATTACAGCCCACTTGATACCTAGCAAAAGACAACTCAAATACAATAGAGGATAATGTAAAATCAATAAACTGAAGCACACTGTACAATCAAATGTCATTTGAAATCCAAGTTGTAGCACTGCACACCATTTTACTGCACACCATTCGACTGCACATCCAGTTTTCATAGCTGCATCCTTAAAAACAAATATTTATTTTAACTTATTTTCTAATTTTGTCTTTCAAAATAGCAGTTGGAGGCTTAAGAGAGACTACCAAGACAGAAGGTCCAAAGGCCAACTTTCTATTCTGAACTCTGCAGAGTACTCAGCCCTGCTGATATCCACAATCCTCTACCTCTGCTGGGGAGAGGTAAAGTTATTTAGCAACTTAAAGGATCGAGCCCTACTAAAATTAAAGAAATGTGAAAGACTTTATCAGAAAGGTTTATTTAATTGGGGAAATTTTCTTTTCTAACACTAAGACTTTTCCCTGCCATCTGATCTCCTGCAGCAGACTGGGTCATTTTTGTAGAGCTATTTTGCTGCTGTGGTCTTGAACCCAGGCCCTCTGAGACCAACAGAGCAAAGATACAGCCAGTTAGAAAAAACAGGGTTCCCAGGATATCATCCTGTGTAAGAGCATCCATAGGAAGCTGAGCCTGGGGCTTTTGGCTGCTGCTGAGAAGCAGTAGCTGGGACACAGAGGAATTGGGGCAGGATTCACAATAGCCTCTAACTGTACTGCTCTTTCAGCCTTTGCCTCTTGACCTTCAGCCCATCCTTATTGTTTCCTCACTCTTGACCAACTTTTCTCTTTACCTTCCATCTTACTGATGCAGAATTCTTACTATATTTTTGTGTCAACTACAACTTACCTGGCTTGAAGCTGAAATGCAGGCATCTACAGACTGTGGCAGCCAAAATGGCAAATGACCTTTGCACGGACATAAGCAGTGTATGGAAAGAGGGGCATCTGTGTCCCTAACCCTGCAGAAGCTAAGGAACAAGTGTAACATTGCTGCCAGCTGCACAGTAAAAAGGCAAATGTGTGGTTGCAGCATTAGGACACATAAAATACAAGGGTCAACAAGCAGCATTTTGAAGGGTAATGCAATTTTAATCCCTGGTTAGAGATTTGCCAAAGGCAGAGAAGGCACTTCAGGCTTGCCACTGTCTGGAGTACAGCCACACAGACGCCAGTGTGTCAGTAAAACACCTTTTTTCATGTGCTCTAGCAGAAGGCAGACACAAGCAGAGCCACACACACACAGGAGAACTCCAACCAGCTTTGTCTCCTGGCCTGAGACCAGAAAGAGCCACAGACTCAAATGGGGCTGGGGAGGAAGTGTGGCTAAAATAATTTAATCTTTCACATTATATTGTAGAATCCATTGTGCTTGTTTGTCACATGGAAAGGGAGAGAGGAAAGAAATCTCCCCCAAAGATCAGTATACAATCTTCTGTGGCTTGCAGTCACAAATCAGCAAATTCGGAGACAGACCTGCGTCTGAGCAAGGCTACAGCTTATTGCCGTGCAGGTTATCATACTGTGCCCAGGATTTTTAAAGCACAATTATAGCTGCTGACATCCTACCTAAAGGAGTGGAGTGGTCACCATGGTAACACCTGCATCACATGGCAGAGAACACCTGATACCAATCAATCTTGAAAACATCTTTTTAAAGCAACAGCCTCCTGGAAAGCTGCAGATGGAGATTTCTTTCTGAAACTAAAACGATGCTCTCTTATAACAAAAATGAAAGTTTTATCTTACCATCTTTGCATCTGACTCTCCCTCCATACAATCCTATTCTCTGTAAGTTTATAGAAGTCAGAGAAAAAAAAAAAGGCAGTCGTGCTCTGTTGAGAAGAGTGAAAAACATCGTAATACACCTGGCATGTAAATGATTCCTTGCATTTTTCCCCCAGAGCATGAACTGTGGCTTTGGAGAATGTGGCCATGCTCTGGTTGCTAAAACAAAATTGAAACCTGCCTACTGCAGTGCCCCCCCCACCATCTTCCCAGGGCAACTGATTTCCCTCAAATGTTAAAAAACCCCAGAAATGTCATCAGCTTCTCTCTCCCTTTTTGCTTTCTCAATCTGCAATTCAATTTCATTGATTAGAGTCGTATTCCTTTGTGGGGGGTATAAGAAGAAAAATATATTTAAGGTAGTGATGTTTGCACTCAGCTTGGCACTGTGGGTTTCTGAAGTGCATTCTGCCACCAGCGCTCCAGACACATCCAGCAGCCAAAGAGCAGATATAGTTGCTAAAGTTTCGGTGGCTTTTGGCAGGTTGTTTGTTTTGTTGGTTTTGGGTTTGTTTTTTTTTTTTTCCAGCTCTGTTCTACCCCAACAGCCTTTGGGTTCTCTGTGCTGTGATTGCTCTGCTGCCTCTTTCAACAGTCTGCCACTTCCTCTTATCCCAGTTAGGACAAATAAATCCCAGAAAATACCTCATGTACAAAGTTCAACAGCTTTAGCAGTATTTCCACCATATTTATTTCCTATTTCCTATTTAATTCTGTTGTTATTGCTACTTTCATTATTTAAAAGTCTGCTTCTTTATTTTCCTTTGAAAAATACTTTCTTTTTAGATGACTTCCATCTTTGTCATCATCCATTTCCTCTACATTCACGTTTTCAAGTAATTCAGAGCTAAAATCACCTATTCTGACAGTGCCTCTCCTTTACTGAATACGATTTCAGAACAGGAGAGCCACTGAATCTGCAAATACCATCGACTGACAAAAGCTGGATATCCAACTGCCATAGAACTGGTAACAAATCTGCACAGAAATTCTTTCAGCATCCTGGAGGTGTGTGGAAAAACAGCAGCAGTAGATGCCGCATGAGTCCAAGGAGGTAACAAGACATCCTTCCATAAGCTCACCGAAGTCACTAGAACAGGCCCCCTCTGCCATGCCCTCCTCACTGCTGAGCAGCCACAACAGGTTATGTGCACAGGAACTGCTGCCACAGGTTCCATGAGCTCATGTCTACACTGTACACAAAAACTGATCAGGAAATATCCTTCCAAAACTCATTTCCAGAGTTCCAGAACTAGCTGTTTAACACATCAGATGGCCACTTAGATGTGACTACTGCTGTTCAAGAAGAGTGCTATCAGGAGAGATAGAAAGTACAGTAACTGGGTGGTTATGATACATATGTGTGTCACTTTGCATGTATCCAAATGAAATGTCAAATTGTACTTGTTTGTCTCAGGTAGGTAAAAAAATCCTGTTTTCTCCCATTTTAGTATAATATTGGCCTCTACCTACAGGTGTGTTTCAGGAGAAAAGTGAGGCACGTTCTTTGAAGCTGGAAAAATAAAGGGAATTGATGATATGTAAAATTTGTGGCAGTTGTTCTCTGCCCTCAATATGTTATGCAAATAACTCCCAGAGCTGTACCAGGTATTTATACTGTCCGTGATGCTCTACAAGTCAGCATTAGCTGTCATGCAGTCTTGTTACATATGAGGAAGTCTGGCTTTAAATCTGCTTTCATAGTGTGGAAGTTGCATTTATTCAGCTGTGGTTCTGATGTGTGTCTCACAGTAAATGGCATTATTGCTCAACAGGGCAACAGACTCCAAGGATAGAAATCAAAATGAAGCTGTCCATAACAGGGACAAAACAGGGTTTTAATCTGTGGCAGGACCCAATTATGGTTTTCAATCTGCACATAATCAATGACAGAAGAGATCCATTGATTCCACTGATTCTGGCCAGGATCAGAAACCATACTTCAACTACGTCCAATGTCTTTTGTGAAGGTGAGGGGCAAGGGAATATCAGGCAACTGCAAGAGAGCTGCTGCAGGATTTGAGAAAGCTCTTGTGGCTTCTTGTGCTTTATCAGCCTGTAAAACAGTATTTAAAACCTGCCCTTCCCAAATTCCTGGTTTAAAACAACAACTTAATCCATGCAGTGAAACACACAAATGCAGTCTACCCTCGCTGGGAAAGAGCACTGTCGTCAATAACTAATTAACTACGCACTTCAGCCTGGAAGCTGAACTTTATACCTGCCACCACAAAATGATGATTCATTCGTTTCCCATATCCATTTATAAATGAAGCGTCAGCGCAAGAAAATAGCAGTGAGGGTCAAAACTGCCATGAATATTTTCATTACCTTCTCTATCAGGTCGACATATGCTTTTGCTGCCAGGAAGATCAGAAACCTTTCACCTCTCTGCAGTCGACTCATCAGTGCTGTAGGAGCTGTCAGTACTGCAAGTTTTGAAATATATGCTAAACTGATGCTTTCTGATAAGGCTGCTACTATCCTTATGTGTATGAAACTTCAAATACCAAATTCCAGAAAGTGAACATGGCATGTGCCTTTTAGGCTGGTGTTCATTTCTAGTGCTCCCTTAGGAACACAGTCTTTGTGTAGGCACATTTACACGGGGAGTCTTTTTTTATCCTTTGATGCTGTGCAGTAGTAAAAATAATAAATAGCTCGCTAAAGCATTATTTATACAAGTACAAACACAAACTCACTAGATTTAATAATATATCTTTCTTTTGCACTTGTGTAAGACAGTAGTGAAATAAAAACAACTTGTTAAAAATTTGGTCCATAAAGAGAAAACAGGATCAGAACAGCAGACTTTTCCAGCAAAACAAGTCAGATGGTCTGCCTTTCAAGTTCCCCTTTCGTAGTCAGACTTCCATTCCTGGCACCTATGGTAGAGGATTTCTTCCCTAGTCCAGTTACAATTTCTGAGTCTCAGTACTATCACTCAGACACATCTGATATCTTTTTTCTCCTCCTTTCAGTGTCTCAAAAAGCAAAAGGCAAAGATAAAGACTGAGTTCTCTGACAGGGTTTTTCTTCACACTGTGATTAATGAGGTTAATGTGCTTTACTGAATTTTCACTTGAAAACATCAAAAACCAACATCCCTCTGAAGCAGTGTGGAAGAAAGGCACAAATTCACTTCCTTGCTGCTGGCAGCATGGCTTAAAATTGCTTTAAAAGGCTCAGAAACATTTGGACACAGACAGTCTGCCCTATTTGTATTTCCCTATGAAATGCTTTAGACATAAACCATTGACCAAGCCAGGGACTAAAATTGGACTCAGCTGCACCAACACTCCAGTAGGAATTTAGAAAGCAAGGGGTCCTCTTAGAACCTCATGACTCATTGGGATAATCTCCCTTACCTTTTAGATCTTTATCCTTTTTCATCCTTGTTCTCCACGTAAATAATTTAAAATTTGGTTCTAATCCAAATTTGCTCTGTATGCTTTGTCTGTCTAGACAGTCAGAAAAAGAACCTTGCCACTGGATTTTGTCAAGATGCACCTTCCCAAATTCAAATTAAACCTGCTGCTGCTATTATCTTTGCAGTGATTCCTTAAGTGACCTAAACCACTCATCTGTGACAGTCCCCTAAGAGAGAATTCATGGTAACTGCTGCCTCATTCTGCCTTCAGTTGAGTTTCCATCTGTGTTAGTAGCAGCCTCCTAAGTGCTGACCTCTGCTAAGAGGTGTTTTATGCCAGTTGTTGAAAGGCACAAGATTGCTGGCTGAACTCAGCTCCACTGCAGGGGAGGGACCAAACTTCAGCCTACACACAAACCCTTCTCCATCATGCTTCCTGTTTTCATTACTGCAATTACAGCATCTTATGGGCTTTAAGAGGCAAACTTGCTCTTTCTTCTGAAACACACAATTATGGCACCAATTTATATTGTGCACTGTGTAATTGTATTGATCTGGAGCACTGTTTCTCCACTTCAGTGGGGTGTCCAGTCTCTGGAGGCTTTGAAGTAAAAAAAGGTGTCTTCGTTGAAGAAATAAAAATGTGATGTTAAGGTGGATTTAATACTTTATCCAACTCATGCTTACATCAGTGGGAACATTTCCAGGATCTCAAATGCAGGACAGGGTCAAAGAGGGGGATTTTGTGCAGGTTTGGACTAGCAGCAAGTAATTCTGCCTTCTGTGAAGCATCTTTGAAACCTGAGAGGATGCACAATGACTTAATCCTCCTCACAGAGCCTCTACTGAACATGAAGGATATTGGCAGGCATGATTTCCACATTGTAAACCCATATTTGAGTAGTTTATCTTTCAAAAATGGATGGAGCTTATCAGTTTGCACATTTTTACACAGAGTGAGTTGGGCTCTACATCTGAACAGATACTGGAGGTCAATTCAATTTCCAAACCCATTGTTGCTAAACAACTTATGCCATAAGCATAATCTGCAGTGAAATACGTAAAAAATGACATTTCATGAGTTCTTTTATCAAGGTTAAAAAAAATCTATAGCTACTTGGTAGGTTATCTTATGCTTAAGCCAAATCTGCTTACAGTTGCAGTTCTTTCCTCTACCAGCAACTTGCATAAGGACATCTTACTACTTTCAAAAGAAATTTCACAGATGCAGGGAAAAAAACCCCAAAACTTTCCACAGTGTTATTAATATTTATTGATAAGCATTTAAAACTCTAAATCTGTTCTAAACATTCAGGAATGAGCAATAAATGAAGAATGTTTTGAGCAGCAGAAAAGGTTTTTTTAAAAACAAATCTGTCTGTATTAATGAGGTTTAATTAAGCAACATTTCCTTAACAGTCCTGGCTGTAAGTACATTCTGAATTACTTACTCATTTGCAGAACTGCTGCAGAGTATCTTCACTTGTCATGCGGAATCTCTAAGAATTTAACTTAAATGATAGAGTGTAAAAATAATCTGCTGCAACTAGGCTTTAAGTATTAATTACACAAGTTCAGATGTTTTGTTAACTTATCTTCAAATATGGCAATGAGTAACTCTGCTCTCCTCAACAGAGCAGAGTTTCTGTTTCTTCCAGAGTTGTAACTAGTTCCTGTTTATTCTTTTATTCTGGGACATGTCAATGTAAACCCTTGGCATAATCAACAGATAGATCATCTGAGGGGTGCTCACTGCACATACACCACTTCTGACCTCTCACTATTTCTGTGTGTGCTGAGAGGCACAAGAACAATGCTTCTGCCTTCAAAACTGCTCAGCCTGCAATGCACTGGCAACATCTCTACATGCCTGAAGTGGACAAGTAAGCAAAGGCCACAGCTGTGGCAGGGACAAGGAGAGAATCCCACCAGATGGTGAGACAACAGCAATATCCAAATGAGAGGTGAAATATGGCAGCAATGAGGCTTGGCTTTGGGAGATTGTGCTATCATTCCAGATGTCCTGTCAGTTGGCCAGGATCTCTGTCAGAAACCAACACTCTGCAAATTCCCACACCTCCACAGATTTATGGTTTGCTTTCCATTATACATAATCTTCATATTTCAAATATTCACAGAATTAAGAGGCAACAAATATCAATTGTTTCCAAGACAGAACCTGCTTGAAGCCATGAAGGTGGCCTCAGGAAACAATTTCTGGATGTCTGTGGCAAATCTACCCTGGATTTGAAAACTGTGTTCAATATAAAGAGCTGACTGAGAGGTTCAGGAGGTAATCAATAATGTTGAAGACATCATAAAAAACCTGAAGGAAGCAAAATCTACCAAAAGCTATTAAACACAAAAATACTATGTCTCACTCAAGTAACCCATGAGCTTCTGAGCACAGGACATATGGGGACTATACAATGGGAAGCACCTTCATGTGTTCATAGTGTTTTCCCTTATTTTTAACCTCTCTCAGCAATAAGACATTACACACTAGATTCCCATTTGATAAGAACTGGCTCAACTGTTCCCAACTGCTCTGGACAAAAGTATAGAAACAAAAACAAACTCCTCAAAAGAAATCCTCGCTGTGTCAGTTCTAAACAAAAGAAAACTTCCTTTCCATACCAAAAAGAAGTCAAAGTCATTTAATCAACATTGGTTTAAGAAAACCCATTCCTTTCTGTGACAAGGCAGAACATCAAGTTTCTAAGAAAGAGAAGGCTACAAAAAATATTTTCAGTTTCGATTTCAGCCTCCAGAAGCTGGTGTGTGAGATAACCTCCAACTAGCCCCACAACAATCTTCTGCAGAGGGGAAGGACTATTCTCTCCTATGGTAAGAAGTCTACTGTGTCTGCTGATCTGGGAGAGGTAGAAAGCAGAATCTGAAAGTGGAAAATTACAAGGGAATTTTGTGCTAATAAGACATCAGCTTTCTGATGAAAATGGGAAAGGATCTTTTTAACTGTTCATTCACTTCAGGGTTTTTTTTTATTTCAAAGAAGCATTAGACAATGAAAAAGCATTCTAAAGACTGAAAGAGCTCAATCAGAAAAGAATCTA
The DNA here is from genome assembly GCA_013400175.1 of Phainopepla nitens. NCBI lineage: Eukaryota > Metazoa > Chordata > Aves > Passeriformes > Bombycillidae > Phainopepla > Phainopepla nitens. The sequence goes on from VXBQ01009327.1 coordinate 644,618, forward strand.
AGATTATCAGTTTTATCTTCCTATCGAAATTGTGCTACCCCTCCACTTGGGCTGAACTCTGCTTGAATGGCAAAATGGAAATTTTCACAGTGCACGAAGAAATTGAACGTACATTTTTTTTCCATTCTGATCACTCCGTAAGCCCAGCAACTCTGGGCTGGTGGTTGCAGAGGCAGCCCTGCAGTGCTGCAGGGTGCCCTACTGAAAGGGCACCAACACAAGTAACCAACCTCTGTAACAGTGCCCTTTAAAGCAAGGTGATGATGAGGAAATTTAAAAGTCAAATGCCTCAAAGAATCAACACCTGCTGTCCTGTCTACAGAGACATCTATGACATTGGGCAGTCAGGAGATGACAATTTATGTGATGCCTCTACCATTAATAAAGCCATCAGCATAGATGTGAGAGCTAAGTCAGCAGTTCCAAAACTAAATCCCTCTTTAAAACGTATGACAAGAAGGAAAAGGGATGAGAAGCCCAGACAGACCCCAGCTGCAGGATGTGGTCACTTGCCAATGTTTAACTAAAGCAATCTGCTCTCACACCGGGGTTCTCCGACGGCTGAATGGCATTTGGAGGTGAGGGGAAGGCGGTCCCAGGGAAGACAATGAATCATATATGATCTCTAAAGAGATGCAGAGGGATAGCAGAAGTGGAAAAGGCTTTTCTTCAGTCTTTATTCTTGCATTGTGCAGGCCAGACACAGCTGCAGCCCTAGGGGTTCCCTAGCAGTCCCTGGAACAACAGCATCTCTGCAAAGAGCAGGAGAAGAAAAGCAGGAATCATTAAACCCCAGGGCTAACCTCTGCACACTTCATTATAGCTTCCTTCAATAAACAGGATTTTTACAAGTGCTTTGCAATCCTCCCTGCAAGAGTTCTTGCTGCTATCAGTAGGGGAATGCAATTTTACATGTCATGAAAACATGGTGTTTATACCTGCATGTAACAAATAACAGCAGTAAGATGCATAACTGATATTAATGGCAGAACAATAAGCCTGAAGCCTGGATAAAAAGCCTCAAGAGAAGTGTCTTCAAATACTGCTGCCCTCTCTAATTTCATGTCACATTATCACTGCACCTTCTCCTGCCTTGCCCCCACGCAGTGTCCTGCACAAGAACACCCGTGTCTGTCAGCACAAGGGTATTCATCAGACAGGCTCTGCAATTGCATTTGCCAATGCTTCTTTTGACCTATCAGGCTGTGACTGACCATGTGATATTCCACGTCTGGTGTCACACAGATCAAACCTGAAATAAAACAATGGAAGAAAGCCTTGGCACACGGGGTATCACATGGATGAGAACTGAAGGTCACCTTCAGACCCAGTCTGCTGTGACACCAAACCTCAGGCAATGTGGTGGTGTTCTTGCTCTTCCCTCTGCTGTGTATGTACACCACTGAAATGATGGGAACTACCTGTGCAGCTTTTAGCAGCCTGGGAGTGAACATAATTCTGATATCAATTCACCAGTTATTTTTCCTAGTCCATCTCTCTGTCAGGTATGCACAGAAACAGCATTCCCTCTGTTCATTCCAGGAGTGAATTCTTCCCTTCACTCATACTAAGGAAAAGGATGAATGCACTTATGCTTTTTCTGAACACAGTTCACATGTCAATGCTCTCCATAAGCATAGTCAGGCCACACATCAAATAACCATGAAGCTTTACAGGAAAAAGCAGGCAGATTTATAGATCTTTTATTTGTCCTTGGTAGGGAGGACATCTCAAAAAAAAAAAAAAAAAGCAGGGCCAGTGTACCACTGTGCTGCAGAGATCCATCTGAGAGGTTACTGTAATCAGGCACGGTCTGTAACAGATGTTCTGGTATATATCAGAAGCCAAATTCACCCTAATTTACCTTCAACTTCCACAAGGCAGAGGGGTACCAACACAAAACTCCATCCTTCAAGTCCTGGGTGGTCCATTCCTCCGGTCTTGATGCACTGTGGGTCTAAGCTCGATAAAAATACCCCATGAGGCAGGAAACTTTCTTTCAAGAGCTGTTACAAAGTTCCTCTAAAACTGCTTCCAAACAAATGCAGAGAAACTGCTTGAAACAGAAATAGGGCAGGATACATCTCACAGAAAGGAAGAGACACATGGCATAGGGCCTCAAGATTCCCTGCATTCAGCCAAGTTCCTTTCAGAGTTGTAATCAATATCATAACAATATTCATGCTCAGCAATTCAAGCAGGTCCATTCCCACTGAAGGATGTCCAGGCTCTACAGTCAAATTATCATATAGTGCACTCAGTTTTCTCTATTTGTCCTTAGTAATGTTTTGCTTCTCCAAAGAATCCTCAGGGCAGCATGAAGGAGAGGAGACCAGGTATTTAGCAGAACTATTGTGTCTGTTAGTAGCACAAAAGCTACTCTGCCCCAAATACCATCAGCCAGGGGTTTGTGCCTAACCCTCTTTCTACCACATGCTCTTTAGGGTCTATCAGTTAACCAGTCCTCTCAGTTTTCATGGTCACTGAGTTTCATGAGCTAATACTTGACTCTTTAGAGATCCATGCTTTGATCACACCTGGGAGCTGATTGTCAAAATACTTGATATTTATTTGAAAATTGTACCTACATGAAGAAAAAGGAAGCAACTTCTACTCTCTTGAAATTTTGATCTTACAGCTACAGAACTGGAGGCTGAAAAACAGGTATCAGATCTCACAAACTGTCACAGATAAAATAACCTAGTCAAAAGAGAGTGAGCTGCAAGTTCACACTAAGTCCTTTACTAGTGCAAGTGGCATTTTTACCTGAAATTGTAAATTACTATAAAAAGAAAAATCAAAGTCAGGATTTACTAATAGCCTTTCTGACATTTTATGCAACAAGCAAATGTGCTGAACCTACATATCCAGGAAAGCTGTATTTAGTAGAGTGTGGTTTCAGATTGCCTGCAAAGTGACCTGAAATAGTTGAATGGACCTGGAGTCAGGGGCTGTAGGGAAAAAACAAATTGAGTGAAAAAACATTGCCCAGTCTGTGCAGTGGCAGAACCCTCGCTTTGTGCAGCATATCAGTACATGTTTCTTCACAATGAATTTCTATCATCACATGTATCATCACATGTATAAAATTAAAAATCAAGGGCACATGACTCATTTGCCTCACTAGAGGACATGAACTGCTCAGTCTTTCATGAAGCCTCCCTGGTGACACAGTTGTCTATTCTGTGCTTTAAAGGCTTCATCTCACAGCTCAAAAGGTAATGTTTTCCTATTTTAGCAGGGACAAGCTGGAAATTCATGAGAAAACCTGCTCCTACCTCAAAGATCCCCAAAGGAAGGATGGCCTCCAGCCACACAAGAATACTTCCAATGCAGGATGCCCCACAACCATCCACGTCACCAAACCACATGGTGGAGGGGATCTTTCAGGTGCCACAGCCTAGACTGTGGCACAAAACAACACTGACAGCAAGATGTGGCCCACCATCAGGCTAAAGTACTGGCTGAAGATGAGCAGAAATTGTGGCCACAAATGGCCACAAATCCACCAAGCTGAGGTGGAGGTGTGAGGCCAAAGCCAGTGGTGTTTATATCCCTGGATAAGGTGACACTTGCTATGCTGCCTAGAGGTACTAAGAGCCCACACATGTAGGCTTTGTTGAAGCTCATTCTGGATTAACTGGATAGCTGTCCTTATTATTCAGGCCCAAGGGAAAAAAAAAGTGCAGAAAAAAAATCAAGGTTACATGGTAAAAATGCTTCTTTAAGACCAAGTTATGAAAAATAAGAACAGCCTAAATGAATTTCTGAATTAGAAGGAATCAATTTGGTGGTGTAATAGAAAAGCTCTTTTGATCTGTTTGGCTTTTTTGTTTCTTGGTTGTTTTTTTCAATATTGAACCATTCATCCCTCTAAAGCTCTGAACAATTCCTGCATTATCTCAGTAGGCAGTGCTGATTCAAAGCAAGGATTAGTCACAAATCTGTGCCACCCCAGAGCCATTAAAACAGAAAGCTGGTGGATGGGAAAAGGGCACGTCTGATAACTCAGATGACCTTTCCTACAGATATTCATGTTTGATTACCAGTGTCTTTTCTGGTTATACAGTTCCACCAGTACACTGTAACATCCCAGCTCTTCCTGAAATGTGGAGACAAAGGTAAGACAGTCTTTACCACACCACAATGGTGCTGCTTATGCAGTGCAAAATGGTGCAAAATCACTGGAACAATTTTATTCTTCCGAAAAATGAAGATACTTTAATAAACCCTATTAAATGCAAGCATCAGTACCAACCCCAGCATTAAGTTGTTGAATATGGAAGAGTTTTCCTGTGGGAAATTTATGACCAAAGGAAAAATTCTAGCCTTGGTATTTTTACAGCATCCATTCATTTTTTAATGGAGGATGGAGCTACCCAAGATTTAAAATGGAATTCAAAGTGTCCTCTACCTTGAAGAAGAAAAGTAACCTGCATTGGAAGACTGTGTTACAGCTCCTAGAAGATGAGATGACATCTGGGTGCAACTGCTGTTGCCAAAGTACATTCATTTAGTCAGCCACCATTCTCCTCCATAGACATCCTGCCCATTTTGATTACAAAACAAAACCATCCCGATTTTTTATCTCACTCCTCTGCTCACTAACATTAAAGGGTACAGACAGGGGTCCTCAAGCCCACTGCATGTGCCACAGACCTTGTTCCCTGAGCTCTCACTGCTCTGTCACCTCAGCTCGGCCCCTCTCTACCACTGCTGGCTGCCTTTCCCAAGGCTTCCAAGTAAACATCCTGTAAACTCAACACCCAAGATGAGAAGCATAGACAGCTCATAAGCTGTTTACTAGTGACTTACTATCAAGTGCAGCATGACCTGGGGAAAAAAAAATAAAATTAACTGTTATTTTTGATCCCCTAATTTAGAAAATGAGGGCACAATTTCCTCCAGAGAGCAGATGCCACAGAATTATTAGTGAGTATTTCCTGGTATTTTGTTCACAGTTCAAACACTCAAATTGGAGTTGCAGCAAGTGTCTGTTGAATGTTTAGCACAGTTGAGCTCTATTTTTATCTAGAGAAGTATCATTTCAGATGTTACAGTTCACCAACAAATTCCAAACGCCATATTTGTTCAGAGTGGAATTTCTCGTAGGATCTACAACTCCAGAGCTACACTGAAACAGAATTAACAATATAACACATCACTGCAGCTCCTCTGCATCTTCCACTTGCAAACAAACTGGTGCTGAACTCTGTCATATCCCAGCAGTGCTCTCTTCTCAGCTTCCCTTCCTCCTTACCTCAGCTTCCCTTCCTCCTCATCCTCCCCCTCTGAATTCAGAGACACAAATCTACAGAAAATGTGCCAAGATACTTGCTAAAGAGATGTAAAAAGGAGAACAGCGTCATGTATATTCCTCACCCAAAATAAGCTTATGTGCGTTTTATACAGTCCATATGCTTATTTTCTTAACAATTTTTGAAACTCTCATACTGATACCAGACATGAACATGCCATAATATTCCTTCCTCAGTTTCAGGGCTTTTTCCCCTGAGGATTTCGCTTCTCTGAACATTTCCAGAGCATCTCCAGCATCTCCTAAGTTCAGCACTGGCTGTGCTGGCTCTGTGCAAACACAGCTCACAACACCACTGAGCTGTTTTTAGCTCCCATGCTGCCTGAGGCTGAGCATCTTCCCCCTCATCACATCCCATTTAGTGATGAGCCATCTATCCTCATACTTTTGAACGCTACACTCTGTCTTAGGAGATGGAACCTTAAAAAGACATGCTCCAACAAAAAAGCACGTCTCTATGTGTTCTGCTGTCAAGGCCTTTGCCCCAAAATCAGAAGGAGGTCTTATCCTGCACCTCTTTGTTCAGTTGTATAAACAGACTGGGCCTGCTGTCTTGCTGGAGCAGCTCAGATTGGCACAGGAGGAGTGAAGCCAGATCCCCCTGCCAGCTCCTGGTAAGATATCTGAACAAATATCCCCCTTTTGGGAACAGCTCAACTTCACATGGCAATGACGTCTCACCTTTGAGGGGCTCCTGCTTCTCTACGCCTGAGGGCCGGGCCGCCTCCCCTGTCACAAACCCAGCCAAGGGATCCGCTGCCATCCCAACGTCCCTGTGACTCCTGTCAGATGGCAGCTGGGGCTGTCAGCCTCGCTCCTCCTCCTCCTCCTCCATGAAACACTGAGGCTGGAAAGTCTTAACAAGGAAACTGGGATTACAGGAGACATCCTCTGCCCCGGAGACAGCGCCTGGTTCTTATCTCTGCTCCCCAGTTCCCAGCCGGGAACAGAGCGGTAACAAATGCTCCCAATCCTGCACTGAAAGGCAGCCATAGAGGAAGGGCTGGGCTGGAAGCCCCAGCTTTTTGGTGGCTTTAATCAAAGAGAACAGCACTGCCAGTAGAGGTGACAGTGGGGATGGGGAGGTACTGAGCCATTCAAATTAAAACTGACTTTTTTAAATTTGCTTTTATTCATCTCTAATCTTTCATGCTTTTTCCTAAATTCTGAAAAGGTACAGAAATGATGCCAAGACTAAAAAAAAATTACCATTCCCTTTCAAAATGCATGCCTAGAAAAATTGCATAGTGAAAATATTTATAGTTAGGACTAATCAAACCATTAAGCCATAAACAGCTTCATTTTTTTTTTAAAAGGTGCATCTCTAAATCTCATGTTTTAGTTCTTCCAGAGTATTTATTTAATTTTAAGCAATAGAAATTCAGGTTCTAGGTTTTCCAAAAATCTAAAGAACAAGCAACCATTAAGGTGCAAAGTTTTAATTTTCTTTTTTAGTTATCAGAATCATGAGGTGGATATCACTCCACGTACATGTGCAAAATTGATCAGCTGGATAATTTTTTTCAGGTTCCTTCTATGTTCTGTAGGCCACCAACTGCTACTAAAGAGGCCTCCAACTTTCTTTGTTCTCCCTTTACATGACAAAATTTAACTCTCTACAAAGGCTGGATTGTTAACCAGTCACTTAATTAACACAATGAATACACAGCTGAATGTCTCATTACATCCCTTCAAGATAACCAAGTTTCTGTAACAACATTCAATTTCCATGCTAAGATGTGTGAATTATTTTAGTTGACTCAAACCAAGAAATTGTATCTTCTTAAATGAGATTACAGCAAGTAAGTTTCCATTTGGAATTACATTGATACTCAGTAAAGCTAAATGAATCAGTATGATACTATTAGTATCATAATAATCTTAATATTTATTTTCTTTTAGCTTCAAAACTTGCTAGAACAGAAGACACTGAGTCTCTTGGGAAATCTGTTTGAGAAACACACCATCCAATTTATTCTGTTTTACTTCAGAGTGTTACTTCCAGCTACCTGTAACTAATGAGAATGCAGAAGGAGAGAAGGAACATAAAAGTGAGTTACTCATAAATAAAAGGAATTGCATGGACAGCATGTACTCTCTCTTCAAACTCTAAATAATAAAACTACCAATTCAGAACAGAAAAATCCAGCATTGCCTTTCATGTGATGCTTTTTCCTGAAAGCATCCTGCCTTATGATAAACACCTTCTATGTTCAAGTGGAGACCTTCCAATCACATCAATAATAGGCTGTTTCCATTAGAAATTGGCTGAGAATTATTTTTATTCAATTCAATTCCTTCCACAATTCTAGCTTTTCCAGCAAACAAATGCAAGTTCAAGGGGAAAGAAAACAAATATTCCTCCAACCCTCACACACTCATCTTTTTAAGCTTTTTTAAGCTCTCTGAGGTAAACAGCAAGCACTTTTAGTGACAGTTTCTGAGTAACGATGGGGAAGAGAGGGGAAGTGGTTGAAAGCACCACTGGCTTCTTAATGCCAACTCTTTTATGTTACGCAGGGAACACATGTTCAATCACTGCTTATGAAACAGCTTTGACAACATGGAGAGGAGCTTTTTGCTTGGTGTTTGCTTAAATGAAACTCTATCTATTGTAGAAGCAATTGCTTCTAGTTTATTTTTTGGCGTGGCTCTTTAGTATTTTTTTGTTAAACAAAAGCAACTCACAGACTTAATAACAGACTTGTCAGTGGCTGTCTTCTCTGGAGGCTTTGTTACCAAGAAGTTTCACTGCAATCCAGCTCTTCTGAGAAGAAATTTAGTGAAAATATCAGAAGGGTGAAAACAGAATTTCTAATACCTGACCTTTCCAAGAAGAAAAACAAGGGAGACACATTAGAAAAAACCCATTCCCACTTAAAAACCTTTCTTTTTAAACATCAAAGTCACAGCATTGTACATGATGCCTACTTCCAAGAAAGCAGTAGGCTCAATGTTTCATTTTTGAACACAGAACATAACTAACACATTAAAACTTTAGCAAAACATGTATACAGAAGTCCCTGCATTTTTATTATACAGTATTGTGCCTTGGAGAAAACTTTTCTTAAGTGAACAAAAGCTGCAGCAGACTGAATTACACTTGAAGCCTGGAGCAGATTACATGTAATACACTAAGAAATTGTTTTACAACACTGAATTTAACCATATCTAAGGCAGACTGTATTAGTAAGATATTTTAAGGCAGAAACTGCAAACCGCTATGCTGATGTTGCATTGTTTGTTATTTCTTATTAAAGGTACTGTCAACTGGCCTTATTTTAGTCTGTTAAATCAGGTTACTCTTCTCTGTTATGTTTTTCATGCATATTTGGTTAACAAAGGCTTCACAGCAACTTTTCAGAGGCTCAGCTTTGAGCTTGGGTCACGGGACAACTCAGGTTGGATGGGGCTCAGGATTGCCTGGTCCAGCCCAGCACCAAGGTCAGATGAGGCTGATCACGGCTGTGCTCCCTTGGGGCTGGAACTCTCCAGAGCAGAACTGGCGCAGCCACTGTGAGCAGCCCACACCTCTGCCTCCTTGGATTCTTTTCCTTGTGCACCATCTGAACCTCTCTGGCTTGGTCCAGCTGATGCTCCGCTGCGTCTTTGGCCTTCTCTTTTTGAACACCTCCCTCTCCGCGGTACCAGAGACTGTGGTCAGCACCTCCACAGCCATCCTCTTCCAGACAGAGCCAGCCCACTCCTCAGCCTTTCCTCATGGGGCAACTGCTCCAGCCATGACCATCATGCTTTTGATACTCTAGAAAATGGCTCCTTCCCTGGAGGAGAACGCATCCTGTTTTGCAAGGAAACAGGAAAGGTGAACTACACTGACACGCTCCACAGCATCACTTGACCCTCTGTGTCCAGGGAACTGCAATCCTGTGTCTAAGCCTGGCTCTGCTACAGACAGGGTTACAGCTAAATAAGTGTCTTCCCATTACAGGTTTTCTCTGTAGAAGCATCCCATCCATCCTCTGGAAGAAGTGGCAAAAGAATTGCAGACCTCTGCCCTGCTCCTCAGTTCCAGGGTGGCTTTCCCTTTTTTTTTTTTTTTTCAGAGCAGTTTATAAAGCCAATCCTCAAAATTTCTATTCATATAAACAGCAGAAAAACTCCAGCACTCCCAGTGTATTGTGGACTTAAATCAAGATGAAGTGCCATATGATTGCTAAACACCTTTTTGTGTCATCTGCCAAAGCAAACAATGCTATGCACAACTGGCTAAGCCCTGAGGAATATGTATACTTCAGGCAAACCATATCCTTCTGCTTGGTACTATGGGGAAAATTCTAGTTCAAACACTATATTCAGAACAGCTTGTCCACTCAGAGATAGAATTTCTAGACATCATCTTCCTATCTTCTGCTTTCTCTGACCCAACCAAACCTCATGATGGAAGAGACATACCAAGGTCACCACATATATACTCCACATATATACTTCCAGGACAAATCTTACCAATACTATTTAATGGAAACTCCCTCAATTAAGGACTATAAAATTCACCTTTGTAGATAGAAATTGGTTATGAACAAAGCATACCATGTATTGCCCAGGAACTAAAGCTATTTTTGATGAGGCAGGGAAGGGTACGGAAGGGTACAGAATCATCTCAATGACAACCTCTTTGTCATCACTCAGTGAAATACCACAGAGCACTTTCATCAGTTAGTATGAAATATTTAAGAGCTGCCAATGCTTCTGCGTCTGTCTGAGCAAGACCAAGGCACTTTGTAATGAAGAAGATATAAAATATTGATGGATCAGGTGCTCAGTCAGCTAAAGGACACAAATGAAACAAGATTCCAAAGTAGGCAAAACAAAACTCAAAGGGATGTTGAACCTGAGCAAAGGGCAGTGCTTTATACAGATGGAACACTAAGTTGTGTGGTGCTGAATGCTGCACATCTTCCAAGGGCATTTCAACAACTCCAAAGCTGCATTACTAATCACAGTTCCAGGTTGCTCAGGAGCCTGTGGACGAACTTCTGGATTTCCAACAGAATGTTGTGAATTGGTTGCAAAGGAAATTGAAAAAAGGCTAAAATAAAAGGCTACCCATTTGTCCATGGGGGCTGGAAAGAAGTATAAATTATTCCTTCTGTTCTGCCTCGGCAGGTGTTCAGAACTGCAGGCATAAATATCACTGTGTACTGTAAACTCAGTTCACCTTCCTCTGTTGGATGGAATATGTGGACAGGATGGGGAAAAACAACAGAGATAGCTTTGCTATTTTTAAGTATGTAGTAAATACTGCTCAGTTTGTAGATTAAATGAAGAAGAAGCAAAAGGAAAAAAGCAAGTGCTCCCTGTTCTGCCATAGTTTTTCTGAGATCTTCCTAGGAACACAGAAAATGGAATATTTTTAATTCAGAGCTGCATCCTTGCAGCACAACTCGGCACTACCCCTACCTCTGGGTTCAGAGGAAAGATGTGTGCCACATACCAAAGCAAAGACAGGCAGAAAACTTCTGCTGCATATATTCAGTACTTTTTGTGCTCTGGGAAGCCAGGTGAAATCCTCTTGTCAAAAGGTTTCAGCCTGGGTGCCCCTGGCCAGAGCTCCACACCCAAAGGCCACTCAAGGCCTGTCTCCCCATGAGCAGTGCAAACCTGACCCTGGTAAAATAATCACCTTCCTTTGGTGGCAGTGGCTTTTTTGGCTGTAGTCAGATGAGCTGACTCAGCCACAGCTAAACCATGTGAAGGACTCCTGCTCCCAGCCCACCCTCTGGGCAGAAGCCATGCTCCCTCTCTGCAGGATGTCACTGCCCTTCTCTGCCCTGCCAAGGTAAGGGCCCAAGCTTGCACGTCCTACCCAATCTTCCACCGCAGCACAAGTTAAACACTTCCACTGGCAGGGTTTTAAGATCCATCCCTTGGATGCATTTGAATGGAAGCAGACTGGGTAGCACCTACAGTGCTACATCCCACGTTTCTGGGAGCGATGCAACCACTGGTGAGAAACTGCTGTGGGAGCTGTCTCTGACACCAGATGCTGGGAGGCACCCAGCCCAGGGTGCGGGGTGGCAGCTACCTGGAGCACAGGGAGAGCTGTGTGGGGCTGCCAGGAGGCCAGGTCCTTGCAGCAGGGAAGGAGGTTTGGTTCCGTCCAAGTGCAAGAGGTTGAGGCAGGGCAAGACACTACGTAAGAGTTTGTGTTTGTTCCCAGAAAAAGAGACGTCACTGTGTGCCTCGTCCTGCCTGTTGCTAGTATCTAACAAGAGAATGAAGTCAAATGTAATTGCTACACAAGCATGGTGGTGCTCTGTCTTTAGTGGAGAATGAAGGCTTTAATGTATGTAAATGATTGGAAAAGATTTAGAGGAGAGCTTTGTGCGACGTAAATGCAAAAAAACATTTTCAAAGAAATCAACATCCAGTGAGTACTCTACTAAATTAATTTCATTTATATATGTAAATTCATGCCCAGAGAGCAAGGCCAGTTGATGCAATTTCTACAACAGGAAAAAAGCTAGCAAATCAACTCAATACACTACTAAATCTTTCTAAAGAAAAAAATTCAAAAATTAAAAAAAGATCAACCAAACCCAACCACCTAAAAAAACCTACCCACAGTAATTTTACAGGGAGATAATGAAAGAGAAAAGACAGACAAGTATTGTGATGCTATTAATGTTGGCAAGACAAGGAAGGAGAAAATGGGCAATTACCCATAAACACAGCTCCTCAGTTGTGTAACAGAACAAATAATTGGAACAAAACCAGCCACTTAAAAGCCAATAAAAGCACATGTATTCATAAAGGTCTTGCTAGATAAACTCACAACACCTTTTCATATTTCTCCTCCATTATCCTTCCCATGACACAGGGAGAGTGTTACAGAATCCCACTGTGTAGAAAAAGCAGAAGAGGATGTTCGGATGTAGCCTTAACCAGAAGAAACAGCAGAGGCAGTAGGAAGCAAATTAAAGTCTAATCAACAACTTGTAAGCAATTGAGAGACACTGATTGTGGAAGAAGCTAGGTTTTATTGTGACCACAGTAATCGAGTGTTCGCACTGAGTCAAGATAAGAAAGAAAATTACTGCACCACTGGCTATCAATCCTGTATCAAGAAGTATTAAATTATGGACAAAGAAAGCAAAACATCAGCTTATGAAGTCAAGGAATGACAGTGTCTGTATTCATAACTCATTATCAGAAACATCTCAGACCTATTGAGCTTATTTTGAGAGGACTATGGAGAAGAAAAGCCACCATCAAAACTTCCACAACTGTGCACCCCCACTGAGCAAAGAAATTGAAAAATATAATCACCAAGCCTTGAGCAGCAGAAGTTATAAAGCTCAGCATCCTATGGAGCACCTGCACAAGTTTTCTGATGTCATTAAGTTGAATGCTTGCTACAGCTCTTGCTCCAGTGGGGGCATCAACCACATCTCCCTCATCTCCCTGGTCACCACAAGTCTTGAGGTTTGTAAGATTTCATCACTTTGAAATCTCTGCTCTTCTGTTTATATTGGCAGAAATTAATCCCCAAGGGTAAAAAAATTACACCAAGGCAATGAGGGGGGCTATCAGTCAGACAGCATTATTATTGTTTCAGCTTCATCTGCTTAGGAAACCAGGCTGGAATTAATATAGTCAGGGATGAAGGGAAGAAATAACAAACATAAATCTAAAATGAGAAAAACTTCTAAAACCAGAATTTAAAGTCAAGTACAGAAGACATTATTTCACGTGAGGAAAGCTAGATTTGGAAGCTTTTCACAAACAGATCACCGTTTCTGACTTTCTAGGATTTCTGCTAAGCCATACTCTTAGGCTGCAATGAAAATCTGGATGATCCCTTTGTGAAAACGCAAACGCCAGAATCTTAATCCATTCTAACACAGATGTTGGACTGTCTAAATACTTCTACCAGACAAGATCACTTGGATTTACTTTTGTAATTCTCCCCTTTCAGTGCTGGGAGTGATCCCATGGGTCTGAGCGGCCAGTCTGGATGCCACAGAGTGCAAAAAATCAATCCAAAATCCGGAACTGTTCCACTGCTCACAAAACTATTTGAGAGAATGAGGTGTGTCCTAGGGAGATGCTGCAGTGCATGGAGGCCCTTTGGAGATCAAGAAGTGGAGAGAGCACACCAATTTCCCTCATTCTCCCCCTAAAGCCAGTCAAGAGGAAATCATGCCCCGAGAACCGAGTGTGGTCCTGAGGCATCTTCACCAGGAAGAGAAATCAACAAAGAACAGCAAAAAAGGCCAGCAGGAGTTCAGGGAACATATGATCTTGGGCCAATGGAGATAATTATACAAATGATTCCTCACAGATTTCCCATCTCAGGTTTTAGAAACTGAAGGAAGCAGTTATATTCTGAAAGGCTCATTAAAAACCCTCATCAGTATACTAACAGAAAATATTATTTGTTAACAGGACAGTCAGTGAATGGACACAAGGGAAGAGTTTTGCACTTTAAGACAGATTAACAACACGACATGACTGAGTTTCTATCTCTCTGCATTTCTTGATTTGCATCAATTTTTTAAAACTGTTCATTATTTTTAAGTTTTATGCATATTTTTATAGCATACTGATGTGTTATGCTGTTTTGCCTTAATTTGTAACTGTCATTACACAACTAATTAAAATAAAATTTTTAAAAAAATAGACCAGTGTCTGTTCCAACACAGTTTACTGCAAAACCAAGGTACACAACTAAACCTTCACTCTAATTGTACACTAAAGTGTGTGCTTTTGGAAGTTATATGGCTATTTAAAGTTAAGTTTCAAATTATCATACTTATATATAGATAAGTATTTGCTATCAACCACAATGTAATATTTCAAAACCACCATGGCATGAACATTCAAGCTCAAAACTTCAAAGAGAATATTATAAGTGGAAACAAAAATACTCAATAACTCAGACCATTCTCATCCCCGTGACTTCCTCAGTCAGAAAAGGTAAACAAAGTGTCATTGTCTTTCCTTCAGCTGTTTTTAAGGTCTCTGTTTTGATAAAATTTTTCATCAAGTAAAGTTTTTTTTTCCTAGATACAGAAGGTGAAGAAGTTATACTGTGTAAGTCAATATACCCTATATATTTCCACTTTAACCAATCCTAAGCACAATGCCCCCAAAGGTAGACCGTAATTTTATCTACTGCTTCAGGAATTTTAAATACTCGTTTACATCCTCTCTTTGCTAAAAACACTTGCCTGCCCTGTAGAGTCCACAAATAACTTCAGCAAATGCTGAGAAGCATAATTTATAACAGGATTAAGAAATAATTCTCTTACTGCCAACATTCTGTGGCAATCAGAAAGAAAAAAAATTCCTGCCTCGCGCGCGATCCAAGCACAAGGACATTCCTTGCAAACACAGAAAGCTGAAAGTCAGTGATGTATTTTAACTGGTTTTCTAGGAATATATTTTGCATCCACAAACTGCATGTTAGTTGTTCATTATCTTGTCCGTGCAACTGAAATTATGGACTTAATGCACAACGGTTATGCTTCAAATACGTGTAGTAACATACCTAAGAAGTAAATTACTCTCTAGCCTTCGTGTTGTCACCACTGATTAATTTGACCATATAAGCATAATTTCAGGAAGGAGACGTGCTTAAAAATCGCACCTGGCGCATTTCTGATTGCTTTTCTGCCGGAGAAAAAGTAATTTCAGTTTCCTTCCCGATGAGAGGCAGCCTATGTATGACACCGATTAGCAGCTTCCCCTACAGGTTAATAATACCTGGCGCTAAGAAACATTAAACCTGCTCGGTCCGGAAGCAGCCAGGGCAGGGAGGCACAGGCAGATTCCCCCGTGACCTATCCCGAAGAACGCCTGGGACACGGTGGTGGGTCACGGGACATCGCATCCCCAGGACCACCCTCCCAAGCAGCTCCACCGCTCCTCGCCCTTCGCTCCAAACTTCTCCCCGTTCCCTTCGATGCCGGGGGGGACGCGCACGGTACCTGGGCACTCCGGGAACGCTNNNNCCCGGGAGCCGCCGGGCCCCCGGCGCTGCCCGGCCTGGAGGGGGCGGGAGTGCGGCGCCGCTCCCCGAAACACCGAGCGCGGGCTGGCTGCCGCTGCCGCTGCCGCTGCCGCTGCCGCCGCCGCCGGGAGGGGGAACCTGGCTGGGACAGCGAGGGACGCGCCTGCCGAGCGAGGATCCCTGTCCCCCGTGGCCCTCGCCGCGCACAGAGGTGTCCCGCTGCAGGCTGATGTCGGGGGGAAGAGCAGGACTCGGTGCCCTGAAAACAACAGGGAAAACAGCTCTTACCTGGAGCCTTGCTGACTTTACTCCCTTTCCTTTCCCCCTTTTTTGGCTGCAGTCCCTCAAACTCCACCAGCAAAATGACACAGGACATCCTCCCGCTCCTGCCCGACGCAAGCAAGCGAGCGTGTGACAAAAAGTTGGCACCTGGACGTAGCCATATGTGACCCTTTTTGGCTCCGAGCCTTGTTACGTCTCACAGGGAGAGGCTGTGGTGCAGCTGCAAGGCTGCTGGCCTCTGGGACATGCCTTCATGCAGGAGTTTGGAAAAATCCAGCCTTGGCCTGAAATCAGCAGTCTTTGCCATTTTCCACTTAAAATTGTGCCCTGTGAATGGTGCAAGCTCTGTGTCTTTAAGACTGTGTTTCAGTGGAAACACAAAATTAACATCTTCTGGCATATTCTACGTTATATCAAAATGGCTTTGAAAGCTTTTTAAAAGATCTAGACATTTTGAGCACAGCATAGATTTGGCTTTTTGTTTTGTTTTGTTTTGTTTTGTTTTGTTTTTTTAATTATACCAAAAAGACTCTAGACTATCTATTTAGCTTTAACTTTGAACTGTTTTGAAAATCACACTACAATCTATCTATCTATATATATGTGTGTGTGTATATATATATATATGTATATATGTATATATGAGACTTCATCCAGCCATTTCTCTAGATCCAGTCAGAGCCAAATGAAAAGGGAATCTGCACAGAGGTTTTACATTCATACTCAGTAACTTTCCATTTATATTCTGAGAACTGGACAAATGCAGACAAAGGTGGGTATCTTACCTGTGTTTTTCAGTGTTTACACTACAAACCATGTCAAGCTTTTTGTCATATTTATTTATGATAACAAATAAAGAGAAACAGAGGATTACAATTTTATTCCATTTCGAACATGAAGTTGGCTTTCTTGAACCTAAAATCCCTTGTTTTTTTTTCTTACATATTTCTGGCATGACCTAGAATACTTAGGATCTATTTTTAACATTACTTAAGCCATGTTGCTAAAGAAATCCTATTTACAATGAGAACTTTAAACTCCAAATAACTCAGGTGATGGCTTAGAATCAGTTTATTATGTTGCATTTTTATTAGATCTTTCCAAATGTCCTCTTAAAGTACCAGAGCTGTAGTTTGGAGTCCTGCCAATACACCCTCTAAAATATTTTTCTTAAAATATGATTCGCTGTATCTCCTTTAATGATTAGTCTCTTTGCCATTTACTTCATTGTTTGGGCAGATGGCTTGATTTCTCAAAAAACCCTCTTATGACTACTATTTTTAGCTTAATGACAAAAATAACTGGTAGGTGTCTTTCCTTTTCTGGGCTATAAGGAAGGTCTATTCAGAAGAATGATCCTGCAGTTATTCTCTCACAAAGCTAGTATCTGTACTACAGATTTACATTCAGCAGCTCCTTTTTCCAGCAGAAAGTGGAATTTAGTGTGCTGGTGACCTTCAGGGCTTTGTTTGTATGGGAACACATGAGCTAAGGAGAATACAGAGGTGTCAGTGCCAAGGTTCTGTCCTGCACTTAGCTTGGTAAGGTGAAGGCCTTGACATCCTTGTAGCCCGCCTGTATGTCTTCTGAGGGAAACTCCAACCTGTGTATTCCTTCAGGCTGAGGCAGTGGTAGGAGTTCTGAGGGAGTAGGAGGTGCTCCTCACCTCATCAGGGGATGCAGCTGGGGCATGCTGTGTGCAGGTGGGACTTCATGTGTGGGGTTTGGAGTGGAGCACTGCAGACACCTGCTCTGAACCAGATCGAGCAGGAATGCCGGGAGGAACCACTGATGCCTGTGAGTGAGATGACTACTCCATGACAACAAGTTCTTCAGGGATGTGCGTGTTCCCACTGTGGCACTGAGAGAAAAATCCTTTCTGCAAAGGAGTGAAGCAGATACTTTAGTGGTGCTCAGTATTGGAAAGCTGCTTTGAAGCAGCTGGGATCAACTTATTTTCTGCTGTGGGCATGCCTTGACAGAAATATGGAGCTTCCCTGCTTAGAGCCACAACTGGGTTTCTCATTAATTTCTTAATTTTAAACTACTATTTCTTTATCTTATTTTCTCCTTTCTTGTAGCAAAATCAGTGTCACTTGAAAAAGAGGTTTTGTATTTGCAAGTCTTGCTGAGAATACTTTCATGTTGTAACCCTGTGCAGTTTCTACATTTTTAAATATCTGGAGGATTAGGAAAAAATCATTGTGTACTTTAATAATATTCATGCCAAACCTGTCTTTCTTTATATTATATTGTACATATTGTTGGGAGTTTCAGATTCTCAAAGACGGTTCTAATGAAATCAATTGCTATCACAGGAAACAAACCAGCGAGGAAAATACATCCATGACTGTTTTTGAATTCCAGTTGCGAAATTTATGAAGGAGACTATGGTTTATTGTGGTGCCAAGGAGACAGGAAATGAAGTCAGTGGCCCAGATCCTTGCTAGTCCTGTGACCATGTTCCATGTTCCACTTGACATCTAAAATTTTAAAGATAAACAGGACATAAATAAAGTAAAAATGAAACAGAAACAAAATTCAGACTTCTGTGACTGTTTTGCTCTCTGCAGCAGGCACTAGGGGTACAGCCAGGAGGGGAAGGGCAGTGGGGAGCTGCAGGAGCACCATCCTGCTCTGTAGGCCACCTCACTGGATGGGCCATGTAGAAAATGTCCTGCCAGGGTCCCCCCTTCCCTGAGGACTGAGCCTTGCTGAGCTGGGTTTTCACAGGATCTGCACAGCCATGGTACTGGATCTAGCAATGTATCAGAGGCTGAGGCTGCCTTTTAAGCTGGAGGCAGAATCTTGCCACAGTAAAGGCTTCTGAACTCTCTCCCTTCCGCTAGACAACTGATTTTAGAAAGCTGACATTTTGGACTCCTTAAAAGCATCAGCTTAAGTGGTACAAAATAAATGAATATTCCCCAGGGGAAAAAAAAAATTCTTAGATAAATAAGGTGACAAAGCTAAATAGAAGAGATTTTTATCTGAAGGTAAAAGATTTTTTTTCCAGAAGCAGAAGTTATGTGCAAACAAGGGAGCTTACACAGATCCTAAACCTAAACAAATAAGGCTTAAAAATATAAATGAAGAGTTTGTAGAACAACTTTGTTGCTAGAGGCATATATAAAAGTTATAAAACCTTTGACTGCAAGAATTAGTAAGTCCTGCAGAGCTGAGGGATTACCAAGGAGTAGGAGGGTCACAAAAGGCCATGAAAGAGGTACTAATGCAACTCTATCTTTACAGTGTTCTCTACCAAAGAGCTTGGAGATACTAATCATCCACTTTCTTTACAAAAATCAGGTCTGCAGAGTTATCCCATATTGAATGGTTGGAAGGAGAAAAAAAAAGCTCATATAAGGAAAATAGATAAAATCAGCTTGTCTGAGTCCTATTCACCCAGATGTATCTTGAGAGGTCAGGTATTGAGGAGGCTGTAGCCAGGTGGGGTTTGATCTGTTCTCCCAGGTAACAAGCAGTAGGATGGGAGGAAATGGTCTCAAGCTGCACCAGGGAGATTTAGATTGGATATCAGGAAAACTTTCTTCACCAAAAGGGTTGTTCAGCTTTGGAAGAAGCTGCCCAGGGAAGTGGCTGTGTTCCCATCCCTTGGAGGTGTTTAAAAGATGTGTAGATGTGGTGCTTGGGGACATGGTTCAATGGTGCACTTGGCAGGGCTGGGTTAATGGCTGACTCGATGATCTCAAAGGTCTTTTCCAACCTAAATGATTCTGTGATCCTATTGTATGATTCTATTGTATAATTCTTATGAGGAAGCTGTGCCCCTTCCCATCTCCTGGAGGCTTCATCAAGCTCCTTTATATGAAAATGATCCACTTTATATAGACTTTCAAATTTCATTAATTCTTCAGTCTAGGTCTTTCTGGAAAGAACTGTGAAGACCTTTATAAGGAGTCTCAACTATGGTGAGATTAAAAGGATTAATGACTACTTAAAGGCCCATCACATGATATTAAAGGAAGTAATCCAGGTTCAAATTCTCACAAAACAAGAAAAGAGTCACTGAATGAAATCCTTAGGCAGTGTGTTTGAAACAAATAGAAAGTACTTGTTCTATGCCACACATTATTAAATGACACTTCGCCCACATGATCAGAGAATAATGTTGAAATAAAGATCACAAATGGGTAAAAAAGTGCAAACTACGGGAGAAATATTTATCAGGTGCAATTAAACACAAAAATTGAGATTCCCTGTTCTCTATATATATGAGCCCTCTAAAAAATGACCCAGAACAACAAGGCTTATAATAGGGTACAGAAGGAGAAAAGTGAGTCGATCATCTGTGTCTCAGCTTCTTGCTGTG
Source organism: Phainopepla nitens (assembly GCA_013400175.1). Lineage (NCBI taxonomy): Eukaryota > Metazoa > Chordata > Aves > Passeriformes > Bombycillidae > Phainopepla > Phainopepla nitens. Next base: position 664,523 of record VXBQ01009327.1, read on the forward strand.
ATCTTTTCTTGAGGAAAGCTCAGACTCTGGAGACATTCAGAAATCTTCTCAGAGAGAATGTTAGTTGGGAAAGGTGTTCACTAGGAATACTAGGGGTTTTTTATTTACTTATTTACCGCTATTTCCATTAAAATACCTGCAGCATGAGCACTGCATGGAACCCTCCCTAGTTTGCATAGCACACTTACTCTGAATGACAGCATCTTGTTCCTGTTACCATCACATCCTCACATTGATCAAAAGCAGGACAGGGCCTCCAGCATGCTGGCCTCCAGCAACTGGCCTCTGAACTAGCACAAAGCGAGAGTGAACTCCACAGAAGTTGAAAGCAACTGTGAAGCAAAAATCAAGCTTCTGATTCATGAGATTGATTACATGCATGCATCCAAATACATGGCAAATTCCACGTGCAGACACCCTGTCGGCTGTGATACAGCATTGAGCATCACATCTTGCTTCGACCTCAAACAGAACTGACAGCTCTAAATGCGCTTCAAGTTAAAGCACTCTGAGGAGAAGGGAGGAGATTACATTGCCCAGAGGATCTGCAGCTGAAATGTGTGTTTGTATCAGAATGACAAAGCCAGGGTTTGAACAGAGATGCTGCTTTTTCCAGCCTGGAGTTGGCCCTGACAGGTTGCATGTGAGATGTGCCTTGCAGATATCCAGTTCCTGCCTCCTGCCCTTCCTCATGTCCAGGCTTGCAAATGAATTCATAAAAGCCTTAGAGGATTTAAATGGCCTGGTTACAAAATTTTATTGAAACATAGATACTGATGCAAATTGTACAGCCTGTTGGCACTGCATGAATCATGCCAGGCCTAGAAAGAGTCTACATTAATTCAAGTGTGCTGTATTTCCATTTCCAGACTGTTCTCTTTTCATATTCACATTGTGTGTTGCCTTCATTTAGATTATTTTCTTTTTTTTTTTGTTTTCTTTTGCATCTGTTAATGTTTTTGCCAAGTCTCTGTATACTTAGCTAATTTCCAAAGCTTCCCTCATCCTGTTCTGTGTTTGATCTCCAGTTCTTGCAAAGAAATATATACAATGGCAATCAGAAATTGAGACAAAGAAAAAAGCATCTCTTGAACTAGTTGTTACAAACAAACCCCTGTTATAAACAGAACCAAAAGAATAAGGAAAGGGTTTTCCCACTACAAAATTGTTGTTTTGCATCCCAGATATACACACAGTGGATTGGTGTCCTACCATTTTGGTCATCCTCGCTTCTTTCGTATGAAAAACATGTGCTACCCTTTGAAGGCTGTTTCTGGTTTCCAAGGGAAAGTGAGCTGCTCCCACGTCACTGCCATGGGGAGCACAGGCACATGGGCAGCCTCCCCAACAGCACGTGCACTGTGCCTCTGACAGCAGTCTGCTCTTCAAAGGGTGAGAGGGAAGCCCAGTCTGGCTGGTGACACTGCCACTGAGCGGGCTCCTCGCCGAGATGGCTGGTGTGACGCATGGCCGTGTTCAGGAGACACATCTGAGAGTGGCTATAAAACACCTGCCATTAGGAATCAGCTTTTGCACAGTCAGAGTAACTTTGGTGAATCTGATGCCTGTGGGGATTAATGGGCAAGACATGCAGCTTAGTGAGCTGCAGCAGCTGCCATGAAGTCACGACACCGTTGTTGGATGTTCGCTTCCAAAAATTACAGAAGCACTTGTAACAAATACAGTTGTTCGTAAATCCCTGGAATAGCCTGCTGGGTGAAAAGCTCATTAAAAGCCACATACAATTAATGAATGACTGACACAGCCAGATGTGTATATCCTGAGGTACAGTTTAATATATGTCAGACACAGACAAAATGACAGGCTAAATGATGATTAATGCTTAGCTGACAATTTCACAAAGCATCACACTAAGTAAAGGAATGACTCTGAAATCTACAGCCTAATTTACATAGCATCAGCTAACTTGGGTGAAAATATGAAATAAGGAAAAATAGACGATATCCAAAAAAAAAGGGAGAAATGCAATGTGCTTGCAGTCATTCCCCAGTCTGTATTTTTGTTTCACCCAGCTAGGGAAGAAACATTTCCTTTCCAGGTCAATAATTAGACAGAGATTTTGTTTGAAGTAATGAACCCAAGCAACAGAGCTATAAGTGCCTTCCCCAAAAGACAAAAAAGGCAAGGTAAGATGTCAAATGTGACTTGCTGGGATTCTGAAGAGACGCAGCATCACACAGAGGCTCAGAAGACCCGAAGTGGAGGTGTTCAGGAGCCTTTCCAGAGCTTTGTGAAACATCTTCCAGGCCTGACATGTACTATTGCGATGTTACAACAGAAGGACAGGCAGCTGAGGCTGTGCTTTCATTTTACGAATGTGCTGGCAACAACACTGAGTTAACGATTTCTTCTGCCTACTTCACAGATGGTCACTTTCAGCTCCATGAAAAGGTGCATCATCTCCCACAAACGGCTGTGAGCTCATGCTGGATCCAGGAACAGCAAACGGAGCACAGGGTGGGCCACAGGCACTAGTGAATATTGCCAGAGGGTTATCATGAAAGCATGGGCTCCACTCAAGCTCTGCTGCTCAGCAACCATCAGTATGTGCTTATTTGTGTGGGTCAAGAAGTGGGCTGACTTGGAAGAGCTGCGTATCACCAGCTGGAGGGTGTTCAGACATGGTATTTTGCTGGGGCGATGTCCAGTTTATGCATTGGCATTTAAAGAGAAGACACTGATTCCTTTTGTCACACAGATCCAAGTTCCTGGTGCAACTGAAGCAGTGTAGAAAGGTTGCCAGGCCATTCATTACCTGTCTCCTAATAGTTAAGTTTTGCAGCATGAGGCACAGAAAAGGTACAATGCAGGCACTGGAAAATTGCTGTCTGTTGGCTTTATAGCAGTGAGAAAAACAGTGAAAATTGCTCTTGTTTTGTGAAATAGTTTCTTAACAGTCTCTGGTGTTCATGATTTTGTCTTGTCTACTCAGTGACCCCTGAACCTCTGGTGACAGAAATTACTTAGCAAGTTAGTTCAGTTGGAAGATTCACACAGTTCCTGATCTCTGGGGTATCGAATTCTGGACCAAATGCACCAGTTCTTTATACAATTATCTTTATATTAATTTCTTCCTCATTCTATTGGAAAGGTACAAGGAAGTTAGAAGACATTTATTTGTGTGGCTGTCTGCAAGGTGTTTATTTACAACTAAGGTCAGTTCAGCCTCTCAGAGCTGCTAATACTGGCTGCTGCAGTAATGTTAGAAACTGTATGAATTCCTGGGCTGAACATTTTCACTCTTTCTGTGCTATCTGTCCTCTTCATACCATAGCAGCTAGACAGAAAGAACATACGAGATGGGGATATGAACCAGTCCCATGTAGAAATGTTGGGAAATTATCCTACCAGGAGCAGTTTTGTCAGATGTCCAGAATAAGCTGTAGTTACTGGGGAAAAGTGCTAAAAAGGCAGTAAACTGAGGAAAAAAAAAAAAACAAGAGAAAGAAAAACAGTTGAATATGAAGAATAATCTCCGGTTTTCACAGTCTACATGGGCCAGGTTCACAGCATTCCTTTTGTTCATTTGTTTATGTCATGGATATACAGGCTGCAGTGACATCTCTGAGGTCTTCTCATGCTGTTTATAATATACTTGATATTTCTGTAAGTGTTTTACAATATTACTGTCTCAATTTTTTTTTTTTTTTACTAAAGCAAATAATAACTTCTCTTTCAGCTATAAATTCCCAGCTCTGAGAATTGGCTTAGGAGAACTGCTCTTTTCAGATGGCAGTCCAGCTAAATGTGTGGCATGTTGAGGTACCCAGCTTACCTTGGTCATCTCGAAAAAGCCAAGTTGTTCATCAGACTTCTGTTAAGTAGAGAGCACTCTTTAGTAAGCAGTGTGTAAAGGAGCTGGAGCTTTTAAAAGGACACAAACAGGACTCTCAGTGGCTGCAACAGCTGGAAGAGCAAACAAGTCAGTGACAAATAAACACAAATCAGTAGACAGACAAAAGAAACAGCACTGGGGAGAATTATCTGCATGTCATCACAAGATGATTGGAGAACTGATATTACAGGCATCCAAGCACATCACTATCTATTAATTTGGCATTAGCTGTCTTTTAAGTTTAGTATCTGAATAATCTGGACTAAAATGTTCCAGATATAGAAGACACTAAATGCAAGTAATTTGGACTAAAAGAAGTCAGACAATAGAGTGGACTTGAATCTGAGTTTCCACTTCAGATAAAGGGATCATTATGTCAAGACTGATGTAAGCAGTAATAAGCTTGCACTGTGTCTTCCTGGGAGGTAAAAAAAAAAAAAAAGACAAGAGAAGATGTTTCATGAAAGAACCTCTCAGAATGAATCAGCTCTTTGAAGTGCATCAAGTTACAAAACAGACTGTTTCTTTGTATTCACCATTCAGGAACCTTCAGTGATTCAGTGAATTAATTTCTTTCAGGAAGTTTCTCAGAAGTGCCTCACCAACATTACTGGAGAATTAATCTTTATAATTCAGTTGTCAAGCAGGGTGACTGATCACCTATAGTCTAATTCTTGCTCCCTCATTAAATGGCCTGTGTTTCAGAAAGACATTTTCCCCTAAAAAAAAAAATCATCACCTAGTCACAAAATTAATCTCAAATTTAAGCAGCTTCGAAGATCAAAGTTCTTAACTTGGTGTTTATTAGTCTCAGGAAGGGAACATATCTAGGGCATAGACGATGGATTTGAAGGTACAGGCTGACCCTCTTAAATAACCTTGTATAAGATTATCCAGGCTTTTGTAAGATGGGAGTATTAATAAATCAGAAAATCTTTAAGATCTTTAAGAGAAGGATGGATTTGGAGGTGCAAAATATCACACCAGGTAATGAGACTGTAGGGGAAGAGATTAAGGATGGAAATACCTGAGATTTGATCAGTTCTGAGGTAGGCAGTTTGAGCAAGAATCTATCCAACAGGAAAACCATCAGTGAAGAGTTGGGGAGAGAGATGAAGTTTTAGAAAGCAAACCTGAAATATATCTCCCCTGATGGTAATTAAAATGTAAACTGTCCAACCAAAACTACCAAAACAGTTGCAAGGAGAAATCATATAAATAAAATAAAAGATAGACGTGATGAGATGGTGCCAACTACAAACCGTGTCCTTATCCAGAGCCACTGAAAGGGCCTATCTCCAATTTATTTACACATTATTAGGCTGCCAGAGCAGTGCCTCCCTTCACAGGCTCTCCATGGTGTAATATCAAGGAACTGCAATGATTCACACATAAGTTCAATCACTACAGAAACAGTACATGGGGTCTTTCCGTAACTCAAACTTAAAATGAAGTTCCTTCCTGCCACAATAATTTATCAACAATAAAGGGCTTGGTTACCATGGAATGCAAAATTTTCAAATCATCGCTGTGTAAGGGACACACAGCCTGAGGGTTTTTTGGTTTTTTCCACTTTAATAATCCCTGAAAGACACGTTTCCTCTAATTGTCCACTAGAAAATATTATTTCCTCTTCAGATTTGTAGACGTACCATGAGACAATTTACAATGTACAGAGATGGCTGGTCTTCTGCATTAAGAAACCATATTATTTGAGGGGTTGTCACTGAAAAGTTCATTTGCTACATTGTTAAGAGCTTATGCAATGTTTACTCACTTAAATGTGCTTTTAAATTTAATAGAGCTGCTACTATAATTATGTCTTCACATAGAGGACAGACAGTGTGGTTCTTGCTACATGGAAAGTGTTAAATATTGACTTATATATTTTTTCTGGTTTGGTTTCATACAAGAGGACAGAGAATTTCCTCTGCTACACTACAGATGTGAAATATGCAGCAAAAAAGATGTTTCTCAATCAGAAAACCTGACACTTTTTTTCCAGTTTGTGTCTGTACGTGGAGTGTTTTGGTTTTTTTTTTTTTTTTTTTTTTTTTTTTTTTTTAGTTTAGTTAATTTAGAACAATACAATTTAATCATGAGAGAATAATGTCTGGAATCAGAATGTGAAAAGACAAAAGGAAAAAATGGTTTTCATCAAAGCACTGAAACACAGTGAAAAAAATAATTTTCCAAACTTTAATTAGCACTTATTAAAGCACAGCCCCACATCCAAAGCAAAAGTATGACAACATCTTATTCCGAAAAACCTAAATGCTGATGGCAAGATATAACTTCTGTAGGCGTTTTCTCCATTTTAAGGAGCTTCTAAGGATGCTTAAATGTGAACAAACCTCTTACTTATTTTGCTCTTAAGCATTAACTGGATAACCAGGTAATGTGACAGATATCAGGAGCAAAAATGTAAAATATATAGTACCAAACACAAACAGTTTAAAGGTGAAACTACCTGAGAATTGGTTGTTCCAATGCACATTTTTGTTGTAAACAGTTCTTCAAATTCATTACATTCTTATTTCATCTGGGTTTTCCTTCTTTCCCAGATCTCACAGTACAAATTGAGGAGGCATTGCTGCCTTAAGACTCCCGGCCACAAAATCCCCACGAGATGGTCACAGATGTGCAAGCATAGGAGTACAATGGATCTATAGTTCACTCCCTTTTTTTCATTCCCTGGAGCATGAAAGTTTCTGGGCCTGACCTTTTTCCTTTCCTGCAGTCTTCTTTAAAAACCCCACTTTTTCTGCTGATGGCATATCGAGTCTTGACATGAGAACAACAGAGTGACCCCCAAAATGGTGCCAGCCTCCCCAGCTTGACTATGTGTTGCACTTCCTTTAGGAAATGGGCATAAAGACTTGTATGAGCATGAGTTCCAGCATTTATACTGTTGCATATAAAAATACCTGCTACTAAATGGAATGCTAGGAATGTAACCAGGGTCCAGGACAGCATCTGTCATTAGCAAAGCAGACAAGAATAAAAACATAACACTGTAAATTCAATTTATAGGCAAGGTAAAATGGAAAATATTCATTGTGGGTTTAACGTATTCCTTTTGCACTAAAGTCTGTGTTTTATATGCAAAGATATGCTGCATATTTATAGGCCCAAACTACATCACACATATTGGGATACCAGACTGTGCCTGCTTGGATGTGCAAGTCCAGGTTCATCCTCTCCCTATCCCTGGAAGTGTTCAAGGCTAGGCTAGATGGAGCTCTGAGCAATCTAGTCTACTGAAAGGTATCCCTGTCCAAGGCAGGGAGGTTGGAACTAGAGGATATTTAAGGTCTCTTCCAATCAAACCACTCCATGATTCACTCCAACTGATCGTGCCCTTGTAGGTGGCTCTCCACTTTCCTTCTGCATCACCTGTGTTAGGATATGCAGGCAGGAAAGAGATTGTCTGCCTCCTCATGTCTCCAGTCCTGAGAATTGGGGTCCTGTCACCAAGAGTCCAAAGCCCTCTCCCCCAAGTCTCCATCTTTAAATCAATAAGAAAAATATCAGTGGGTTAATCACCATTTGCTCTCTGGCCACGTAGGGTGGAGGAGCTTGGGGAACCAGATGTTTATCTCAGGCACATCATTTAGGAAAGCATTGGGAAAGCTTTAGAGTTGCCTTCTGTTTGGTATATTGCAAGAGATAGGTGAGGGCATCCCTGGGCCTGTAATTTACCCAAGATGATGGACACTGGATAGTGACCTCTAATCCAGCACCACCTGGACCAGTACACTTGGACCTTTGTCTTTCACCATCCTCAGTGTCCTGAAACTGTACCTGACCTCCTTCAGACCTGTTATATCATCTGCCTCACCTGACACTCTGCTGTTGCAGATTTTACCACTCCAGAAAGAAGAAAAATTCAGCTTTATTCTTTTTCTTGGAGTGTTGAAATTGAAGTCTGCCTCTGTTGTTGAGTAGCTTGGAGCTGGCTCTTCTTACCTAGATTTCAAGTGGGTAGGCAAGAACATTTTGATCTTCAAGCTCCAGTTCACAGCTCAGAGCTGGCAGAAAATTTCACTGCCTTTTTTACTAGACCTTGCCCACCTAGAATAGGTTTGCTGCAAAGAGATAGGCAATTTCTGTCTTGGCTTAAGCTCTAGAGTGAAAATAGGAGTTAATCTAGTTCAGCATTTGGAAGGTTCACGTCAAGAGTAGATGTGAAAACAGTATGGCTGCTTGTGGTAAGACAAAACAGAGTGCAAAGAGAAACTGGCAGAAAATCTCTATTAAATAAAAAAATAAAATTACTGAGAGTCCTGTGTTTCTCATAGCGAACTTCCACATGCAGTGTACTGAACCAGATGTGTTCAGCAACAAAACCTTGCTGTGCTTGGGTAATCTCACAGACACAGAGAGAAGTCAGTGCTGAGCATATTCCAAAGCAGTCACAGAAATACCAATGCTTCCAAATGCTTCCTCTAGCCCATGGCTTTTCCATTGCTGCTACAAAGTGACTGCTCCAATACCATTACTCCAGTGCAGAACACCATTAATTATGAAATTCACATTTAGCAGTGAAAAAACACTGTTTCAGAAACCAACCTGCCAAGACACAGAAGAAAAATGGCAGAAGTATGTTTTTTGTTGACCAGTGTGTGTGTGTGTGTTTTTTTTTCTTTTATGGTATTAAATCAGTTTAACTTTGGTTTCTGGAAAATAAGTAAGCTGTCCATCATCACAAATAAGCAAATGTTGAAAGAGAATTTTGGCTCTAAACATTCTCTCAAGGTTTGGGTTTGTTTGTTTTTTTTTTTTTTTTGGAAATAGGGACTCCAAATAAGGCATGATTGACCAGAGTGGTCTGCTAGCAGGAGGTCCAGAGAACCAGAGAGTTCAGCTGAAGTTAACAGGACTGCAGAGGAATTGTTGATATATTAATTTACGCATTCAACGCTGAAAACATTGATTCTTCATCTCCCTGTTTAAAAACTGGCTCCATATGAAGTCAAAGTATTCTGAAAATAAACTCTGATTTAAATCCTTGAATGCCTTAATCAGTATATCCATGGTGTGTTTTACTATTAGGCTATATTTGCACACAGGCAATTTGTTCCACCCCAAAAAATAGCAGCAAACTGTTAAAGCTTGCCAAGAGATCATACCGACAGCTTAACAGATTGGGAGAGCAATTTGCCCATTTAGTACACAGACATAAATCTTTACACCTAACAGCTTTGTTTAAGGGCCAGGACTGCTCGCTCCTACACCTGAACCTGCCACCAACACATGTACGGTTGTGCTGCGAAAGAAGCTGCAGTGAGGGAGAACACTTGGATTTACAAATGTGGACTTGAATAGTGTTGCTCTCTCTTAAGTGTGTCTACACAGATGCAGAGTTCATGGTTTAATCCAAACTTTTTTATATTTAGTCCTCCAGTGCTTGTGGCTGTGTGAGCCATACATGTACAAATTCCAGCTTTGTCATCCCCACACAAGTGCAGCTCTTTGGTTGAAGGATTATGGTCAACTTGTGCCCCTGATGGTCTCCCAGGATTCTGCAGAGGAGGGATCTTGGTACAACTTAGCAAACTGCAGGTACCATGTTCCTTTCTCCAAAATCTCCTAAAAACAAGAGCAATGACAGATTTCAGCACTGCCCCCCACAAATATGCTCAGAGGGCTGGAGCACCACTCCTATAAAGACCGACTGTGAGAGCTGGGCTTGTTCAGCCTACAGAAGGTTCCAGGGAGACCAAATGAGGTCTTTCAGTACTTAAAGGAAGCTTAAAAACAGAAGGGAGAGGGACTTTTTATATGGGCAGATGGTGACAGGACAAAGGGCAATGGTTTTAAATAGAAAGACAGCAGTTTTAGGTTAGATGTTAGGAAGAAATTATTTACTCAGAAGGTGGTGAAGCATCTAAACAGGTTGCCCAGAGAAGCTGTGGATGCCCCATCCCTGGAAGTGTTCAAGGCCAGGCTGGATGGTGCTTTGAGCAGCCTGGTATAGTGGAAGGTGTCCCTGCCCATAGCATTGAGGTTGGAACTAGATTGTCTTTAAGGTCCCTTCCAACCCCAACCTTTCTATGATTCCGTGTGAAAATTATTGCTCTATTTTTACCTAAAATTATTAAGTTACAAAGGGAAGAGTCTTTTTATAATTAAAAACCAGAAAATTACAGACAGTTGCTACAACTCAGTGCACAGTAAGACACTTAGCTAAGAATGTCAGGAAGGCTGCACTAGGTCAGGATAAGTATCCTTTTGCCCAGCATTATGTCCCTGAACAAGATCAATAGCAAATGCTTCAGGGAAGAGTGTAGCTGAAGGACAAGCAGGTGGTGATAGCTTTGCCATTCCAGTTCCAGCAATTACCATTTTAAGGATTTTCTGAATAGAGATTGGAAGCTGGACAATTATGCTTAATAGCCCTTGATGGATCTTGCTTGTAGCTATTAATCGAAAAGGGAGCCTCTTTTGTCGTTTTGTGACTGATTAGCTGCTTTGAAAGCTCTTAGTGAAGGCCTTGTGTATGGCTTTTTTTAGAAATCTAGGTAACTGTAGAAGCGAAATCACCCTTATTCATATGTTCACTAACTTTTTGAAATAATGCTGTTAGGTTTCTGTAGCATGTGTTCCCAGGGGACTAAGCCGCATAGGTGCCTCCAGAGCCTTTGTGGCACCACGTTTGTTGCTCTCTGTTTCCTCGGACAACTCCCACAGCCAGTTAAATAACAGCTAGTGGTTCAACATGTTCGCATTTTAATTTGGTCAAAATACCTGGTAAGCTGCATCTGATCACAGCAATGTTATTAATGTCTTCAAAATTAGCTGCAGTGCCCCAAGTATCAGTTATAACAGCGGAACGATCCCTATGTTCCTGCTTTCTTGTTCCAGCTAAATGCTTTTATGGGGCAAACACTAATATTCTACATCTTTACTTCCTCATGATTACCTTTTAAGATTATCAGAATCTCTGTATTGCCACTCTTGATTGGCAAGCTTTATTCTTAGCCGAAACCCATAATTGAGAGAAATACGTTTTCACTACCTTTAAGAATGAAAGAAAGGTCATTCATAAAACAGACCACTAACAGCTGGCGTGAATCAGTGTAGCTCCAATACTATCCCTGCAGATATACAAAAATAAATAAAAACATTTTCTTCTCTTAAAATACATACATTTTCCCCAGCAGTTCTGCTGGCTGGCTGGCTGGCTGGTTGGACAGAAAGATGATGTATTTTAAGGGTTATTTTTTTTAAAAAAACTTATTTCAGTAATCAAATGGCTTCGGATCTTGGCCACCTGGGCACACACTGGCTTGTGCCCAGCTGACTGTCAACCAACATCCCCAGGTCATTTTCCACCAGGCAGTTTTCCAGCCACTCTTCCCCCAGCTGTAGTGCTGTGTGGGGTTGTGACCCAGGTGTGGGACCTGACACTTTGTCTTGTTGAACCTCATCCCGTTGGACTCGGCCCATCGACCCAGCCTGTCCAGATCCCTCTGCAGAGCCCTCCTGCCCTCCGCCAGATCCGGACTCCCACCCAACTGTGCCACCTGCAGACTGAGTGAGGGACTACTCAATCCCCTCGTGCATATTGTTGACAAAGATATTAAACAGGACTGGCCCCAGTACTGAGACGGAGGATACGCTACTCGTGAGCAGCCTCCCTCCAAACTTGTGTTGAAAGCTGCCTTCAGCAAAGCCACTGTGAGGAGGTTTCTCTGGAGGCTGGAACCTGCCTAATGCAATGCCTGGTGCGTCCTCAGGTACTCTCAGGCATCTCACCTGGGTGAACCTTCCAATATACAAGACAGGGTGATTTTGAAGAATACAGATGGATTCTAAATTCTTGCTGGCTGATGAAAAATAAGGGTAATAAATCATTCCTTGATGAATTCCACTTGTTTCTTTAGACTTATGCCCAGCATAAGTGATACAAACACAAAGCTTCTCATGGCTGGACCGGTAGAGAAGATGGGAATAGACTGAAAGTTGTCAGTATTGGGTTTTAAAGGCATCCATCACACCCTGTTACAATGCTAGCAGCAGTCACCAAAATGCCAATTATTTAGAAACACTGAACCATACTATGCTATACAAACTGAAGGGGGCCGATTTTATTACAAGTATTCCTGTCTTTTCCAATTAAGGGTGTAGCATTATGTAGTGATGTGAAACTGCCTTGTTAATTTACCCTTAGACAGCATTTATTCCAGGCACATAGTAACAGAGTACAAATTAGTTTTCCTCTCTCACTTGCAATGACTGTGATGGGGCTTAATAGGAACGTTAATAACAATCTTGACCCAATCTGCATCTAATCTTCTGCTGCTATAAATGGAGTGACAGCAATTTGCACAATCTGATGATATTTTGTTCTTTGCTTCATGACAGTAGCTGTATAAAACAGTTTCAGATTATCCTCTCTTTTCTAAAGAAGGATTTAATCCATACCTATTGACATAAAAATATGAATGTTGTTAATCAATTTCTACTCAATAGTGTATTTTTCAGGATGATAAAACATAATTTTTCAGGATGATAAAACATAATTTTAGAAGCATACATGATAATGCTTTACCATTTAAATCCGTTGCATTGTTTGATTTTGATCTACATAAACAGGTATTGCTAGAAGAAAAAGAAATGACAAAACCCACAGACTTTTAAGGGGGAAGATAAAGAGAAACATTTATTCTATACTCCTATCTACTTGAATCTATTAGATTTATATCTAGGTCAGTCCTTGAATAATATGGCCTCTGAATTCCATTAAATTTCTGATATCTCTATTACAAGTTCTTGCACAGTCCATCAGAAATAAGAATTTTATTCTTTTGTGTTCCACTTCCCCCTCACAATAGAGATCGAAACCTGGATATTACAATCTGTTGCACAGACGTTATTTCAATATTACTTTTCATTTAGACGATCAAGGGGTGGGGGGGGAAGGTGGGTTTTTGTAGATTTCACTTAAAAATGACATTAAGTAAGTGACATATAGAATCGTACTGTACGTACGCAGATTAATTCCAGAAAATACGCCCCTGTAGAGTATTTTTCTATTAACATTGAGATAAAAGCCACGTCTCCACATTGCCGATTTGCATTTGAACGCGGCCAGGGAGAGATTTCAATTCTTTAAGCTGCGCTGCCCTCTAGGGGAAAGGATCTTCAGCTGGAGTTCCATGTCCGTGCTGCGAGAACAAAAGCCGTCCTGGCCTTTCTCCTTCAGTTTTGAAGGCTGAACACTTTGCTTCATCCAAGTGTTATGCTGATGCTTGGTATGAGTTCAACAGGAGTAGCACAAAACTGAGCGAGGCCCCAGTACGGCCATGCTTTATTTGCATTTTTGATTCCCTTGCGTGTTGCACTTGTGTGTGTGATGCCTTGCCCAAAGCCTAAGTCTGTTTGGTAGTGAATCTTGTCCGGTCTAGCTCACCCATCCTCTCAGTGGTCTGGGGACATGGACTCAAGAGACAAAATGGTCAACAGGGCTTTTCTGCTGGAGGTTAAAGCTTGTGTAGCCGTGCTTGGGATCCTCCACAAGGCACCTCTGGGCTCTCTGCAGATCTGGTGCTCCCTGAAGGAGCTGATCACAGCTGCTTGTGCAGACCATGAAACTGACAGGTGGTCTCTAGCTTGGAAAAATTATCATTTCCCACTAAACAGCTGACAAAAAGGCAGGTTTTAGTAAGAAGCTCCCTAATACAAACAAGAAAAAACCCCAAGTTATTTCTGCTATTTGAGTCCTGTTATTTTCTAAAAAGAAATAATCAGAGAGCTAGTAAAATAATGAACAACTATGATTATCATATTCATACAAACTCAAAAGGGTCACAGGGGAGCAAGATATCACACCGGGGAAGCCATCTGGGACATATATCTGGGTATGATGAATTCCACCCCCCCTTCAAATGAAGTAAAACTGGCATTTCACAATATAATTTAATGCTGTCAGGCAACTGTATGACTTGAAAATAGAGTAAAATTCCAGAAGAGAAATTCCTATAGCAGATATTTTCTCTTTTACAATTTCTTAGAAAAGACTTCTTAGTGAAGGAGGAGCAGGATTTGGTTCAGTGAAGTGAACATAATGCTTCAGTATCTTTCCACAGCAGATGCTCCAAATAAGATAGTAGATATAATGACTGAATCAGAGAACAATGATAGGATTTAGTATTTGGAAAAAAAAGAAGAGATCAGGTTGGTATGGAGAGACATAGGCTGCCACGGCTATCAGAAATTCTTGTAAGGAAAAAAGAGCACACCATGAAAATTGCGGGAATACTGAAGCGGGAAAAAAAATCAGTAGCTAATGAAAACTCATCTTTGAAGAAGATTGAGGGTTTCACAAAGGAGAGGAAATGGAGATTATGCATTCATCACATGAAGCAAGACGCAATGTTAGCTGTGAGCTGATGCTGTGCCTCCAGGACCTTGAGGCTACTGTGCTGGTGTTATGTGGAGGATGAACACAGCGCACTTCACTGGCTCAAATTAGCGCACAAACAAAAAGTGAACATTAGGAATTACTGTTGTGGATCTACTGACAGAACTAAAGGTACTCCAAATTTTTTCAATGTCCACTAATTCTGTGTACTTACCTTTCAAACGAATAGCTACAACAATTTCATTAATTATTCCCACTTTTTATCACTAGACAACTGCAGCCTTAAGCCTACAGCCTGCAAAAATTCTTTCTTAGCCTTTTCTTTCAATGTTTGATTTTGAAAATAGGATTGCCTTTAAAATCAATTACAAAGGATAGATTTATCCATAGATAAATCTAATCTGAGCCCAGCATGTAGTAGTGTAGTGACTGCATGCTAGTAAGAAGGGAAAATTTTAAGAGACAAAAATGTTCTTAACTCGTAAAATGAAAATACTAAACTAAAATAAATAAAATACTACTAAGTATCGTTGGGTTACACAGAGAATACTGTGAATTTAACTGGCATATCCAGTCTGATAACCAGGATGCCTTAGCAGAAACAAACAGAAATTTAAAGATTACAATCTGAGTGGATTAACAATCCAGGTTCCAGGAATTAGAAGATTGGATCACTCTCTGCTAGCAAGAAATGTTTTGGAAAATGCAGGAGTTTGTCTTTGTAATGTTAACATGATTGTAACAAGAGATTACTAACCCTATGAAATAGTATATAAGGTTTTGGAAAACCTGAGTAAAAGCGAATTCTGACCCTGAGTCATTGTTCCCGTCTCTCTCAATCGCCGATAATTGGTGCCTGTGTGAGGACAAGGACCGGCCATCTGACGGCAGTCGGCGACGCCCCTGGAACTGATCGTGGCGGTGAAAGAACCGCATCGGGCCTACAGCACCTGGACGCGGGGAAGTGACAGGTGAGCCAGGGCAACTCTAAGGAATGGGACAGGATTTGTCCAACCAGAGAGATATTTATAAGACCATGCTAAGCCTCCGGAGCAAGCATGGATCGCCCATCCT
>VXBQ01009335.1:154-168672 GCA_013400175.1 Phainopepla nitens
AAAAAAAAAAAAACGAAAACAAAACACGCGGAAAAGCAGGGAAAAAAACACGTTGGGGGGATTTCGATATTGTTCGGGGCTTTTTTTAAGTATTCGATATGTTTAAGAGGGCGGAAATTACGAAATGGAGGCAGAGGGAGATCAAACGCTCTGTTGCTGGCAGGGACGTGTTGAATAAAGTGATAAATGACAGGTACGGGAATAATACATTCAAATAACTTGCAGATATGCCTGGGCGTATTTCGGAGCCGCCGCGCTCCCGGCGCAAACGCGCTGCGCGCCGGCACCCTCCGCCGGCGGCCGCGCAGCCCGGGATGGGGCCGCGCAGCCCCGCACCGCCCCGCCCCAGCCCCGAGCCCTCCCGTTATCTGCTTTTCAAATTCACTGCCTCGCTCTGTGGGCTGGGGCGGGGGACGGGTGAGGTACCCAGGCAGGGGGCTGCGGGTATGGCGAGGGTCCTCGAGAAGGACTGGAGACCGGGCGGGAGGGGGACGAGATGTTTTGGGGGAACTTCTGTGGGAGATGCCGGGGGCTGGGTCCAAGGGGGGGCTGTCGGCAGGGGCTGTTTTCGGAGGCACGCGTGGCTGTAGGTGCCGGCGTAGCTGTGTATCCGCACACTCGCGGACGCAGCCGAAACGCGTTTCAGAGCCACCTTCGCTCGCTGCCACCTCTTCACTTTAATTTTCTCTGCGTGCCGCTGAGATAAGGGAGCCTTTTCCTAAGAATCGGGGAGATGACAGTGAGCAATGGATGCTCTGAAATTGCCCGTGGTGACTATTTAAAACTGCCTCTGCGTGTCTCGTGTGTGTGGAAAATGAAAGATATTTGGAAGGGAGGGGGGTGGGGAAAGGGACACAAATCATTTTAATACGCCTTAATGATCCGCTCATGTTACTGTGGTAGGAACATCAGAGAAAATTAATCCTACCATTACGAGTAAAACACTGCTCCGGTACGAGAGTTCTCAGCTGCATGTACCTTCCTAATAATACGCACAATTTTATTTATTTTTGCATGCAAACACCGCTAGTAATTAGCCGTGTGATTATACTTGTGCATTTCATTGCTGCTTTAACTGATGTCATTCTGCATTATTCAACCATATGAAAACAATTTTCAATTAAGATAATGGCACGCCTTGAAATTATGCAAATGCCGGCCGTATTGTGTAGAATAATTATGACAAATGTAAAGCAGGTAAAAAGTTTCCTAATGCAGTTGTGTTTTACACCCCGGTGATGTCATTTCCCCTCTGGCCTAAGTTAGTCATTCATTAGCAGAGTAGCAGCAACAGCAACAGCTCTGAGTGATACTTCTCTGGCAGGGAGCCTACAGAAACCGGCACTGAGAGCCAGGGCCTAGAGAGGGCAACATAACACTCCCATTAAGAAATGTACTTTGTTTTCACTTACTCCATTAACTTGTTTATAGACACAGGAATGATTTTTTATGATCGATTTTTAATAGTTTGGAACGATCGGAACATCCCCAAGGGATGTGCAGGCGGCAGCAGAGACAAAAGGCTGGGCGATGGCTGGGTGGGGGTAACCGCTCTCCTGGGGTGCAGGGGTGCCAGCTGTTTCCCCGTGGCACCCCGAGGTCCCAGTCCCTTCAGTAAGGGACATCCATATTGGTCCCCAAAGGGGTAGTGGGGCCACCTCTGGGGTCTCGGGGCTTCCTAACTCTGGACTAGGCTCCTTCTGCAGGAGGAGATGTGGCTCTCGGGTCAGATGCGGCTTAGAGCCATCAGGGGAACCTTATTGTGGTGTGGGACTACTGATGGGATAAAATACCTCGTCTTGCTTTCAAGGAGTAGGGATGGAGTGAGCCAGTGCCTCAGCATGTATTGCAGATCTTGGTGTCCGAGGCAAAGGTGACAGGGGCACTCGCTGTCATTTAAAATTGTTGGTGAGGGGAGCACGTGGCTGAATGGCAGGCTTGTGGTCGAGCCTACCAGAGATTTAGGCATGGTCTCCAGCAGCTACCTGCGCTAGCGGCGTGATTAATAGAAGCAGCTGGCTGCCTGTTTTCCGTAATAGCAGCACTGACACTATGACAATATTCAGCTAGTGGCTGAAAGGAGGGAGGAGAAGCAGGGAGGGATGTAATGCTTCTGTTACTCAGAAATTTCTGATGGCGTATTTTATCTGATTGCCAAATGTTTGAGCTAATCAGCGATAAGTGTAAATATAAGTCTTTTTATAGCTAGCTGAATTCATCATCCAGATTTAAATATAACCCTGACTGCTGCTAAAACTGGATGTTTCCATGCATTGCCCAGATCCAGGGAAGGTTCAAGCCCTGGTGTGCTTCCACTTCAGTACCCTTCTCTCCACCTGAAGCTCAGCATCCCCATCACCACAGCGGAGAAACTCCCTTTCAATGCCAGGAGCTGGCCAGAGATTGTTTCCCTGGGAGTCTTGGTGGATGGTGGACGTGGGATGGGGCTGCTCACATGCAGCAGGTATGGGTGCTTCTGACCCTGATGCTCATTGCATCCCAAGGAGACGTGCATGGAGAGGCTGGGACCAGCTCTGGCATCACTCCTAGACCATGCGTCTTGCTGCACAGGAACAGTAGAGACACTTTTGTATGAGCAACAGGGCCTGGGAGGCCGCTGTTAGGTGAACTAGAAGAGTTTTGTGCTATTTCACTGAAAACTTTGTTGCTGCTTTTAAAATACAGCGGCCTGGGCATGCTGCTTTCCCCCTCACCATCAAGTCCAGGCGCTGCAGCAGGTGCAACACTGGCCAGAGAGCGAGAGCAGCCTTCTCTCTTCCCTCCAGCAGGGAGGAAGCAATTCTGCTCCATCCCTACAGGGGCATTGCCAAAACAGAGTTCTTTGCTGGAGGAAGTCACCACCGTGCCTTGATTTTGTCGTTCACTCTGGTCGGGTGCAGTCCCCTGTGTCACCTTCTGCAGGGCTTGGGAAGACCTCCTTGATGGCAAGTGCCTCACATAGGGGTCAGAACAGGGTGCTTGAAGGCCTGAAGATCCAAAGGTGCCTTTAAGGGCACCCGATTGTGTTTGAAACAGTTTCACGAGGTGCATGTGGAAAGCGAAGCCCCCAGCTCTGCTGGTGCCCAAGTGTGAGAAGCTGTGTGCTGTCAGAGAGTGCCTGCCCAGCCCCCTCGTGCAATGCCCTGGTCCTGTGGCATTCAGGGAGCGTGAGGTGAGCTCACCCTCCAGCTCATTTACTGCTCTCTGCTCCGAGGGGTGGTGTGGGGTTGTGGAATGACTGACCTTTGCAAAAGCAGTTGTAGAGCAAAATGCTTGTTAGTGCCTTGTGCTTTAATGTTTTTAAAGGTGTTGGCATTAATTAGACTAGGCTTAAAAATATATTTCTAAGTTGATACTCATTAAATCCAGGGATGGTATTCGATGTGATGCATACAATTCCTAAAAAACCCTAAGCAAGCAACTAATTCATTTTGCATGGAATGACATTCCCTGCACTGCCCTGCATCGTGGTGAACGCTGCTTCCACTGAGGCTGGACTGTCAGTGGGGATCTGCCTTTGGTTCATTCATCAGCAGCAAAGTTTACTACGAACTCATGTTGATTTCATCTCTTCTCCCAAACTGGGGATCTGATGCAATGCTTTTCGCCTTGCAAATAATCCTTACTCATGCAAGTAATTTACATGAGTAAGCGTTGCTCATACAGAGGAGAGGAGAGAGCTAGTTTCCTGTAATTATTTCCCTAGAAGTATTTTGCATTTTCAGACTAATTGAGGAGAGGAAAAAAAAGAAGTCACTCCATAAATGTGTGTCATTTATAATTGCAGTAGAGATTCTTCCAGAAAGTTAAGGGAGTCAGTGGTTTGGATCTCTCTTCATTTTGGGAGGCTGACAGCATCCCTCGAAAGCCGGGTTCATTTTGTCGGGGCTCTCCACTTGCAGGGGTCCTACCCCAGTGCATAAAGGGGCTGGCCCAGGCATGGTGTCTCATATGAACAGTGCTTTCTTGCCACCCCCCTAGAAAAATGTGCTACTCCCTTTGCACAGTAATAGATTTTGGTTTTTTTTACAGACATAGGAATCTGTACACTCTTACTTGAAATGAGAATAGCCCTGTTTTAGTCTCCACAGTGTGTGCCTTATGCTTGTATCTGTCAACACTGGTAATGGCAACACGTTTCAAACATGCAGATTATGATTATTAAAGGGTGCTTTAAAAATCATGCTAATAGCATCAATCTCCAATGTACACTTGCTCAAATTAATTCAGCTTTGAAAATCAGGCACACTGTAATAGCAGTGTTAGAGAAATGGCATTTGTCATAAAATATCGTGGGTTTTGTAATTGCATATCCACTCTGTATATTTTTATCTCTCTCGCCACCAGTAGCATATGCTGGCAAAGGAAGGAGAGGGCAATGATATTACTCAGAGAAGCCACAGGTTGCTAGCTATTAGCCAGCAATCTGGAATATCTGGTCATTTAAGGCAGATTCCTTTAAAAAAAAAAACCAAACCAACAACTTTTTATTTTATTTCCTTTTTTCTTTCCCTCCCCTTCCCTGTGCATTCAGACTGTAAAATACACCCACTGCTTTCCAGAGTTGCTGTTCCCAGTCTGATCAGTGGCACTAAACATTAAACTCTTGTCTTTGGAGAATAATAGGCCTCACATGGTACACCCTCAAGCATGTTGAGATACTGTGCAGGCTGGAAAATAAAAATGTTCTAATTGTGTCTTTTAAATAAGCATAGGAGTGAATTAATTAGACTATATTTTGTCTTTAGTTGCTTAGTTACACAATAGTATTCCTAAGCGCAAGTAAGATAAATTGGCTCTTTTTGTGCCGCTTGTCCCTTAATCATAATTACTGTATTGCTCAGGAGAGTAACGCATACATAGATTTTGCATTTTTAATAATATTCAAACACTATGCGAATGATATAGAAAGTATGTTCTGATTCAAGCTCTCGTATGCTTTTGTTCGGGAAGAAGTTCTACTGCTATGGGAGCAATATTTGCATTAGTTGCTCAGAGATGTAGTTCTGGGAAATACATAATTGAAATATTCTTGCAGTGCTTGTTCTGGCCCTTTCATTCGCATTCAAAATAACAATGCCTCAAGTCTCTGAACAGTCATCCACTCTTGATTTAAGAGCTTTTTTTCTTTGTGTGCGTGTGTGTGTTTGTGCGTGTGCAGTGTGCAGTGTGGGTTCACACCCAGCGTTAACCCTGCGCAGCCGAGACGCTCGCGTGATTCATAGTGTTGTATCAAGTTGAGCTTTTTATTTGTAGCTAAAATGCAGTCAGAAGGTCAGATGAACATCGGCATTTTATGGCATTAATCCAATGACCTTAATGCTTGGCAGGAGTCCATGTTTCTATGCGAAGGTGCCAGGGTTATAGATAATAAAAGAGTTTGTTTTCATTTTCTGGATATTTTAATCTTGCTTTGCAAAGCGCAGCCTCGGATTTGGGGGGCTTGGGGCTACTCCCAGGGGCCAAAACTTAAAATTTTACTGGGTGGTTGAACGTTAGCTGCTAATGATGGGCAGATTGATACAGATACTGAACAATGGAAGGTTCTGGCAAGAAACCCTCTAGACATGCTCAGTGGATGTATGTGAAAATTGGCTCCATTGTTCTGCTGTATGAAAAGCAAGTAAATTATTTACAGATATTTGCTAATTAAAGCACATATTGTTTTACCAGCACAATAGAACAAAATATAACAAAAGACAAAAGAGTAAGCTTGCATAATTTAAACCTGCTAATGCCATGTACTCCTTGTTAAGAAAAAATATAATTATGTAATCTATGAGGAAAGCTTCTCGTACTGTAACTGTAGTAGGCAAAATTAGGAATGAATTGCTTGTCAACTTGCCTAAACTAAAACAGCTCTTTGAGATCTGTGAGCTATCTGACGGGAAAACATTTTGACTGAAGCCTATTTTCTATTTGGTCAGAACTTCTATCTGCAATGACAGATATAAATTCAATTTGAACCTCTGGCTGGGAGTGGGAGGAGGGAGAAAAAAACACCCCAGTCACAAAGGAGGAGGCTCACAGTAGAAATGTCATGTCTAGCTGCTCACAGCCCTCCCTCTGTGCACCTCTTCTCCACCCCACTGCTGGCCCAAATGTACCAGTACCCCAAAAAGCATCCTAGAGACATGGTCGTGTTCTGCCCCAGGTTGTTTTGCATGTCTCGCTTTGGAATTACTGAGTCATGTGGAAAATGCTGCTTGCTAATACAAGGGAAAGCAAAAACCATAGGACTTCACATGCTTCAGCCACGTCCTTTAACTTCATCTTTTCTCTTGGTTTTGGACGGTGGCAGAAGGGATGAACACATCAGTGGGAGTTTCAGACAGCTCTGTGCAGCTGTGCTTAGTCTAGGGAAATACCTGTCACCTGAATTTAACAAGATCATTATAGCCCTTTAAAGTAATTAGGAAAGGATTAACAGATGAAAGGTTCTGCCTTGGCCTCTTTAAAATTCTCCGGTGTGCCAGGTAAATTCCTGATCTCCATGTGTCTCCCCTCTCAAGGCTCTCCCCATAGGTTCACGGGTGGAGAGCAATGGTCTGTCGGTCCCAGTATGTAGGCACCTCTAGGGAGCAGGTCCAGATCCCAGCGGTCAGCTGTGCTCCACAAACCCTTTGGGACACCCCTGTCTGCCCTGGGCTAGGGGATGCATGAGGAGATGGCACCAAACGAGGCCCTCTGAGCAGGGCCAGGGGAAAGAAAGCTGCTCCTGCTTGTGCCAGGCTCTGGAGCCTCTTGTGAGGCTTCCCTGTCATTCAGTGATCCCGCCTGGCAGACCAGGAGGAGCAGTTCCCACCTGGCAGAGCTATGCCCCGGTCCCCCGGTCTGCAGCGTGCTTACAAGGGCTCTGCTGGAAGAACAGGGGAGTGTATGGTAGGAGGGTCCTTCATGTGTCCTGTAAAGAAGGCTGAGCAGGGCTCATCCCAGAGCCAGGCCTCTTCCACGACACAGCCAGTTTTTTAGCCAGTTTGTGGTCCTGGAGTCTTAAAAACTTGTGTGTGTATTCCCAGCCCACCACCAGCAGTAGGGAGACAGGACCTTTTTACTCCAGAGGAAATCTCTGAGACCAAATCAGTCCTGTACAAATGCTCTCCGCCTCTTTAGAGCTGGATATGCTCCCTGAAAGAAGTGCTGCTTTTAGGAGATGCTTCTGGAGACCTGAGTTAAGATTCCTGAGTGACTTTGGGTGAGTGGATTAGGGCTGAATTGAGGCGATCTGGTTTCTGCTGCTGTCCCAGAGCCCTGATAGTATCTGTATGGCAGAGAAGAGCTCTGGACTAAAGGCTCTTATCAGGACCTTTTGTTTTGACTGAGCTGATGGTACTTCCCTCAAACATCCAGGTAAAATGCCTTCCTATGGAGAGGTGCTTATTGGCAACAAGCCCTCTCCTTCCCTTCTTCATGTCTGCAACATGACCTCCTGCTCCTCAAAGGGGTCTAGAGCAGGGAGTGGGATTCCTGAGTTGAGAACTGCCTTGATACATACACATGGTACGAGAAGGTTCTTTTCACTTAAATTGCAAAAACCCTGAAATATATGTGGGATGTAAAGCCAGCCCAGAATAATTGAGGCCTTTATGCCCAAATTAAGTAACAGTTCTGTTGTCCCTGGTGAATGCAGTCCATAAGAGTCACACTGTATTTTTTGCTCCTGTGGATGAATGTGTTTTCATCAGCAATGTACTGGGTTGTAAAATATGCGTCCCCGGCTATCTGCTGTGCTAAAGATTTCACGGAGAAGGCTTGAAGATGTTTCCTAATGCAAATCATACTGATCAGATAAATGACATGCAGTGTCTCCTGTAATTATCAGCAAGAGTTTTTACCGTACATCTCCTGTTTCTCTCTAGGCCACATATTTGATGTTAGGAGACAGCCAAGCAGGTGTTTGATTTGCTCGTGCCCTCCAGAATTCCTTAAATGACCTCTGGAAGTACTGGAGTGAAAACAGTCTCAGCACGTCAAAATTTTGAGATATCTCAGTTGCTGTAATTCTTTTAAGGCTGCCTCAATGTCTCTAAAATATAAATCTTTCCTAGTTATTGGCAATGAGTAAGGAGTTGTGACATACCGTATGCGGGTGTGCAGTCAAGATGTACGACCTCCCTGTGCTGCCCTGTGACTCCCTGCCTTGTAAGAGTTAATATTTCTTCTAAAAAATAATTATCTGTTTTAAACTATTTTAACTACCTGACCTGTTTCCCTGGAATATAAGTATTTCAACCATCTGCTGAGTCAGGCAATATAGCATTCTGTGCTTTCACGAGGCTGTGATGGTTGCTTAGACAACAGTGACATAATATTTAAGCATAATGGCTCTCGAGAAGATGCTGTCCTCTTCTCCCTGGATGACTTCTCTGGAAATGCAAATCCAGTATGCTCTTAAAAAACAAGAGGTGGATGAGAAGGGTTTGTGTCACCATCTTTCTTAACCATCTCCCCATTTTCTACTTGACAGGTAGAAGAATTGTTCTTTGCTTAGAAGTCTTGTAAGATGTGCTACAATTACAGACTAACTAGATAACCCTTTTTATAGAAGAAGCTAAAGACGTGTCTCTTTCTATAGTCAGTGTTTATTTCGAGATTTAGACAACGTTGTGGCTGAGACCATGGGTCTCTTGGACCACTGACCAATTTTTCAGGTCCACCTGATAAATCTCATTCCTGAGCAGAGCTGAAATTGCTGCTGGTTGTTTTCTCTTCTTGCTATAGGAGGAAAAAAATGGTAATTAAAGGCTTAACTGTGCAATGGAGACCTCGTAAACATATCACTTCAGAGCATAGCTAATACGTGATGAGTTGATTTTGTATAGATAGAGATATATATGCACTGTTTGCGACGTGGGCGGTTTTTCATGTTTACACAGAGATATAATTATGAATGACATGAAGGTTATACAGAAGATTTCTTTAATCTTCTAAAGGTTTGTTAATCATGTGTCACCGTGTACCTGGTTTTTATTTTTTCAACATCTGTATTCCTTTGTCATCTCGTTGAAGGGGTTTCTGTAGAAGGGCTGTGACAGTAGATGCTGGTTGATCCCAAACGGGTGCAAGGGCTCCTGTGGCTGGCAGAGCTCTGCAGGTCCCAGAGCAACTTCTGTTCTTACACAGGGCTTAACCAAAAAGGACAAAGACCCTTTTGTCACCTACTGGTCAAAAAAACCCCCCAAACACCACAGTAGTTTGGGGCTGAGTGCTTGGAAAGGTTGCTTAAGAATGTGTGAAAGCTTGGCAAGGCACATTGGAATTGCAGAGCTGGTGAGGTAGTCGGGTGACCTCTGTTTGGGTGGTGTGGCGGAAGGACAGATGACCTCTTGTGTCAGCAAACTGCCGAGATGTGGGGAAGACAGCCCTGCTGGAGCTGCCCGTGGCTCGGGCTCCTCAGCAGAGGCTGGAGCCACCTGCCGTGCCTTGCTGTGTGACAGTGTTTGTGTGATGAGGCACCGGGGTGAAAATGGCCCTGGAGATGTTGGCCCACACGGGTGAGAGCCGCATCGGCAGAGGACTGCAGCCTGATCTGCAGTATTGGAGGAGTTGGGAAGAATGTGGGCAATTCTGTGTGACTTGGGTCAAAAGTGAGTGGTGAGGGAAGGG
The DNA here is from genome assembly GCA_013400175.1 of Phainopepla nitens. Classification (NCBI taxonomy): domain Eukaryota; kingdom Metazoa; phylum Chordata; class Aves; order Passeriformes; family Bombycillidae; genus Phainopepla; species Phainopepla nitens. The sequence continues at coordinate 9,761 of VXBQ01009335.1, forward strand.
AGCAGGTCTGTCCAGTCCTGCTGTGTGACGGGCAGGGGGACCCAAGGCAGGCTCTGAAGCGGTTCAGGTAATTTTTCCATTTCCCGCCTAAAAGTGAACTAGGCCGCATTTCCCTGCTGCCGCTGTGGTGATCGCTGGCAGTACAACAGGAGGACAGGAATTTGAGGGCCAGCCTCCTTAGGGCCAGGGATTTGGGGGCCAGCCTGGTGCCCTTAGGGCCAGGGATTTGGGGGCCAGCCTGGCACCATTAGGGACCTAGCCGCTGCAGGGGTGGCCGGCTTGGGGACAAAGCTGGTGTGGAGGTGACTGGGCGGCCATGGCAAGGGGCCATCAGCTGTGAAGGGAGGTTTGGCCCAGAGTCCTTGTCGCAGCACGGGGACAGCGTGGGCTCCTTCTGTATTTTGTATTTGTGCTGGGCTGCTCCCTGGTGCCATCCTGGGCAGCCCTTTGCACTCTGTGCCTGTATTTGGAGTCTTGGTGGTGTTTTGCAGAGGGCTCGGGGGGGCACAGAGTGCTCTTTTGGCTGAGCCTTTCTTTGCCTGGCCCCGCACATCAGTGTGGGGGTGCTGAACACCCCATGTTCTCGTGGCTGAGATGTGCTTTCCTCAGCTCCCCAGAAAGTCCCCTGCTCCTGCCTCTGCAGTTCCCCCTCCATGGCAGCCAGGACAGAGTGCATCAGTATTGCTTCACCCTTGATACAGTAGCACTTCCTTTTGTTGTTGTTTTTTTGTTGGTTTTTTTTTGGGGGGGGGGGGGGGGGGCGGATTTGAGTGTTTGTTTGGTTTTTTAATTGGGTTTTTTTTGTTTTTAAATTCAGGTTTTTTTCCTCCTGTGTACACATCATGTGCGTGTGTGTGAAGGTTGTATTCTCAAAAACAAGTTTATTCATTGATGATGTAATAGTGATTGTACTTTTCTTTTGGTTAATAAATTGTCTGTTCAGCTTACTTTGTATGCCAGCCAAAATTAGTCATACCAGTTCTTGGAAAGGATATGAAGAAACTAGTAATTGAAATCATAATCATTTGATCATGAGAGCTATTTGGAAAATAATATTTTAACCAGAAGCATGTCTGATCTCCAAGTCAGGTTTTTGTTCGCTTTTTTTTTTTTTTTTTTTTTTTTTTTTTTTTTTAATTGCTCTTAAGTAGATTTCTCTGGTGTGGAATATTAGAAATCGTGTAGTAGCTGGTGATGGTATTCAACATCCTGAGAGAGGACTTCATCCAGAAATTGCTGAGACTGTCTGCAGGCAGGCTGATATTTATATATATGTATTATTTTTTTTCCATCCTGACATTTAATAATCACCATGTAATAGCTATAAAATGCATAGCAACTACAGCTTTTTTATTTCAAGTGGATGGTGTAATGAAATTGGGTGAAACCATCCATTGAAATTGTACTTTGTAGTACCCAGTGCTTGTTTACAAAGTATTGACGTTTGTCATAAACAGAGATTTAAAGCACCTCTGTTATTGTTTGTTGTTTGGTGGAGGCTCTTATGCTGTGCAGCGATAAAGGAAAAGATTTTATTACAAGCTTGCTTAGCATATAAACATGCTGTTCACTTCTGACCAAATATTTGTTATTGCTCTAAATGTAATGAAGGTGCCTGCTTATAAAACCGTTTTGTATTATATAAGGAAGAGTGGAATATCAGATCTGGTTTTTTACTAGAATTACTTCAGGTTTTTTATTGTATGCAACTTGTCACAATAAAGCTTTTTTTTTTTTTTTCCATTGAGCAGTATTTTATTTCCTGAGGAATGTGTTCAGTGGACAAAAAAAAAACACACAGGGAGAATCAATCATGCTTTTCCCTTTGTTTAATAACTCAAAGAATTTCTCTCCCCTTTGCAAATACTTATGTTTATTTGAGAGAAAAATTGGATTCTGGTTTATTTATTTCAAGAACCTGTAACCTTATTTAGTGTTAGAAATGTGTGGTGTGCAAGGTAATGTGTGCAGCCAGCCCTCGATACAACATAAATTATTTCTGCTGTTTTAACCAAAAAATCTGGAGTGTATCTTGCTGGATGTGTATGTTTGTTTGTTTATTTTTGAGGCTTTCTTGATCCCTTGCTCACTGGAGTCAGTTGTAAAATATTCTGCTTATTCATCATGACTGAGAGGAGTTGACTGTTTCCTGGAAGGTTAAAATCCACCAATTAGGACTGTTTAATTTGAGTGTATGTTCTGGAGGCTAAACTAAGTTTAAGTGCTCTTCTTAGAATGTATGTTTTAGAAGGGGAAAAAAATTACAGTTCTGATCTTAAAAAAAGGTTTTAAGAAACATGAGAATGTGCAAGTTTCTTTTGGTGGGAAGCACATTTATGTAGTATTTCTTTTGGGATTACATCACAGTTTTATTTAATTTTAAGGACAAAAGTTAAATTCAATATTTGTGTATAAGCCAAGGGAAAATGTACCATAAACATAGGAATTTTCTGGTGAGTCAGAGTTCCAAGAATCTGAGATTTACTTAGTCCATTTATTTCAGGACTAACTATAACCATTAGTCATCCAGCCATGAATTTTTACATTTGCAGCTAATTGCACCTAAAAAGCAAACTTTCCCTCAAGGCTTTGGATTATACAGAATGGGATTTGGCAACCTGCATTGCAAATGCCTTTTAGGATCATCGCCCTGGTCCTAGAAATTGTCTTTAGATCGTGTTTATTTGCTTCAAGTAAACAACTAATATTTCCACTTAGGTGGCAAGGGGAATAAATTAAGCGCTAGCTATTCTGTGATACAGAAAAATTACTCAGCCTGCAGCAAGACAGGCTTTTGCAGGAGTCAGTGCAGGATGATATTACTGGTTTCTCAGTCATCAGGGAGCCCAGAGTGACATGTTGTATTCTCATCTGATCACTTCTTGCAGGATGAAGTTATTGCTGTTTCAGAAAAAGTTACTGTGAAGCTTGAGGACTTGGCAAAATGGGCACAGTCCGATTTCTCCAAGTGGAAGTGTGGTTTCCGGGCTGAGCCGGTGCAGCCCATGGATGTGGGGAAGAATGGGCAGAAAGAGGCCTTGACAAGATACAGACAATCCACACTGAACAGTGGCTTGAACTTCAAAGACATTCTGAAGGAAAAGGCTGACCTTGGTGAGTACCCCTTACTTTCTCTTGTGGGAAGGGGCCTGTAGGAGAGTGTCTTTTGAAGGCAGATGAGCCTCATCCTGCCGTGCCGTTGCAGATTCCCAAGGTATGTCTGAGCCTGGGGCAGAGGTGTGGCGATGAGATATCTGTGTGGGATGAGTGGTGGCAGTGAGCTCATCTCCACCTCCTGGCAGACTGCTGTGGGGTAACACTGTGAGACCTGTCTGCGTGGCCCCGAGCACTGCACTCAACCCTGAAGATGCTCATGGGAATAATTGTCACAGGCTCTCCCTGGGCCTCTGCAGGCTGGGGGATCAGGTCAGAGCTGTGCACTGTGGGGAGAAGAGGCTGACATGTCCTCCTGAGGCCTCCTGTGACAGGCAGGGATGAGCAAAGGCCTTTCACTTCTCATGTCCCATCTTCCAGAAGCTCAGAGGTGCTCCTGGTGCTTGCCCTGACTCTGTGTTTGGCTGTGTGTCTCCTTCAGTGGGGATGTGTCCCTTCCATAGTGTTTCCTTGTCAGCTTTATGGTGCTGTAGGGCTCTGCCGGGACCTCACTGTTGTCTCCACACATAGACCTGTGCTTTCTTCCCCTCTTTGTTTTCAGAAAGGGAGTTGGTAGCTCTGCTGCTTTGGATGGTTGCAGACAGGCTTGCAGCTGTGGGACTGCTTTGTTGCACAGGCACTCGCACCTATAATACCTGTGGTGGGTTCCCAGGTCCAAGGGAGATGGGTCTGCTGCTGGCAAACGTGCCTGTTTGTGGTATTAGGACCTTGGATGTGTAACAGTTGTCAGATATGGCACTTTGAAGTGTATACCAGGGACATTTCTGTCTTCTGCCAAGTTTTTAAAAAATGTTCCATATTTGAAGAGCATCAAGTTTAGGCCATAATGTGTGAAAAGGTAAGAAATTAAAAGTTAAGCCTGATGCATTTGAGGACATCCTTTTGTATCTATGTGAATAGGAGCGCAGGGCCAAGTTCAGTTTTACAGTGTCGTGACTGGGTTGGCGTCGAAGCCAAGTTACACAAAGCTGCAGATCTGTCTGGGAAGATTTATCTTCTGCATCTCATTTTTCTGATCTTATCAAATGCTGAAGTGATTTTGTCAATCTCACATTTTACCATTAGCTGTGTAGGTTGGAAGATTAAAGTACAATTGGAAGTTGATCTTATTTTTTATTGCATGTCCACGGGAAAAATGAGCCACGCAGTTCTTTCTCTTTTTGCTTTTCTCTGTGGTTTCTTCTAGTTCATAATTACATGCGGTAATTTTCTCTGCTATTGCCCTGGTACTTCTTTATGCACTACATTTATTTGCATTTGTTTGTTGTGTCAGAAGAATCTTAATGTTTTTCAGACAGAACTTTTGTGTGCTAATGTTTTCTTGTTTTTGTTTTCAACTAACAAAAAGCCCCTTGTGGTAAGTTATGAAATTGCTATTATCTACCCAAGGAGCCAGAGAAAATTATCTTTAAGCCCAAAGCTTATAGTTGCATGTTAAGCCTTTCAAAGAAGGGGTTACAGTGAAAACGCTCATGGAATGCAAACTGTATGGTATAATCACATTCTGATGTTGCTCATTTTCAGTTGGTGGCTCTGGCTTCATTGTTGGGTTGGGGTTTTTTTCAGTAGAAAAGGGAATTTTGGCTAATGTTTGGTTATGACTGCCTTTATCTTCATAAAGACTGGTTGACAGGAGTGAAACCAAAAGTTCACAAAGACCTATAGCTGACAAGATACATTGATATAGACAATTGATCCAGCCTATTAAGGGACTCAAAGAAATTTCCTAAGTCTAGTATTGAGATGATTTTTTTTTTTTACCATTTGAAAGAGCCAAGAATTTAATCCTGTTTTGCTTTCTTGATCTGACACAAAATCTCAGAAGAGTGGTGATCTTTGAAGCTTGTGGAGCAGCCCTAGTTGGTGTCCTATTGGCAGTCCATGAGCTCTGGTGTTTGTCTCATCTGTGGCATTTAGCACCCACAGATGAAGAAGATTTACTTCTCTCCTTCTGAGTGGTTGGTCAGGGGTGACATTGCTCAGGGAGTTGTCATGTCCCAGCTGGAGGCAAAGGCAACAGCCTGACGTGCGGTGTGCGAGGCCTTGGAGCTGCTGCTGTTGTCTCTTCTCTGCTGTCGAATGGCAGCTTTACTGCCTGCTAGGACGTGTGCCCACAGACCTTCTCCAGTACTCAGTGCCTTGCCAGCAGAGCAACGCTCAGCTGCAGTGATCAGAAGATTTATTGGTGATAACTTCTGCGGCAAGCAGGTCTCCAGCACAATGGGATGGGGTAGTCTTTCCTCTTGAAATAGGGTTGTATACTGTAAATGGAGCAGAGTCCACTGTCACGCAGAGGTCCCTCACGTCATGCTGCTGTTTGACCCTGGCTGTAGATGAGGAAGCTGCTGAACCAGGTGTTGAAAAGGCCTAGATAAACAACATGATCTCCTGGACCCCTTTTTTCCTATGAAATGGTGTGTTTCCATTACAGAAAAATCCCATTAAAGTGAGTAGATTCTGCAGCTTTTCCTACTAGATGTTTTTGAATCAAGCTCTAGAAGGTAATAGGAAATTATATCCCTACCAAAGAGCTCAAAAAAACTTTACAGAAGAAACAAAATCAGTTTTCACACTCTATCCAGGAGTGGTGAGGAGTGAAGTAACCTGGATGAAATGAAAACATGGCTGATACAGAACCAGAGAAGTGTCACTATGCAAACATATTTAATTAAACACATTGCTGCTGGGAGCAGGGCAGCAATGTGTTTAACAACCAGGCAGAGTGAAGCCTGGTGTGAGCAGTGTGCACCCTGTGCCATGTGTTCAGTGGCACTTGCTTAGCCAAAACTAAGGCAATACCTGGTTAATCCACAGCCTGTAGAAACCATTAACCTATAACTGAAAGTCGACCCTAATTCAAACAAGGTAGTTCTGTCTCCTTTGTTTTTCTCTCTTTCTTCTCTTTTGTTCTCTTCCCCCTCTTTTCTCTTTTTTTCCCTCTTTGCTTTTCTTTTCTGCAGAAAATGTTGGGGGTTTTTTTCTGTAAAATGCTGTTGTTTTTATCACTAGTGAATTATGCAGGATTTTTCCTTAGGACTGTACTAAATAAAAGATCTCGCAATAGCATTTTTTTGTGTGAGCTTCAAGATTTCAGCCTGAAAAATGATTTTTAAGAATTATTTCTTTCTGCCTGTTGAGATATTTATGTTATACATTCTGTCTCTTTCTACAAATATGTCAATACTGAATGCTAGCAGTTTATGTCTTAAGACTATTTATAGCTTTCTGAATATTTCTTTCAAATGTTGAGGAAAAATAAAGAGTAACAACAATGCAGCATATAAAAATAGAGTTGCTCAGGAATGTATTATTCATAATGAACATGAGAACCTGTTTTTCCAGAAGAATTGGTCTGATAAAATCATTCACTGCTGAGGCCGCTAGTTATTTATTTTTGTCTTTAGAATTATTTAGGGAATTTTTCTTTGTAATAAATGGACTTGTATACCCATATTTGGTAAATCAGTGGGAAGTCACCAAATGAGGAATTATTTCATTTTACAAAATGCTTAACAACTAAGCAATGTAAACACTATTGGTTAAATATGGCAAAGTTGCATATTTGTATTCCTTGGGCTATAGTTCGAAAAAAATTCAAATTATTTTATATAACGTTGCTTCTTACAGACTTCCTTTAAGTGAAGTATGAAAGCTGCAGTGTAAGCTTTATTGGCCTATAAATATGTCATTATAGTTGGACTACATTTATATGCTTTGGATTGTTGTTTAAGCCAAGAAAATATGTCTCTACAGGTTGACTTTTTATTGAAACCCTTTGAGGCATACACCAGAATGTATTTTACGCCAAGGTTATTAAAACAGCATTTTCATTTCTGCAGCAGACTCATTGTCAATTATGCTGCCACAAACTGTCTGTGGATAGGCAGTTATGAATGGTTTCATCTCTAAATGTGTCTTTAGAAAAAGAAATAAAAGATAGAGGAGTCAGAGCTGAAATTGAGAGAAGAGACTGAGGGAAAAATGACTGAATTTAGTGCTCACCAGCTCTGTTGGTGTGGGTTAGGCTGGGCTGCAGAGCTGCCTGGGCTTAGCCATGGAACAAATGGCCCCTGTGCCTGTGCTGGGCCAGAGAGGTGGGAGCTGCTGCCACAGCCAGGCAGTCTGCGACCCTGTGGCTCTGTCATGACAGAGGTCTGGGTTTGGTCCCCAGGCTGACATTGCCACTCTTTTTATCCATCCTTTGTGAGTGTCATGCCAAAATGGGCTGTTAAGGTTCCTGCACTGGCAGTGTTGGTGATGGGATGAGCACCTTCTGGTGAACTGAAGGGGTTTTGCCCCATGCACTTCTTGTTTGTTCAGTTCCAGCGAAGCGAAACCCAGAGAAAATTTAGCAATCAGTCCTGTCCTGTCTTCCCCACAGTCGTGCATTTGAGCGTATAAAATCTGGATCTTTTTCCCTGTGAAAGCTTGGGAAATCAACTACTGCTCCTAGCTGAGGTGTATATTCCAGCAGTCAGGCTTTTCCAGTGTGTGGGTGGTTTTCCAGCAGTTGTTTCCTACTTCTCTTGAAGTAGCTCCTTTGAACTCTCCAGAGGAGCTTGCTGGGCAGAGCTGGGTGCTACAGGACTGGGTCACCCTCTCGTTTTCTCATCTTTACCAGTCTCATAATTTGCATATCTGCACTTGGAAGATTGCAGTTCCTTGCTGGATCTTGCGTTGCCGCACGAGCTGGCCGACCCACAGCAGCCTGCAGTGAGTCTGGAAGGATAGGCAGAGCAGGGATGAGCTGTCTTTTCGGAAGGTGCCAACCACAGGTACCGGCCCCAGTGGGCACTGGGCTGTTGCATGGCCCTTCCGATTTCACTTGCCTGTGGCCTTCCAGCAGGTGTGGCTTCACCAGATGAAGATTATCAAGTTATAATGTGGTCAAACTGTGACATTATCAAAACTGATAATCTGCAGCTGTAGCACATTCAGACACTTGCAGTGACTTCTGATCTGACGCTGACTCTCCTTTTCATTGTTTGTCGTGTGCTGCTCAGTTCAGGCTCACCTGGCTTAACTTGATGCAGTAATTTTCTGACCAACTAATTTTCAGCTATTTAGAGTACAGCCACTTTGCATACTTTGTGCCTAAGTCATGCCTCTCTTCCCCTCCCATTCTTCTCTGTCTGCACTCTTTGCCTCTTCTTGTGCCTTCTTGTCCCCCTTGCCCTGGCTGAATGCTGTTCTGATCTTGATAAAGCTCCTGTAAGTGTCCCATTATCCCATTTTCCCCTCTCTGCCCTTGTGCATCATATGTTGTTTTTTGTCTTGTGGGTCAGAGTAACCTCTCTAACTCATTTCAACCAGCCCAATTGATACAGTTCTTTTGCCATAGATGAAGCTATTACATGACTTGTCTCTTGTGCTCTGTGGAGCCCGAATGGAGAAGGATGACTCCCTTGGGAAAAAAGAGGCTGTGGCCTGGCTTTTTCTTCTGTGCTTCTGCAGCTTATAGCACATGCCAGCACTGCTGCAGCAGGACAAGAGCACCAGCAGGCTGTGGAGCAGGAAGCTCTGTTGGGATGACTCTTCAGAGAGGCTGTGGAGCAGGAAGGCTTCATTTGGTTCAGCACCTTCTTTTGGTTTAATTACTGCTTACTTTTGGTGTTAACTTGTTTGGGATCAGAGATAACCTGAGGTGCTGAGCACAGAGATAAATATTTGTTTTGTTATTGGTCAGTCGGTTGGTTTAACAAATGCTTGTTGGCTTCAGTTGTTGGCTGCCTTTTAAGTGCTGAAAGGTGATGCAGGTGTTAAGTCCAGTGTACTTCCAATAATTCAGTCTTGGAGATGACCCTATCTTCAGTAGCATTTTGGAACTCTCCCTCCTCAGTTGCCCCTCTCTCTTGAGCCACTGCTGCTCTCCTCTGCACCTTCCTCCGCCTCCCGGAAGGAGGTTGGTGGGGTCCTTCCGAGGTTGTCTGTCCTTCTTGAGGCCACCTGTTGGCCTGAGCAGTGCTGGGATGTTCTGAGTGCTGTTAATTTCTTCCTTTTCCTGGGGAGAGCCTACTTCATTACAAAGGAAGCGTATGAGGGTGACAGAAACATTTTAATATGCAGCATTGCCTCTGGAAGCCTTTCACTCACTATTGGATTGTGTTGAGGTTCAGCAATTTGTGATTCTTGAAAGAAGTTTTAACACTACACACCTCAAACTTCAAGCATGCCTTATTAAAAAGTTTTGGATTTCTTATCAAGCTTTGACCTACCTTTCAGCTTTTATAAAAAGAGAGAGCATCACCCCTGGAAACTGAGGATGTGAGTATTTTGTTCTTTGAAATGTGGAAGGTATGCCAAGAAATATAAACAAAATCCCAGGTAACTTTACTCTTGGTAGCCCCTAACTCACGGTGGCCATTCACCACCCACCCTGTTCCTGCAGCAGGAACAAGCTAACATGATTATCAGAGTTGTGCTGATAGCAGTTGTCACTGTGTCAGCATTTTCAGTTATGTACTGGCATGACAGGGCACTTTGCTGTTCGTGTAGAGCACAACCATTTGCAATTGCAGTCCTGGTCTGTTCAGAAACATCAGAGAAGGAATCACTGCTGCCAACCAAGGGGAGGAAGAGTTAAATTTTACTGCCTGTGGAGCTAGAGAACTGCCCTGCGTTCTCTTAAAGTCAAAGTTGCAGCAGTTTGTATCATCAGTAAGAGTTTTATTGCAGTCTCTGGCTGGAACAGGATAGCCTACATAATTACAAAATAAGTAGATAAAACAAGAAGGATTATTCACAGACAGTGTCAAAGCAGCCAGTGTGGGACAGTGTCCCTTTAAAAATGTTTGATTTTTTTTTTATTTTTGTCTGTTTTTAGCACCAGGATTGACCTTGCCAGGCTGTGTAATAACCCACATGTGTCTGCTCTCCAGGATTTTTTCCCTTCTAGTCACTGTTGGATCTTGCATTTAATTCTTACTGACCGTAGGTTTTTGTTCCAGTAACTGGAAATGTGGGTGTCCTGGTGCAGTACTGCTGTGCTCTGAATCTGACTTTATCTCAATGTATGCCTTTTCTTTTTTTTTTTTTTTTTCCTTTTTCTGTTTAATCATTGGTTTAGAGGGTGCTGTTTTCCTCCCCAGCCTTCCCTCTATCTTCAATTCCTGCCCATATTGTTTCTGGGTCCCAGTTTGGGCCAGGGGGACCCAGTTTGGGCCATCTATTGTTTTGTGCTTCCCTTGCCCAGCACCATGGGAGGAGGTGATCAGTGGTCTCCTCTGTGTGCCATGGTTGCTGGTTAGATGTGGTGATCCCTCATAGATCACTGATGCCTTTTTCCTGCATTATATCCTTTCCACACAGCCAGCCAAAAATTTGCTGAGTACCAACATGTGTAAACCTAGCGCCTATGTAATGTTGTGGTATAGTTGGGTGGGCCCCAAGGACATGCTCTTTTTCCTACCTGGCTGCTCTGCTGTGCTGTAATTCTGTGCTGCTGGAGCCCAGGACTCAGAGTCCTGCAGTGATCTTGCAGTGATCTGCAGTGATCCAAGATCTCCGTTAATCGAGTCGGAGCTGCCTTCACACCAGCCCATGAGTCACGCTGGCTTGTGAGCTGTGTGGCCGTGCTGAGATGCTCAGGCTCTTCTGTGGGTGCTGTTCATACCATGGCCAGATCTGGGTGTCATTTCCCATGTAGGGAGAAGGAGGAAAGCCAGACCAGATTTATTCACCACCTCCCTTCCATGTCTTCTTGAGTTGCTTTTTATTACTCCCGTGCCCAGAAAGGCAACTGGGCCTTTGTTTATAGGCACAGTATGATGTGTCTGGCTTCTCATTATCAATTTTCCTCAGTATCCTAGTTCAGTTCTGACTGTGTTGTGCAGAAGGACCAGTAGTTTTTCTCTGAGATACAATATTCATCTTATAGATAACCTGTCTTGTGTCATGGGAGGTTGTCAGAGAGAGCATCCTTTATCCATCTGAACTTGGAGACGTGCTTTTTATTCCTTTTCTCTTCTTTTTGCAAAATTGTTTGGTAGGGCAGAGGCACACAGGAGCAAAAGCTGTCAGTGAATGGCCATGTCAGCATTTATGGAGACCTCAGCAGCAGCAGGTGATGGCCCCTCAGCTTGCCAAGGTGGACCTTTGCTAGGCCAAGCAAGGGAAAGTGGGAAGTGGGAACTCTAGAAAGAAAAGGAAGTTGTTGGACAAGATTGTGGGAAGGGGCTTGGCTACAGCAGCTGAGTGGGCAGTAGCCAGTGTGCCTTCCCAGCCCAGGGGGATCTCCTCCAGCGCTGTGTGTCACCTTTGTGAGCGCCGAGAGGGGCTCTGTGGTTCTGGCAGCTTTGCCTTTGTTAACTGAGTGTTAAGGCTCTCGGTATCAATTCTGACTACTTAATCCCTTTTGGATAATTTGAGTCATGCTTGTCTTTGCTGGCTTGGTGATCCTGGTGTGATGAGAGCATTGATACGTGAGGGTGTTTGGGAAGGGAACAGTTAAACCTAGTGTGTGTATAAATTGGAGTGCGGTTTGTGGGAATGAGTGATAAAGAAAGCATATATTTAAAAACTGTAACAGCATGAATTGTAACTTACTGGCTAGGTTTTGTATTAGAGAACCTTGTGGCATAACCTTTATTTACTTCATTTAGCAAAATCTGTACCATGTAAAGTAAGTCCCTCCTTAATTTTACTGCTAATTATAATTTGCTAGTAAAAATGAATCCTCAGCCCTGTAAACCTTCAGCTTGGGTCTGTCTTGCTCTGTAACATTGTGAAGGGCAAATAGTTAATGGCATAAAGAAGCTTTTGTTAATGATAGGTAACATGTATAATGTATAATTTTAGCAGGAGTATATTTTAGTGGCTTGTGAAAAATCAGGGTAAATTTTTACGTCTGTGCACTCCTGCATAGTTGATATATGCAGAAGCTGAAATTCAAAATAAGCTTCTAGGAGAGCCCACATTTGATTTTCCTAAACATTTAAATATATGTATCACACCCTCATTTTAAGATGCCGGTTAATGACTTTATGAGCATGTTGGCAGCCAGAGCATTACATGTGGTTTGAGAAATGTGTCTGGATATGCTTGGTAAGCAGTATTGTTCTGACAGTGTACTAAAGGCCATCTTCAATTTGACTGTGCTCTACTTTGTTATGCTGTGAAAGAAAAAGATAATTCAGCAGAGCTGAATTGTGCTGTCGGCTGGAGACGCCACACTTCAGAATACAAATATTACTAGGGATAAATGAATCATTAAAAGAACAGTAGCATAAAATATCTGATGAATGAACTCCAGGAGTCTGTGCTGGAATAAATTTAGCATTCACGGACAGTACCATAATATGTGAAATAATAGTATCAGTTCTACATTCAGATGCCAAAAACATTTATGGACCCAGAATAATTGTGAATTACAAGGCTATAAATACATAGAGGGGATTTGGTGATATCATAATAAACCATGAGAAATTTGCTAGGCTGGTTTCTAATGTTACCAGAACCTTGAGATATATTTACAACCTTGTTCACACTCCTGCAGTTTTAGGGGGCAATTCTCCTCTCACAACACGTTCGTCATTCCCATTAGTGCCAAGGGGAGTTATGCATGTGTGTCATGAGTGGAATAGATCCCCACACAATTCAGGGATCCTATAACAAATATCTCATTTAAGAAAAAGGTAGGAAGCGTTCACTCTCATCCTCCTCCAAGTTCCCCCATGTCCTTTTCTGCTCCTGTGATTGAGGCTTGTGAAGGGAATATAGGTAAAGGGTGACAAAGTTACTGCTATGTTCCTGAACATTTTATCTGCAGCTGCTTCATTTTTTTTCACTTTTTATTACTGAGAAACAAAACAACCAAAGCCCAGATGTACTGGTCCCAGGTTTCTGGGTTTCAGTGCAGGCTAGTGCATTTAAAAAGCGTATTGTAAATACCCAGGGAAGGCTGGAATTGTCAGCCTGTCCTCCAAAAGGAGGCTTCATTGTTGTGATACCAGATCCATACCCGATAAGAACAGTTAATTAGGAACTGGGGCTGAACTGACGTGATATTCAAGAGCATGTTCAGCTTTCAGCATGTCCCACATCACCTGTTTGTAATTAAAAGCCTGGTGTCCCCTGCCTTGCTGAGTTGGGGTGGTGACAGTCTCCACAGGTACTTGGTGTCGTTCCCATATCCCAGTATGAGGTGGATTACAGCCTGGTGCTGCAGGACCCCTTCCCCTCCCAGCATGCCTTCCCCCCAGCCAGCTGAGCCATGTTACTGGCCTCATCCTTCTCCTAAGTCTTTGGCAAAATACACACGTTCAGTGTGGTGCAGAGCAAGTCTGCACGGTAATTCCACATTCCTTCGCGTTGCAAGGAGTCTCTTGACTGCCCAAGCTGCAGTCTTTCTGCTCATCCCTCTCCTGGCTGTACATCCAGGCCTGCCAGAGGAGCATCTGTGGTATTCACAGTAGGAAGGGTCTGTGACTGCATTTAGGTCCTTCCACGTGGTTCCTGTTTTACTTTTTGGGTCTTGGTAGACTCAGCCTCTATCAATAGATGAATCACATCCCTGAGATATATCCTGGACCTTCTATTCTTGTCAGCTGATGAAACAAAGAGAAGATAATTACAGAATCAAAAAAAATAACAGCAGTGAAGTGGTCATCAGCAAGAGGGGTGTCCTTAGCAGCATTGTAGGGGATTTGTAGGCTTTGGTGTATTAATGATAGGTCCTCAGCCAGTTAGTCACTGAACCTCGCTTGGCTTTGATCACTGCCAGTTTATTTCATTGTTTTTCTTTCTTGAATTCAACCATGTCTTTGCTATGGCAAGGTCTTGGGATTATTGATTATTTGTTGTTGTTAATTACTAGTGACTTTAACTTGATATGCTTTGCAGTATCTGTGTGAGCTCTTGTGGCAAACCCAGTTGACAGGGTATAATGCAATCTTAATGCATGTTTTTCTTCTTAATTATTGTGAAACCACAGTCTCCGCTTTTCTTTCACACTGAGTATTTCCAAATTAAAAGCTTTGTGGGATGAAGAATTAAATGAGAAGTTACTATAAAAATCTATTTTGAGAATCTCAAATGCTTCAGCTCCATCTTTATTTTTGGTTTTCTTACTGCCTGAATGACCCTTACTTGTGACAGTGTTTGTCACTATATACTTCCAGTCTTGTTGCACAGAGAAAATAGATTAAAAAGGCTTTTTACGCTTGTGTTTTTAATCCTCGGTTCAGATACATAAAAATGTGGCCCTGTAAGTTCTGTGGTACAGTAGAAAAAAAATAAATAAACCAACCCAAATAGTTTTGGCAGTTCAAACGTAGAAACTAAAAATAATTTAATCTGCAGCGTGAACATAGTTTCATATTTATACTAGCATCTGGCCTCAGGAATTGAATACTCCATTCTTTAAATAGCTTCACTCTGGCTCTTGAATGCTTTGTGACTAGAACATTACCCTACAGTCATACACCTTGTTTACATATTTCTGTTAAAAGGCAAAAGAACTTACAGTACTTCAAAACATGGGTACAAGCTCCCTCCTCCCCTCTCGCCCTGGAAAAGAGAAGCTAAAAAGAAAAAAGTGCGAGTGGTCTGAAAGTGCATTTTAAATTTAGTTCTCTCAGTTTGCTACTGGGTACATATTTTCCTGTCATTTGTATGAAAAACTGGAAGACAAATTTTCCAAAGAAGATGTGTGCCTTTCCAGATGCCCAACAGTAGTCAAACACAAATTTATGTACACTTTATTTGTCTGTCTGTTTTTAATCTGGCAAGTGTCTTTGTCTTCAAAAACACTTTGCCTAGAGACAATGGGTGGTTTTTTGTTACCTGTATGGTAAAAATAAGGATCCAGGTCCCTGCAAAGGAAAAATAGATCAGAATAATGATCTATTCAGGTAAAAAAAATCATAATAATGTAATGAAAAGATAACCACTCTAAACAGGAGGCTAATGATTAGCTTCTTACAATCTTTAGGGACAAAGTATCTTTTTATAGTTTTATGATCCTTGCCCAGCCTGACGTTAGGAGGAATTGCATTTTCAGAATTATATATTTGTAACGTCGGCTAAGCTTTACAAATTTAGTAGATCCCTATTTAGTATCTGTTGGTGAATGTAAGTCCAGCCTAATATTCTTCCTGCTATTTTTTCATTCACATGTCTTGAGGTGAACCTAGGAGCAGAAGAGAAAATATCCCATTTTTCAACCTTAATCCAGAATCCATTCGTATGAGTCACTAAAACAAAATCATAGTGGTTTGGCTATAAAAGGCTTCGTGTCCAAAGGGAGCGTTCCTTAAAATGCTGGCACGTTTCCCAAAATGTTTCTTGAGTGCGTTTTATATGTTGTCTTTGTGCTATTGTAAATCATCAAAGATTAGATGCTGTACTTTGGCATGTGGGAGGCTCCTGGAATTTGGGCCGACTGGTCAGTTTGGATGAAGGCAGTGGGCTTGTCCCTTGGGAGGTGCTCAGCCCCCCCAGCTGCCTGTGCTGCTCTTCCTATGGAGGAGCCTTCCAGCTCAGGTAGGGAGAGCATTTCTCTTTCTTGTGGTAACTCTTCCATGCTGCAGCACTGGCTTAGGCTTGCTGCTGTGGTGCTCAGAAACACCCTGCAGCAGTGTGAGAGGCAGGGAAACCAGGCCCTGTCTGCCTTTGTGAAAAACTTGGGGAGTAAGTTGTTTTGTTTTTCCTACCCAGCTATTAGAGCCCTCAACAGGAAGGAGCCTCTAGGATAATCATCCCACTTGGATTTTGGGAGGTCAGTGCTCATTTCTGTAGGTTTCAGACTAGCCTGGGACACTGGGAACCTGAGTGCCAAGGCTGTACTCCACCATGACTTCCAGCTTTGATCCTGTCGTGATGGAGTGAGAAGGAGGTAGTGCAAAGCTGGATAGGAGTAGTGGTGAGGATGGTTGGAGACAGCAGCAAGGGCAGCTTCTCTACCTTGCCACTGGGACTTTTGTTAGCCTTCCCTGTAGGGAAGGTTGGTGCTCATGTTTCACTTCTTTTTTCAGACCTGGGTCCTCTGACTTGTATATAGTGAATGCAAATTGCAGGATTTAGGTTTTGGTGACTTCAGATACCATGTGATTCTAAATCACAAAACATTTGATTTATTGGGTAAAGCCTATTTAATATCTTAAAAGCATAGAGTAGGAGATCAGATGTGAGCATAGCAGCCTTAAAATATATTCCCTGACAACATACTTAAGAAAGTTTAGGTCTATATGAAATATACAGGAAATGAGGCCAATTTTTTCCCTGCTGTTTTGATGGCAGGGTCTGCAGGGGAGACGGAGAGAGTGTGGACAGGAATTCATGTGTCTGATAATGTGAGCCCAGCATATTTGCACAAATGGAATAGGAGCATTTTTCACCCTCTGCAGAAGAAAATATTAGTAGTTTCTCTGCCTGTTTGAGAGACTATGAGTGATCAGATATATCAGCAAATCCATGTAAATAAACCTGAAAAGTGATTCCTTCATCTCTGGCCAGTTGTGTACAGTGTTTGCACAAGGCAGTACCTCTTCGCTTTTTCTGGTGGCTTAGGGAAGCACAGAGAGCTAATTCTTAGCAACCAGAGATGAAGAGAGGCTGCTGTCCTCTATCAGATACTTTTCCCCTCATCACCTTGTAGATCAAGTCAGTCTGCCAATAAGAAAAGGTTTATGTACATTTACTCTGAGAATACTTGTTAAATGTTCTAAAACAGAGGACTTTCATGAACAGTGAAGCAGAAAAGCAGTTGCCAGAAGGACTTGTAATGATTTCTGATCATGCTAATGTCTGACCGTTGTCTTCTGCTGCAAAAATAAGTTTTCTTTCCCAAGAATATCAGACTGCTTAATATATGGCTGGTTTTCTTAAGGAAGCACTTAATTTTCTACTTTTTAGGAGAACAATGCAGTTAAAGTTCTTATATGAAGAGGAGGATTGTGCCAGCAGTGCTTGGAAATTATATTGTCAGGGCTCTAAAAACATACTGAAAGCATTGTTTATACCTTGCTGGACATGTGGCAGATTTGCTACTTAGTCATGTAACACGTCTTGAGCAGCAGATGTTTTTAGTCGGGCAAGTAACAAAAATTTTTGCAAATGTTTTTTTGATTGGGTAGAAACTTGGAAAATAAACTGTGGTTCAGTTTTCTCTAGTTATTACAGTGGTTTTGTCACTTATGCTTCTTATGATTGTAGCACCTCCAGGTGCAGCACAGCCTCTTAGGGAACACAAGCCCTTGTTACAGGTGGTGCAAGGAGTGCCCTAAGCTCAGTGGGGCTGGCAGGGCACTTTTTCTTCACCACTGAAGGTTATCAAGACATGACAGAATGGGATGGCAGCCATAGAAAAAGTGAGATTCCAGTTTGCATTGTGCTCCTTTTCCCTCAGAGCATTGTCTGTATGGATTGCATGTGGGACAATTCTGTGTGTGCCTCCTTGAGATCTTTGCCCCAGCTATCCATAAGAATTTCTTACCATGTCCATTTTCCTGTCAGTCTACTAGCCAGGTTACCCAAATCAAAATAGGAAACAAAGCTTCTTGGAGGAGCATTCCCTTTGACCTGGTGAAGCGACTCCAGGTCCACGCCAATTATTGCTGACTCCTGTGGCAGGAAACCCTCTTGTGTGTGATAGCCTGAACATATAGAGAGACCAGATTTGTAGAACAGAGACCAGATTTATACCAGAGTGGATCCTCAGTTTTCATTTGGTGCTAAAACTTCAGCCAGAGTCTGTCTTCAGAATGGCTTCAAGCTTTTCTTTTCAATTAGTTTACCTAGATAGCTGGTGTTAGAAGTGCAGTTGTACGTACTAGAGTTGATCTTTCCTTTCCAGGCTCATAATATTGAGGTGACAGTCACTGCTAGGCACTCAGAAGCTCAGGCCTTCCTGCCATAGTGTCTCAGAATTAATGTTCTGGTTTATCATTCTGTGTTGCTGGCTGAGTGCTGTGTAATTCCCGTTGAGCTTGGAGACCCAGTGCAGCAGAGCTCAGGTGATGTGCTCTTCCAGTGTGAGGAATCCGCAGAGCAGCAAAAAGAGCAGCTTCTCCAGTACTGTTGCTAGACTTGACTGTCAGGTTGGGAGTTTGGGAGAGCATTATTTCAGTCCTTGTTTAACTGCCAGAGAGTCACACTGAAGACCTTGCTGTGGCACACTCTGGCTTTGGTAAGAAAGATTGGTCATTTGTCCTTCCCCTACTAATTGTGACTTCTCCAGATTTTGCTTTCTGCATACCATCCCTTCCTGTTTTCAGCCCTCTGATGTTGTAGGCTTGAATTGCAAGGGGCATTTTACATCCTTGGGCTTGTCCTCATGCTGTTGCAGGAGGAGGCAGCTCATGGGCCAGGAACAAAATGCTTGGCATCTCTCAGAAATTCCCATCTCACTTGCATCTGGTATAAATGCACCATGCAGTTTATTCATTTGCTCATTATGAGCACTGTGGCTACTGTGCAGTAACTGTTCTTTTGCATATTCTGTTCTTCCTGGGTATTGTAGGAATTACTGCATCAATTGAGTACCGATGAGAATGATTAGATGAGAGCGAAATGTTACGGGTCATTAAACAAATAAACAACCCCACCTCCATTTTATTGAAGGTACCTATAAATCTCATCAGTTTTCTGCTTTACAGCCAGTTGATCAAGGATCTGTGTGAAAGGGCAGGCTGTTATCTTAAGGCAACTCAGACTGCTTTAAGTGGCTGTGAACTACTTTTATAGTGCTACCAGTCTATTTCATTTCCAGAAAGTGAAAGTTTGAAGTAGGTCCTGAATCTGGTTTCTCACATGTGAGATCATTTTGCTACCCATGACCTAGAAACCAACAATGAATGTTGAAATTACAGACGAGAAGAAAATTTAGAATTGACTATAAGGTGAATGGAAGTTGAATAATTCCCTGAACTTCAACTGTGAAAAGAAGAAAAGATCGCTGAATTCTAAAACAGACTTCAATACAGACAAAGAAAACGTTATTTTAGTATAGATTAAACTCATGACTATGATATAGACGGATTATTGTATCTGTTTCAGATGTAATTTCATGCCTGAGAATTTACATTGAAGGCAAACTGGTCTGGATCACATTAGCAAAGGCCCTGTTTTGCTGTCAGTTTAATTAAATGGAAACTGCTGGCAAGGTGACCTGAGTAGGTTTATAGAAGCAATACTATTTTGTATGTTGGAGCAGGAAACTGTTAGGTCTTCCAGTTTGAAAGGGACACAGAAATGAAATTTGTGATTCATTCTTGTTTACAAACTCCCAGATAGTATGCAATGACCTTAGTGATAAATTAGCTGCAATTACACATTATATGAGGTGGGCTCTACAATAGCTGCAGACTTCATGGTTATGAGAACCATGACCTTTGACAGGGAGGTTAGAACATGAAGTTTTTCCAAACAGTGCCTAGATCTTCAAAAGTATTTGCATTTCCTTCCCCGTTTCTTGTGAGTAGATTGACAAGATGTGTGGTGGGTGTTCTGTTTGCTCGCCACAAGATTGTTGTCAGGCAGAAACCCCCCAAAACAAAAAAGCCCGCCCTTCAGGAACATTGATTTATCTGTTAACTGTGTCTGGCATGCTGCCTTTTGGCTTTGATTTCAGAGAGAAACATATTTGGTTACTTTAATAGGCAAAAGCACTGAACCTGACTTGTAGGGGAAAAAATTGTTTTCTTTCCCTTTTTCAGTTCTGTTTATCAGATCCTGACGTACTGTATCGTAATTGTGCAACAGTTCCAAGTTGGAGTAAAGAAAAGTAGAACTGGTTGTCAGGCTCCATCAGCCTCATTATTTGAGAGCCAGCTTTTCTGGGTGACTCAGTGGGACTGAAAATGCATGTTTATGCCAGTTAATAACCACCCTGTGACACCAACTCAGATGATATCAAATGCTTTTTTGTTCTGGAGAATTGTTCACATCACCTATTTATATCTCCTCTTTTTATTTATGTTGTTTTTTTATCTTAGAAATTTTTGCTGAGCTGGAGTTGACTTGCCTTTCCCCCCCAGATCTTTTTGTTCACTCTTTTTTGCTTCTTTCAGATATACTGAAAGAGAAGGATATTTTTTTCCTGTGTTTTTTACCAAGGAAATCCAGGTCTTACCTGTTTTTAGCTGCTTCTCCAATTTGATGTCAACAGTGTGCAAGAGTAAAAGTTGAGAATTTAAGAAAATAAGTTTTTTAATCATCTTACAGTAATTGTATAATTTATTAATCTTCACTTACGTATCAGAAGTAATAAAATACATAGTTCGAGACCTACAAAGATCAAAAGAGAAAGAAGGAAGAAAAATAATTTTAAAAAAAACTGTGATAGCAGCAAGAAAAACAGAACGAGGAGATTGTTGGGAGACCTCCGTCCCTGTGAATGCAGTGGTTTTTTTTCAGGGAAGCTGTAGGAGGAATCCATGTTTTAATATTGACTTCAGTCATGCTGTAGCCCAGTGCCTCCAGTAAGCATGAAGCTCTGCATGGCTGGAAGGTAGGTGGAGATGAGATTTGGAAGAGGATTGTGTAACTGTAGGTGAGGGGAGGGAAGAAACTCTTCAGCCGCCCTCAGTGCTTTAGCCTCTGTGGGATGGACGGTCCATCCCAAAGCATCTCCTGGTGCTTTCCCACACGTGTGCTCACATCTACTTGGTCCTGTGCCTTAGCTGGGCAGTGGTTTCTCAAGGCCCAGCTCCCAGTGGCAGCTGCTTAGCAATAATTAAAAATAAACCAAAAGCAACAAAGTCTCTTCACATCCAGGGGCCGTCCATCAAAGCTGCTCCCCAGCTCTCACTTACGTGTGCTAGGGGTAGAAAAAGAGAAGAAAGGGTCGGTTAGTTTTGATTCTGACAGCAGTGAGGTAAGAAGTGCAGAGAGGTTGAGGAGGAGTTAGTAAATTATTTTGTGTGGATAAGTAGCAAAATACCTAACATAGTGAGACAAAAAGTGCTCAGTTCGCTTTGCTTCCCCTGCAGGGAGGCACTTCAGCTGTCTCCCCCTAGAGCTCGTAGCAGGACAGACTGCCCTAGCAGTGATGGCCCCTGTCCCACCAGGCATTTGGCTGGCTGCGGAGAGCTCGGATTGCTTTGTGTCTCTCAGCCTGGCTCTCTCTTACCCTGGTCCCAATGGCTGCAATGCAGGCGCATCCTTGGAACTGTGGAATCGCGGGATTCCTCAGTGGAGCTCTGCCAGTTGTGTCGGAAAGCTGTAAGAAACTGAAATCTTTGTGGAGGAGGTGCCTTTCAAGGCAACTGGAAAGGAGAAAAGACTTTCCCAGTGGTAGTGGTGGTGAGACTCAAAAGCCAGTAAAAAATTTCAGTCTCAAGAAAGTAAAATGAAATTCCTTAGCAGCTAGTTTATTTTAGTTTTTCTTTTCCTGTTCTGCTTCGTGACAGAACTTCAAATAATTATGTTGATTTATGATTACAGGTATTTTAAATCTGTAGTATGCTGAAACAAAGCAATGCCAGCTTATTGTTTCTGGCCCTATCCAATTATACAATTGAATTTAGGCATGTAATAATGTTACAACAGAAATATTCATCATGATGGATTGAATTTCATGAAGTACAACACAAGAATATTTATAGCTCCATTCTTAAAGCCACTTTTGAGTCAAAATATGCCTCCTTGGTATGGCCTTTAAAAACAGGAGAAAATCTGAAACTTTTTTTAGTCTAGCCCCAAACATACCACAACCCATTGCCTACACAGGAAGGGGGTGTAGGTTGATGATAAGCAGAAAATGATAGAATAGAGTAATTATTTCCGCTAGAAAATGAGGACCGGGCATTATTTGTACAGTAACACAAAGTCATTATTTGGCTATGCCACTGTAATGAAACAATAAAGATCATACTTAAATTAAGTATCAGTTCTGAAGAGACTTCTTGCCCTCCCTCTACCATTTTAACTATTAAAACAAATTTGAATTGCTAGTCTAGTTTCCCACTGTTTTTTAGCAAGCGGAGTGGGCAAAACCTCCCCTCCTCCCGTCTCTGTTTAAATGTGGACCTTTGGCATTCCAGAAATCTGACCTTGTTTGTAGGGAATGGCTCATTTTTCTATAATGTAATATGAAGCACTCTTGTGTTTTGATTCCATGAACTAGAGAGTTTAATGTTCCAGCTTGCCATGATAAGGATATGATCTGGCTAGAGATAGAAACACTAAAGGAAATTAGCTATTGTACTATTCTTTAACATACTGTTTGCCTAGCAGTTTCATTTAGAATCATTTGGAATAATCTTGGAGTACCTTTTTAAAGGATTCTATTTTTTTTTCTTTTTTTTTCTTTTTTTTTTTTTTTGTGGTTGGCCTGGATAAAAAGTGGGGCTTTAAGATATTTCTCCTAAAATAAATGTGAGGCCGCCTCATTTATAGTCAGCATGCCTTGATTACTTGCAGACATGCTGGAAATTTACATGCGCTTTTCTCCATTATAAAACACTGATCTGTTCAGATCATTAGCTCCCTCATGACTAGAGTTTGGCAGCAAGCCAAGGCAGGCTAAATCTGTAGCTGTAAATCGTGAGTTGAAATAGCAGAAAGTGGATTTGTAACTTAAAAAGTGTAAACAGTTTGGAAAATGAAGTAATTTTAGAGTATGATTGATTGCCTTAAGATTGCACTTTAAATTAGCCCAGGGTCTCCACTGCAGATATATGCACTAACTGCTCATTATATATTTTCACTTTTCTTTGGAACAATAGCATTGTTGGTAGGCTTTGAAACAATGTATGTTTCTCCTGGAGTGACCTTTGAGGAAATGAATAGTTTTATTGTGTGTCTATTACTTTGCCTGGAACAACATTTTTGAGTTATTAATTTGCTGTGGTCTATAAATAAAGGAATCAAAATGCAAAGCAGCTGTATTATGCTGCATATAGTTCATCAAACTTGTGTTTAAACATCACTATTTGAGATTGGTAATGCACTGTATAAATAATTTTTTTTCCCTCTGAAAAAGAAGTAGTGTTTTGCCTAGCCTGGAGATTAGTCCTTGAATCTCATAGAAGCAAAATTATTATTTTTAGCACAAAGAATTGGTGAATGTTCCGGGCGACTGCTACACTGCATTCCCTCTTTCAAGGACCCTGCTTCACTTCACTGTGTCCGTAGGATATGGGGCTGTGGGCTGAAAGGGAGGGAGCCATTGAAAGGCACATTCAGGAATGTGGAAAACATTTGCTAGATTTGGAGAGTTAAAAGTTTAGGGCATCATCTGCCCAGCTCTGTCTGCACTGGTTGAGAACAGTTCAGTAGGGGCTGATGCAGCAGCCTGGTGATGGAAGAATGTAATGCTGTGTTAATATCTGGTGTCTTGCTCTGGCTGTTTGCAAATGGTGGCTGAATCATTTGCTGCTCTTTCCCAAAGAGACACAAAACTCATTGATAATGTCGCTACCTACCCAGGATGTCGGAAATCACAAAGATTTCCAGTGTGGAACAGCACTTCAGTGTAACTTGGTGAGTGTGGGCCTGTTACTTACATGTCAGTGCTAAGCGTATAGATTGTGTGCAGCCAGGACTGTGGGCTTTGACCATTCGAGAAATTAGGAGTGTAAAGCCGTTAAAGTGACATTACTGGTGGTTATGAACCACAAGAAATAGCTCTGACTGCTTGAATAGAATATATAATAGAAACTCGTACAGTTTTGTATCACGGTGTTTTTCATCTCTTTCCTTGTTCTAGATTTGGTATCTAGCATTCAGTAGATACATAGCTCTGTTTTGTTGTTCTTCTGGAAGCTCCTTTCCCAGAGAAAATCTTTCCCTAGTGTTATTACCCTTCCTTGATCTTCTTTCCTTTCTCCCTCCACGTTTGAAATGAAGATTTGCACTTGTGAAAGAGGTATGGCTGAGAGGTCTGTGCACAGGTCTGGGAGCCAGGACCTGCTGTGCGCTGAGCTCAGTGACTCATTCGGTGGCCTTAAACAAGTCAGAACATCTCTGATGAGGTTATTTCATATGTAAAACAGGGGAAATAATACTTATCTGTCTACCTGCCTCATAGGAATACCCTGAGGACTAATTAGCGTTCATTAAGTGCTTTGAAATAGGCAGTGCTATCTATTATTAGAGCAAGTTACAGACTAGCAGATAGTGTGTTAGGATTGTTTCTTACTTGGGAGCCTTCCCTTCTGCTGAGTGAGGGACCCAAACCCGTCGGGAGCAGAGCACAAGGCAACCTGGTGTTTCTGAGAGATTGGCAGGGTTCTGCCAAGCCCTTCCTACCTAGGCAACTTCACTGGAGACTTAACGCTCACACTGAAAACTTGGAAAGAGAGTTTGCCTAGAGAAAAGAGTGGGAGGATACCTGCTTGTTCTCTTCCTCATAGGCATAACTTGTCCTGAAATCCTTTCTCACCCTGCCTCCACCTGAGGCCTTTTCCGATAATTCAGGTAGCACGGCTTCTCCTCTTTTCCAGGGATGGTTTCCTGATCCTGCAGAAGAGCAAGAGAAATCCTGTATTAGTTCTCAGGAGGAGCATGGGGCTGGGTTGGTATGTTCCCATCACAGAGAGCCTTTTCTTATTCAAAAAGCCATTCCTCTTTCTTGAAGAGCAAATGCTTATATTATTTTCCTTCACTGCATAACAGACTCCTTTGCAAAGTCCTTAGAAGGCAAAATCTAATTTTGGGTATAAGATCCTAAACTCTGCAGGTGTGTGTCTACTGAAGTCTGGGAGTCTTTTCATCATCATAACAAGGAGGGTTGTCATCTGACCAGCAGCTTCTTTTGTTCTCTGATGCATCTTCTCTCACAGTGTATTTCTGAACCTCTCTTAGAGATGCCATAATAATCTAGTTCAAAGAACCCAGCCCTGTTCCCACTGAAGCCCACAAGCCTGGTCTTTCTACCAGTGAGACTAGGACTCAGTCCAGATTACCTGGAGAGAAGCTTTATTTCTCTCCATTTGCTCCTCACATGTCTCTCAGGCCATGAGTAATTTGCACTGAGACAGGAAAACCTGTGTGAAATTTTCCAAGGGAATTTTATCTGTTTTAATAACGTTAATGAAATTGCTTAACACTTCATCAGCTTTTTCAGCGTATGTTGCAGGGATTTTGGTGCTTTCCAATTTTTCTTCAGTGCCAGAAAGCCCTTACCTTAAAAAAGGGACTGAGGGCTCATATGAGCATTTGGACCCATTGTTGAACCCCCATTGGGTTGGACCCATTGTTTCAGTGCTGCAGAAACATTTTTGCACAGGTATCAGTAGATACCATTTTGAGGAGGTTCTCTCCTCTTGTGCCTGCAGGAAGGGGAAGGGATCAGGAGCAACTGTCCCACAAGCTCTCACATGCCTGCAACTAATTCTTTTTCCACAGAAATGAAGCTGTACCTCAGGAATACCTAATGGTACGACCTTGGTCACACAGGACGGCCCTGACATTGCTGAAGTTCAGCACAGTTCAGTTTATTCATCTTAGACTGCATATCACTCAGTGTTTTGGTCCTTGGTTATCATAGACAGGGGTGTAAGTTAGCTCCCTTTTCTTTTAGACCTTCTTCCTATTACTTCTTTTCAGCTCCAGTCTACTTTGTTGTGATGCAGAACAGGATTAAATGAGCAACCACAAACTTAGAAGCAACCACAGACTTACTCATATGCCTGTAACAGCTTTTAAAGCTACATTAAAAGGCTACATGTTGTTCTTCAGAGCAACAGTTCGGGGGTTATTTGGTGCAAAGTGAGTTCAGTTAGGAGGTGAGGGTTTCCAAGGAGCTGGGGAAGCGTGGTACAGGGCGGCTGGGTCAGTGGCCTGGAGTTTGGCAGCTCCCATCTGGCCTTTCCTCATAGCCTTCATGTTGAGTTTGATCTCTTCACTGGGAAGGAGGGGGACCTGACTAAGGTTCTTTTGGGGAACAGGTATGTGCTCCACTGGGATGAGATAGAGGACAGCAAATTCATGGAAAAGTATACATGACACTAGCATTTTTATAACTGCTCTTCATTTTAAAAAGAAACGGCATCGTGTTTCTCATTCCAATTCTGTGCCACTTCTGGGTTTAAGCATTATTATGCTGCAGATGATAACGCAAGTTTATCTGTAAAATTTTTAAACTTGGTTTTTGTTTCCCAGCTTGACTTCTTTTTCTCTTCTTGTCTTTGATTGGCTTCCAAAAAAGTTATTAACATGTTGCAAAACAAATACAAGGGGCCACTGAAGCTTATTAAAAATGGTTTCTTTTGTTCATATCTGGCAGTTGACAAATTGTGTTGTGCTCTATCTTATCTGCTCCCGTGTGAAAGGTTACATGAGAAAATGGCTGCAAATAAATTGCTATTGAATATTGTTGAAGACTAAGCATGCAGCTTCTCTATTAAGGACCTCTTTTAAAGCTCTCTATTCAGACTCCCCCCTGCATGTCTCTCTAACACTTGTCTGTTATATTATGTTTGGCACAGAAGGAAACATTAAACAGAAAAGCAACATCTGACTGTGGTGTTTCTAGACCCTATTATCCCTCTGTCAAATGTCCACATGAGCAGGGTACAATTTTTGTCTATATTGATGATGATTTTTGAAGGCTTTACGAACTGTCTTCATAGTGAAATGCTAGAAACAAATGAAATTGAAAAGCATATTTTTACAGCTTTGGAAATCTTACTTAAATCAGTGTAATGAGACGCACTCAGTAAAATGTAATTATTCTCACTTCTCCATGTGTCAAAGAAATCAGCAGTATGGTTAGGGAGGGGAGGGTTACAGTGAGCTTGTTATTTTTATACAGAGCCAGATAGTGCTTGTGTGTAGTAAATTGTAAATAGTAGATAATGCAGGTTTTATGTGTATTAAATACCCTGCGAGAATTAACGGGGTTGTTACTTCATTAAGGGTTTCAAAGAGGGCATAAACGTCAAAAGCAGGGCTTGACTGTTTAAATCACTGGACCCTTTCCACCCTCCACCCCTCGTGTTGCAGCTCTGGGACCGGCAGCTTCTGCCGCTGCTATTTCAAGGAGGGCGCAGTTCCTCTGAATTTTCAGAATGATAATGAAAGAGCCCCGTGTGAGACACCAAAATAAGGCTTTTGACTCATACTTCTGGGTGCAGTGGAAAATGAAGGCGGTTGATTCTGCCGCAAGGAAGAGTTGATGAATCAGTCCCTTATAAGTAGGGCTGCGTTTCCTTGTCTGTCATTTATGTTTGAATGGTGTGCAGAGGTGAAAGAGAGAGGAGATGACAGAAGACCTGGTTAGTCTGATATTAAACCCAGTAACTCAGTTTAACTCTCAGCGACTTTCCACTTCTTTTCAGTTTTTCATGCCACACAAGTATGGATTTGTCATGGGCTTCTTCAGCACAGGAGACAAATAACAGACCGTGAGATGAAAATTCATCAGTCCAGGGAATATCTTGAGGAAGAAACAGTTCAGTCCTGAGCACTGAGTTGGGGAAATTGTTACATCTTTAAGCTCATTGTTCCAGTGGTTAATTAGCACTGCTGTAAAAATGTGTGCCCCTCTCTTGCCATGGGCTCTAGTTGCATGTTTCTTTGCCAGAGTAGAGTTTTTCCTTCTCCAGTATTTTCTCTCTACGGTGCTACGTGTCAGAAAGGGGGACCAGGACACGTGATCACAGTAATAGTAATAATAATACAGAGGATGAGAAGGTGTTGTAGGGAAAGTTAGTGGCTGTGAGGGTGTCACCCCCCTCACAAAGGTGCTGTTGGGAATGTATGACTTCAGCCTCAGCTGCAGTACTTGTGTTCATAGCATAACCCCCATGCTCAAGTACTTGCAGTATCAGGCTTTATGTGTAAGTACTGAAGTGTAGTTCAGTGGTATGTTGGATGGTGTTCAGAGATTGCTGAAAACAGCGCATTAAATAGCACTTTGAATTGCAAAGTGCTGGTTCAGTTTTGTCTGTGAGAATGATAACGCTTATTATCTGATTGTTCCCTGTGCAAATCTCACCTCAGGAAAAATTAAATTATGTTTGAATTCAGCTAAAGCAAAATATATCATTATTTTCTTTCTTTATTAAAAGGGATTTTTACTGTATGTTTGTTAAAACTGAAGCAGCTGCCATGTTAGAGCCTTAGATGATTTAAAAGCAAATACAGAGGTAGAGCCATTTACAGTACAATTGGCTTGTTTAATGCGATTTAATTCCTCTTGTTGGCTCTGTCATATTACCAAATTATGTTTTCAGCTCCCCTCCCCTTTTTAATTCTTTCTTCTTTTTGTTAACAGCAGAATTGAGGCTGCTTATCAGTAACCACGACAACCAGGATAAATACTTGTTTTAAAGCTGATGCACATTCAACCTGAATGGTCCGCCTGACCCAGAACATTCAAGAGGACGGGCAGCATGTGCTCCCTTCTACAATCAATCTCCCCCTTCCCCCCATCTCCATCTGCTTTAGAAGGCTAATAGGGCAGTTTAAAAACCTTTTCTGTCAGAGCGGTTTTCTGTAGCCCTCCATGGCTGTTTGGACGTGGGCTGGCCCATGCCTGTGACCTGAGGAGTGAGGAGAGAAGGGATTTTGGGAGGCAGGGAGGCGATTCCGCAGCCGCATCCCCGGTGTCTGCTGGCTTTTCCCGGGTTCCTCCCGCTGTAGTCCCAGCAGTCGCCTGCCTTGGGTGGGAGGGTGACAGCCGACCCTTGGGAAGGGGAAGATAATCCCAGCTGGGCAGCAGCTGAACAGAATGAAGGAGTGACTGGAATTGTGTGGGACAGGGAAGGTGGTGGTAGTAAGAGAGAAGCCTCAGCACAGAGCCACCTGGACTGTGCCCCCTCTCTGGTGGAGGCAGGCTGGCTGGCTGGGGTGACTAGAGACAGTCACCTCCTTTTTGAGGAGACTTAGGGATATCTCACCCACAAATTTCCCACCAAGAATTTCTGCTTGGCCTCTTTGCTCTCTCTCTTGCACTCTAAATTGCTTGATGCCGTAGAATAAATCCTTTAAGCTCTCTCTGTCTCAGTTTCTCTCTCTGTGTAATGGGGATAATAATTTTTACTCATCTCCATAAAGCAGTTTGAGGCCTGTGGATGGAAGGGTTATATAAAAGCTGGAAATGATGAGTGTCAGTCACTCTTCTTTTGAGTCTAGAAACACCTCATAAGGTTTATGAGGCACTTCCTAAGGTGCAGGAGGATCCTGGGAGTGCAAGATTGGAGCTGCAGTTATGAGGAGCTGAATATAGGATTACAATCTGAAAAAGGATGTGGAAACTTTTTCGTATTAAATTTCTTTCATCTTCTTCAAAAATTTGATTTAGGATTTGAATTTTGAGTGATTTAGAGAGATAAAGATTATGGAATATTTGATTATATGGACATACTGTCAATCATCGATCAACACACTTGGGTTTGTCCCCATGAGGTAGAACAACTCTGATCCAAATAGCCAAGTGTAAAATGTTTTTCAGCTATGGGCTTTACGTAAGTATTAGATGATGCTGTCTTTTTTTTCTTTTTTTTTTTAATGACTATATTGCTGTTCAGTTGAACAGTGGTTTCAATCTCCAGTAGATTTGTAAGTATTCTCTTTCTTTCAAATGTTAAACTAAGCCTAGGAATTCTCTGAAAAGCTGATGCTCTGCTGGCACTGTGACAAAAAACAGAGGGCTGGGGAAGTGGCATGAAATTCTCAGAATTAGCTCTGTCTCCTCCTTAAAAGGAGAGAAATATCTGACACATGCAGAAAGGCTGTACATTTTATTCTCACTATTGGCAGAAATGACTTTTGCCTTTTGATCAATTTAAAAGCAGAATCAGGCAGGCAAACGTCCATGTCAGAATTACCGGCAACTTGTTAACACCATCATTATCTGGTAAACATAAATGTAATCACTGTGTTCGTATCTTGCAACACATTGCCTTTGTTCTTGATTGCATTAGCATTCAAATAGAGGGGGTTTCTCAAAGCAGGGATGAGTAGCATGGGTCCTGCCGACAAACAGGTATCCCCGTTGTGTCAGTAATTTACCCAAATTTATTTAAAACCAAAACCACAGATTTCCTGTCCCATCTCATGTGGCTAAATCATTACTGTATTTGCATTTATCTGTGAGAGAAGTACGATTCTTAGATTAATATTTTTAGGTCTTGTGATTAATTAGCCAGCTGAGGCACACCAAGTGTCTTCACTAGAGTGAATAAAGACCGTGGAAATGAAAAGGCAGAGTGGATTGGAAGAGCAGTGTTTGAGCAGTCTTTCCTAACCTCTGGAGAGGAGGTGGATCAGTGTGCTAGAGCATGCCTTGTGACAATGATGCAGCTACCTGATCTCCTCACCCGTTGCTCCTCGTCCGCCCCAGGTTCCTACTGTGGGACATGGATTCCTGCTGTGGTTCTTAGCCTTGTGTCTGTGCAAAGAATTGAGTGTGAGAAGTGGTCAGGCAGGAAGCAGGCATTACCCTCCCATGAGGGTTATTTCACTGGGAGAGCTATCCTTTGCCACACAGGAGTCCCCAGAGGTGTAGGTGCTGACTGTCATTGCTGCAGTTACCTTGGAAGTTTGGAGGTGTTTGGCAGCTTATAGCTGGATATGATATGGGAAGGTGTTCTCATGGCATCACTGCTCTTAAAGATTTCTCTTAAAGATTTTGAGGTCATAAAGACCCAGTTGCTTATTTCTCTTTGTGGTTATTCTTTCATTGTTCTGCTATTTCTGTTGCTTTTGGACCTTTTCAGAGATTCAGGGTTTTTAGGTAGTTGTGTGGTAAGTTCATTTCTGTCTGCTGAAAACTGCTTTATTTCTTTTGTTTTTTATTAGAACAGGCAGCTCTGAGCTGTGTAGAGCCTGTCTGACCTGCAGATACTGGTTTTGAAGGGTGAGCTACGCATCTTTGCTTCATCTACACCTGTGTTCTCATGCTTGTAGTGCAGAAAGTCATTGCCAGAGGAGTAGAACAAGAGAAGGAGAACTAGATCTTTGGAGCTGGAGGGTCTTGGGAGGTCAGTGAACACACTGCCCTGCAGTAGTCAGATCTCCTTTCACGGGCTCAGAGCCTTGTTCATTCCGTACCACACCAGTCCCTCAGACATGCAGATGCATCCCCCATCACCTCTGTATCACCTGCATATTGATGGTGATGGTCAAAGCCATGCATACAAGCAATGATAAACTAATTATGATATGTGAATCCTCTGGGAGACCCCCGTAGTAACAGAGGGTTATGAAAGAAGGCAGAGGAGCGAGGGCACCGTGTGGGAGAGGAGCCTGATGGACAGAACTCTGCAACTTCCTTCATTTTCTCTCTATATTCCAGATAGCTCCCTTGCTCAATTTGCTACCCACACACCAAAGCATTGTCCCATTTTATCTGGTTCCCCTGATGATTCCATTGCTTATCTTACGAAGATCTGTGTCAACATTTATCAAAACAAATGGCAAGCCTGGGACCTTTTAAGTAGTTTTTTTTAGTTAATAAAACCAATCTTCTACTTCTGCTATGTTAAAAGTACATTATCTTTTTATTACAAACTCTCTACAGCTCTGTTTTCCTTCTTGGCAATTTCATGACTGCTCCAGTTGATTGCTGTATGGAGAATTACAAAATCATTAAGGGTGGGGTTTTACCAGCTGACTTACAGTACAAGCCATTTCTCAAAATAACCACAACAGTGCAATACTGATGTGTAATTTACGTCACAGTGTGTTTTTATGAAATAGTTTGTGGCTTATTCATTTAGATCTAGAATGGAATATCTCTTCTTTTGCTTTTTAATCAAGCCTGCTGCTTTTTTTGCCTTCTTTTTTCCCTTTTTTTTTTTTCTTGTACTTTTTAATATTTTCCACTCCGAGGCTTGGCTGGCCTCCAACTTACCAACTACATGGAGAAGGACAAAATTGATTTTTTTTTTCCTTTTTTTTTTTTCCTTTGCCTGCAGTTTAACTGCAAGTGTGTTTCCCCTTTGATGTATACATTTGTGTTAACTGCCTCAGAAGAAATAGTAGCTATGTGGTAGAATATATTGCACAAAGGTAGAGCAGAGGATTGATAAGAGATGTAAAAGTTTGCAATTTCAAACCATACCAAGGAAGTGTTTCTGTTTAGCCTCCTGTGCTGGTACATTTCCTTTTTAAAAATTACTTTCTATATAATGTCTTGTAATTAGAACAGGAAATCATTGAGTAACTGTAAGAAGAAAAAGAGCACTTAAACTGAAAAGAAATTTACCTTCTGAGAAATTATATTCACCATTTTTTTCCCTTTAATTTTTTTTTCTTCCCTTCACATTACTGAGTTGTTAATGACAGTAACAGATGTACAGACCCTTATCTGTATCATTGTTCTGCTTGTGTTTTCTTGGGGGGGGGGAAGGGGCAAAAAAGTCATTTTCAGTAATACAAAAAATGAATGGACAGAAAATGAGAAAAGCCTAATTACAGAAAATATTCTGTGTCACAACAGAGTAGCAATTAAATTGAAACTTCAATATAATTATCAATAACAGTCGAGCCTGGAAGGGTGCCAGGCGCGTAAAGTTGGTACTCAGCCTTTATGTGGTTGCTAGGAGGACGGCAAAAAGTATAAAGCTTAGAGAAAGGAATGTCTAATGTAATAAAGTAACAGAAGGTAGCATAAATCATTGTGAGAGCAGTTCTTATTGACATTATTTTACTTAAATTGGGTCGAAACTAGACATTTAGTCTTACAAGAGGCACAAATTCATATTTCTTCTGCAAGAATAACTCTGTGCTTTCTGGGAAGAAGCAGAGTGTGCTTTCATAGCACCAGCCTCATACATATTTGGAATCTTTTAAGCAAAAATCTCAAAATGTTTGTTTCTGTTGGCATCCAAATGCATTTGCACTAATACGATTAAAAGAACTAAAGGGCAAAATACTTGGCAGCTTTTGCAGTTGAGGTAATTAGGTACAGGAAGGAACATGCATAGTTTTTCCATCAAGCTCTATAAAATCCTGGTGTGAAGGTCTTTTTAAAGAGAAATAATGCTTACTGATGTTGAGGGCAGATTATGGCAGTTAGCAGTAACATTATAGGCTGATGTTTCTGAAATAAGCAAACAAAAAGCATGTTACAGTTCTTTTTTTCTACTCTCTCTGTAAATAGTTCTGGCTCTAGATGGATTTGTTAGGAATTCGTCCTTTTAACAGGCTTTATTTTTTTTTCTTTTGGGGCATTTAATTGTCTTGCCTTACATATTAAAAATGGTTGTGCTGATTTGAAAAGTCAGTTCTTGCATAGATTCATTGTGTTTGGCATTTCATGCATCTCTTACTTACAAAGACAACTTGAAGAACATGTAATCCAACATAAATGCCAGGCTGTGCCAAATCCCAGCTCTCTTTACCCCTTACAAAGGGAGCTGTTGGATTATATCTCTGCAGATATAGGCAGTGCTCAGAAGGCAGGGGTGGAACCTTGCTTCTTAATTACAGTTTCTCTGTTTTCAGCCCTGAAATATAAAAATAAATGAAAAGTTGACGTTGGAGGGGGTTATTAAACCACACAATTATGATATATGCATAGGATTAGAGTAATTTCAGTTGAGCCTCATAAGCAGAATACTGTAGATACTATCTTTTGCCATGTTCTGTCTGTTGAATCTAAAATGAAACTCAGAAATACAGCATCTTGGTTTCCTGGTATCTCAGTTGTATGTTTTTAGAAGTCATGTTATTTTTCCTAATTTTAATGGAATGTGATCCACATTTTGAGCTTTGCTTCTCTTAAGAGTAAACTCTTTCTGATCATATTTCTGAAAAATACTTGCAGTGTTCACTAAGTCCACCATTAAATGGCACGTGTGAGATTTTGATAAAAGCAAATAATAGTTTCTCTTCAGGCTTGCATTTTATTAGGGATCAGTCTGCTTTGATTTCTCTTTTCTCATGTGGGCGTGGTTGAGGAAAAAATCTTTGTTCCAGGAACACTGTGTTTGTCTTTCACTAAACAAATTTTCAGTTTATTCAGCCTTTGTTCATTCTTAGATGTACCTATTGAATCTGTAGTAAAAAAGGAAGGGAAACAAATGCATGAGAAAGTACTCACTGGAATTGCACAAGCATGTATGAAGGTGATCCTGTAAAAATTACTTGGTTTTAATTTATGCCGGGGGGTTTGAGTTAAGTCGTCAGTTGTCAGGGGTACAAAGTTTGTGTAATTCTGCGCAGGGACTTGCAGCACATTTGTCTGGAAACTAATGGTTTACTACAAAGGCACGTGGGACATACATTTATATCCACCCTGTTTAAAAAGCTGACCACATCCTGGCATAAGAAAAGTGCTGTCAGATCGACAGATTCAGCTCACCGCTATCTGCACAAAGGTATAAAGTAGTAATAACCGTCAGGCAGGCGTACGTGAAACTCTCTGAGGAGCTAAAGGACGGATCATGTGCTTGTTAATTCCTAGAACAGTTTTCCTGATCTGATTTTTAGAGTTTCCTAATAAAGAAGAGAGAGCCTTATTCCCAGGAGCAGTTGGCTCAATCGTGCTCTTGTGTAGGCTTATGGGATACTTGTTGAAACAAAGAAAAGCTTGACCGCATCTTTATTGGCCAAAAGAGGTTTTAGGGCCATCAGTTTTATCTTCTTAGAAAAGTAATGTCAGTGCTGTTTACCAAAATGTATTACTCTTACTTCATTGTTTTTTTTATTTTTTTTTTTTAAATACAAATAGTTTTATCTCCTCATCTGTGTCAGGATAGTGGTGGGAAGTGATGGCTTTTAGAAGTGATGACTTTCAGGAGCTGTGCTAGTAAAGACGGTGCTTCCCAAGTCCGTCTGTCGTGTTGATTTTTTTTTTTACAGCATTGCATTTATCTGCAGTGATGACATTCTAGGTGATATATCTGCTTCCAGAGACTTCTTAAAATTTAGTCTTTTATGTGTCAACATTTCCATTGCCTCACTTGAATCTAGATGAGTTGTGCCATCACATTTAGTTGGAGAGAACTGATCTGACTTTTCTTTCAATGTCTGAAGTGATTTTTACTTTAGGAGTATGAATGATTTCAATATTGGTAATGGGATTAAATAGTAGACCTTTTGTCTCTGGCAGAAGAAATAGCTGAGTTATTCAGTGATCAGGGTACAGCAGAAAACGTAAAGTGAATGCTGTTTTTTTGTCTTCATTGGCACGCCTGGAAAGTCAGTTACGTACCTGAGGAGATAAATGAGCATAAAAAGAAGTGCTGTTGAGTACTGGCTGCATACCTGCAAATGAGTAATTTCTCATGTGTGTATCCCTAGCTGAGGTTTTTTTTTCCCCTCTTAGGTTTCCTTCTAGTTATATGATGACACTTGATTGTGATATTTCAAAATCTGCCACCTTCATATGTGATATCATCTAAACCATGGAGGAATGGAAATCTCTGAGGTCTAGATTGCTTCATATTTTGAGTCCAGCAGCACAAGCTGTTTGAAAATTCATTTTCTTGTTGTGCTCTGTAGGAGTTTTATTGAGTTCTGCTGCATTTGCAGTTAAGGTGAAGTTACTTCCACCTCTTGGAGTTTAGCAACAGTGACCAGGTTGGATCAGCCCACCTCCCTGGCCCAGAGGTCCTTCAGTAGTTGCCAGTATCAGGGACTTCAAAGGAGTCGTAATAGCTGTATGCTCTGAGGCTTATATATTATTATTTTTAAAAGACGTTAACTGATGTAAACATGAGTGTAGTAAAGCTATATGGAGAACTGAGTAAAAATTACAGACAATATTTCTATTGAAGCAGCCAAATTGGCAAAGTATACAGAACGCTTTGATTCAGGCCCTTGGCCAACTTTTGCAGAGCAGTGTTTTCTTGCTCATCCAGGTAGTCCTTGTGAGTAAGTATGGGAAAACTGAACAGAAAGGCAGAAAATAAATAGCTATTTTAATAAACTTTCTTTAAATTTCTGGTTTTAACCTTCCTTTCCAGACCCACTGTGCTATGAAAGTTGGGTCTTAAGAAAAGACAGACTTACTTCAGAAAAACAAATTTTTCTGAAATACTTGAGTTACAGCTCTTGTTTTGTTTTTTCCTGATATACTAAGAGTATTTCTTTCCTTTCTTCCAGGTGAGGATGACGAAGATTCAAATCTTCTAATTCTCAGCTACCCGCAGTACTGTCGATACCGTTCCATGTTAAAGCGCATTCAGGACAAGCCCTCTTCAATACTAACAGACCAGTTTGTTTTAGCCCTTGGAGGCATTGCAGTAACAAGCAAGAACCCCCAGATCTTCTATTGTCGGGATACATTTGATCATCCTACCCTAATAGAAAATGAAAGTATATGTGATGAGTTTGGTAAGTCCCATTACAGTTATTTTCTTTTTCTCACGAGACATTTTTCTTCTTTTAAGTATCCACTGATTTCCAAAGATGTGATTCCTTTGGAGTGAACCAATGCTATTTATGATGGAAATGTTCAGTACCAAATATGCTCTTTCTTCTCTAAGACTGAAGGCTTCTAGCCACTGGTGATCTCAGTATTGCAACTTGAGTTCACAATCAAAGATAATGTTACATGGGTAGAGTGTAGCACAGTGACTCGCTCTGAGTGAAACCTTGCCTGGGTTTCTACCTTAACCATTTGCCTGTAGCCTGTCTTCCAGAAGCTTTACTGTGTGTGTTAGTTTTGTGAAGTCGTTGTTGGTGCAATATGCTAAAAAATGTCAAATAGGAGAGAGTCCTGGCACACCCCATTGGTGTTGCAGAGCACTTGTCAGCCGTGCTCCCGGGGCCCTGTACGAAGTGTCAGCTGTGGCTGGTGTGTGTCTGGTCATCTTGGGATATAGACTTGTTCAGCATGGGCTTTGCCACTGCTAGGAGCTTGATTTTATGGGTACAGAGGTACATCTGGGAGGTGACCTTAATTCAGAAAGCATAGGGAATCATCTGCAGCTCTGAAGGAATATGCAGCCCCTTACAGCTGAAGGAAAGGACTGCACGATTTGACACCCGATAGCAGCCAGATGATTTCATGCAGGGTTTTGTTGGTGTCACATCATCCCAAGGATGGCAGATGTGGTTTGAATATGTGGCAGAGTGTGTGTTGTGTAGACACTTGGTAATGGGTCCAGTGTAGTTTCTTTAGCAGTGTACAGAATTAAGTTTTATCCCCCACATCACCAGATGAATGAGTGCTGTGGCTAATATTTGCAAAGTCTGCATGGTGGTGAGTACACTTTGGCTTGCAAGACCCCCACATCTCTAAAAGGAAGATCCTGTGGTCTCTTAGAGAAAAAAATTCTGCTGATGCCCTTAAACATTTAATGGTGAGAGGGAATGTTTCTGATGGGAGAGTCTGTTTTTTGAGCTCGAGCACACTGGCTTTGAGCTTGGTGCCCAGCTCAGGCATTGTTGTGTCTGCAGAGAAACCCTGACTCATCTGGTGGCGTTGGGGCATTTTGTAAGGTAGTGCTCCTCTGCTGCTCTGCCACTTCATTCCCCAGAAGGCAGACGAGTTCCTTCCTCATGTGGTGTTGTCACTGGAGCACATGACTGCTGGGAGTAGTTTTAGTTTTGTGCTGTCAAGATTTTTCAGAATCAGGCCCAAACTGTCAAGTCTGCTCACACTCACACAAAACATTACAGACTTTGAATGAACTATGAATAAAAGTGTTGGTTGCTCTTAGGGGGTGGGGGTGGTGAAAAAAAATGAATTAAATGCCCTGGAAGTTTGGTCCAATGACACAATAGTATCATGTTGTTTTTTATTTACTCTGAGCTCAAGCTCAGAATATAAAGTTCAGTTGTAATTGACTCTACTTTTTATGTGGGAAAGGTTATTTTAGGCTTGAAGGCGTTTGATGAGCCTACCATCTGCTTTCTGTGGAGTATTTTATTCAGGGTCATTCCTTGATTACAGGTTTGTTGAAATAGTTGGATCCATAATGCAAGTGTATCATGGAATATTAGTAATAGATGAATCAAAGAGATGTGGAGTGATGCAGAAACTACGCTTAGTGAACCATAGCAAGTGCTTTGTTCAGCCTCTGAAAGCAAACTATGCCATTCTCTTGACCTTTGCTAGGCAATTATCTCATTATCAACCAGAGCCACAGAAATCTTAGCCATAGAAATTAATAATGTGTATTTAAAATTTAGTTTGGTTTAAGAAGCAGATTTTTTTAAAAATCCCTATTATAAAAAAAAAATAAAGCCACAAAAAAATCCCCAAAAAACACTTTTTAAAAGCATTAATTTGAAAATAATGATGTAAAACTTGCAAGCCCTGCTGTTTTAAGAAGAAAAAGCTGGCCAGTGTGTGGTTCCATATCTGTATTGCAAAATGTATGGTGTCAATTATGCTACCTTTGTTGAAGACAGCAGGCATTGTACTAGTTTATCCTTTTCATTGCTGGCAGGACAATAAAATGTACAACGCTTCATTATACAAACAGTTTACATTGATACCATGTAGATTGATGTCACATGTGGAAAGTGATGACTGCTAAGGCTAAACAGAGGCAGGATGGTTCAGTAGATAAATAGATTACTCTAAGGCACTGGTATTTATCAGTCAAATCTGGGGGATACCACATTACAAAAATGGTGACTAAAATTCTGAAAAGGTGTCTGTAAAGAGATCCAGAAACATTTAATTTGAAGGGTCTCACTCTTACCTTGCAAATGAAATAAGTATGCAGAAGGAGCAAGATAGGGGTGTGTATTTCACCATTTTTACCTGAAATTCTCCTAACTCTAAAGCAAATACAAAATTTGGGAAGTACATTCTGCTGATGTCTTTATGTGGGAAGCACTGGAGCACTGGTTTCTGATATGGATGCCAAGTCTTCTTCGGAAGCATTGCTTTTGAGGCAAGTCTTACACATACTCTGTGTTGGAGTATTTTGCAACAGATACAGCATGTCACAAATGAGTCACCAGAAACACCTTTACAAAGAACCCACAGCATGTAAACTGTTGTCCTTGTTAGGCAGTTTTAATAGACCAGAATGTTTTCCCTGGAAATATTCTCTCTACTTTCTATAAATTTATAACAAAAAAAATTTGTTGAGCTCTGACTTGTTGTCATACTCCTCGCCTATTTTTCTCTCTTCTGTAGGATTTAACAAAAATAAATAAAGCAGGAAATGAGGAAGAAGAATTGAGTTTTATTGACAATAAAGAATGTTTCAATGTGGGGCTTTTTAAAGCAGAAGATGTATGTAGATGCTATCTGCGAGCTCCCACAGGTACAGCCAGAAGGGATGCAGCAAGGCTTTGGGCAGTCCTGTGTGGATGTTCTGTGTTTCCACAGAGCCTGTGTGAGGCTCAGGCTGTTCTAAGCTTCCCCTCCATCTGCAGCCTGGGCTGCCACAGGTGCTGCCAACACCGCAGCTACCTGGGCTTGCCTCTGCCCTGCGCGTCCCCTGCTGCGAGGCGTGTGCCCAGGCGCTTCGGGCAGGAATATTTAGAGACGGTTTTCTTGCATGGTCCTCTTCTGGTTCTGCTCTGGTTTGGTTCAGTGTGCCACAGCATCCCATCTAGGAATGGGCTCAGCAGCTGGAAGGCTCAAACATTTGCATGTATTTCTTTGCAGCCTGCCGCAGAAGGACTTGCTCTACATTTACAGAGGAAAGACTGCTGTGAGTGGGAAGCCTCCTGCTCCCATTCTTGTTGATATAACTACTGATTAGTTAATCCAGCTGCCTTGGAGGGTTCCCCTCCAGAATGCAAATAGGCTCAAGAGCTTGCTTCTGTTCAGAAAGCAGAAGACATAAACCGTACTTGGATGTCTTCATAGCCCAAGTTCCTGGCTATGACCGCAGTCAAACTGCACACGTATCTCTCTCCTGGAATAAGAGCAATTAGAGGTCCTCACCAGCGTGAAGCGGTCCAGGTGGATAATGAAATGAACATGAGCAATGAAAATGAGCAATTCATTTCTCTTCAACTCGAGACATTTTTCAAAATCTTTTTCATTTATCAGCCTCTGGGGTTACTGTTACTGAATAACTTTTGTAAATGCGTATCATTTACTGGCATCTGCTGTGTGGTCCTACGTGCTGCAAGAGAGAGGGAATGAAAAAATTAGGTTTCTCATAATTTTCATTATAGACCAGAGTGATTTAGCTGGAGGCAAAGCTGCCTGGGAGTGTTCAGAAGGTGTATCTGAAGGTCACTGGGCATAAATCAGTGTGCACTTGTTGCTAGAGAGGCACATGTCCTCTGTGTTTGCTTGTCCAAAAAAGGTGACTTGAGTTGCCAGGCTTGTGCCAGCTCCATGGCATGGAGCAGCTTCCAGGTGCATCAGCGAGCCAGGATCCTTCTGTGATCCAGCTGTGGTCTGGGTGGTGGGGAGTTTCAGCTCCATCAGCTTCACCCGGTGAAAATCTCACACAGAAGCATTTGTCGTGGTGCTTTGCTAGATAAATGTTATAAATCCTGTCTGCTAAGGATGAATCCAAAGGCTGTCTTTCATTTGTGAGGATGGGCTTGCTTTTTCTATAAACAGGAGCGTGAGAGAAAACAATACCTTATTTCTTCTCCGTTTTTGAAATCTGTTTGGTAAATTTTAAATTATTCTGGATTATTTTTACAGCATACTGTGTCCAATGTGCCATTAAACTATCTGTTTGATCCCTGCAGTACTGGAAACACATGTTCACGCCCAAAAGAAGCTTTTGGGTTTGCATATAAAACCCAGGTTTTTTTATGAAATATTTCATACCGGAAAGTGAGAGAGCTACAACCTGTTGTGGTATAAATACAATTTTTTCTCTGAAAAATGAACCATCTCCATTTGGCCATAACATGAGCAATGCAGAGGGAAACTGCTCATTGAAAAAAAAAACCATGTGCAAAAGGGCATTGCAGGCCCAACTTTTCTCCTCTCCCCATCCCCCAAACCAAACTTCACTATATATTGCTTGCTAGGGGAAAAGTTATCTACATTAAAATACAAACCTCAAAACCTTCAACAACTCATCTCTCCCTGTAAAACAATGAAACAGGCAGTTTGTCTCACTTCTAGAGCTGGCAGGGAATGGTTGGGAATGAGGGGTGACCTACCAGTCCTCCCAGCTGCTGGAGTTTCTGAGCCAACAGTTTCAGAAAGACTTGCCCTCCTTCTTGTCATTGTGAGCCATGGAAGAGCAACATTATGAAGGAGAAATGATTTTTTAGGGATGGGTCATGTGCCAGGAAAATTCTGTGGCATGAAAGCTGATGACTTCAGGGTATGGAGTGGTACCATTATTCCTGGTATAGCAGAAATTCGGTCTTTGCTCTCATTATGCGTCTTAGTTTACAGAAGTTTGTGACTCACAGATAAAATCAGTTGTTTGGGGGAAAAACATAACAAAATAAAACCTTGGCAGGGAATGAGTCTTTAAAACAAACAAAAAAAAAAGATGGAAGAATGTTTTCAGTCTAAATGAAATACAGTTTTCCTGTTGGTGACTTATTTTACTTGTGTGAGTCAAAGAGTCAAAGTTGGCTTTTCTTTTTAAACTAGCTCCAGTACAAAAATTGTACTTGGGCTGACTGGGTGTTTTTTTAAAGTTTTTCAGCTGATGTAAAGTATCAGCATTATTGCTGTTGTCTGTTTTGGCTACCTGCAGGATAATTTACATCAGTGAAATTCAGAAAAACCTAAATTTCCATATAGATGCTTTGGGCTTCTTTGTTTTAATACAGATGTGATATTAGAGGGGGATTAGTGTTAGTGCTCCTCTGCAAAGACTGGAATGTTTAAAACATGTAGAATTGTGGGAGGAGTATGGCGACTTTTTATTAACATGGATACTGGGAGCTCCTCAGATGGAGCTTTACGGTGGCATCTCCAACAGTCTGAAAAATATGTAAATTTTTTCCAAGGGCTTGGGCAGGGTGGCTTAGCTAAATATTTCAAATTTTAGGTCTCTCAAAACAAAAACAGGACATAGCTGGAGGGGAAGTAGTGATTAATGCGTAATAGTACTATATACAATATAGATAAATGCACATTTCCTCTTCCCTCCCACCCCACCTCTGCAAACACAAGCTTTTAGCTTGAGAAAGTGAATCTGGAAATGTTCTGGATTCCGGACAGATTTCTTTCTTATTTTGTTAATTCAACTGTAGAGCAAGATATTAACGATCCCCAGATGTTGTTTATAATGATTGATTTTTCAGTTGTGAAAAAATATTTGGAGGTTTTTTTTAACAATTGATATTTTCTAGTGTGCTCTGCAGCATTTGAATAAAATGTCTGAAGGCAGAGCTGTTTATGTGCCCAACATAATTGCTTCTGTTAAGTGATTTCTTCATTCTCAACATTTTTAGCTCTAATTGCTTTCCCCCCATACATCTAAAAATAAATATTTGCAAGTTTTGCATTCTGTCACTCATTGAAATGAATAAAATATTTGTATACTCAAAGCAAAAAGGCACTGGTAAGGGGTCACATTCTGCCTTCCTTAGTGGCGTAAATCCAGCATAAGTCGATGCACTTCTGTGGCTGTTACTCAAGATTTTCACCAGTTAACCAAAGACAGAATCTCACCCAATGTTAACAGCAAGCTGTTAAGTGAACATAAGTAATATGTAGTAAAGTAAGATAAAATACCTTCCTGTCTGCAAGAACGTCAGTGGAAACAAATGCTGTTAGCTTCCACTCCTTTCTGGTTTTTAGTGCATTTTCACTAGCAACTGTGGTTGTAACCAGGAT
Source organism: Phainopepla nitens (assembly GCA_013400175.1). Taxonomy (NCBI): domain Eukaryota; kingdom Metazoa; phylum Chordata; class Aves; order Passeriformes; family Bombycillidae; genus Phainopepla; species Phainopepla nitens. The sequence goes on from VXBQ01009335.1 coordinate 52,458, forward strand.
AAATAGTAAGATGGATTAGTTTTCACCCTATAACCAAAAGTCAGTGATGGAGAACACTGATTTTGTTTGGGTTGCGTGTTCCCGCTGCCCTCAGGAAGGCAGCAGATGCTGAGTGGAAGGGCAGGTACTGCTGGAAAAGCTGCTTCTGCCCATTCCCTGGGGCCCCAGTCCCTTCTCAGCCAGGGCTGGTCGTGGCTGCCAGCCCTGCACAGAGGAGCAGGGAGCTGCCCCAGAGGCTTGGGCATCCCCCGGTGTCACTGCAGGAGAGCTGCTCCCATGGGAGGGCGCTTGGGAACTCGATGTGGCTCCTGACATCTTCAGGTGCCCTAGGGCAGCAGTCCTGGGGACAGGGGCCTTACGCCGTGTGCCTGCAGTGGCTGCGTGGGCCGTGACCGACTGCCTGAGAAACACCAGGGCTCTGGACCGTGGGGTGCCCACTGTGGCCTGGGCTGGGATAGTTCTGCATTTGGGGCTCTCACTGGACAGGAGGGAGGAGATCCTCTCTCTCGAGCGCCCGTGGCAGAGTCAAGGGTCTGGGTGTTTCCAGAACTTCTTTTTATTTTTTAGCTTACTGACTATGTGATGGTATTGTGGGGTTTACATGTTTTACCAGACCGAGTTCAGAAAAGAATTAATGTGTAGTTCCAGCGAGTGAAGGTTTGCAAGTGAGCTGCTCTTCTGTGCCCGATAAGTGTAACCTATAGCATGCATCTGTCAGCTATTACACATGCATCCACTTTATTGGTGTAGATGTACATTACTAGTTCCTTCTATATAGCATTTCTCCTTGATGGCTGGTTTTACAATTCAGCTATCAAAATCATGCTTTGTGATCATAGCAAAAAGTAAATCAGGCTGTGTTCATCATATTTGTGAGCCCTGTCCATCATAGGCGGTCTCATTTCTGGAGCCATCTCTTTCTCCTCATGTGCCTTTGTTAGCACATCCTTGTTTGACTGTTCCCGTGGTTTCCGTGCCTCCCTTGGACCGCCAGGCCTGCTCAGACGCCGGAGCTGTGTCTCACAACTCTGGGTCTGCTGGCAACCCAGGCCTCGTGAGCAGCGTTCCTGAGGTGTTGGGGCTCAGCAGTGGCAGTGAGCAAGGGAGTCCTTCATGGCCAGGGAAGGGCCCCCATTCCTGTACAATGGAAAAGTGAAGTGGTTTGTGTCAGAATATGGTCACATTCTTCTGATTAAACCCACTCAAAAAAGACAACTTTGTAATATTTTCCAATGACTGTTTATCGTGAATTACGTCAGCCTTAGTTTAAATTGCTATTATTTCTCCTTAATGCTTCTTGGTGCCTGCATAATTTACAGCATTGGCAGCTGCGGGACTATGAAATAACCTTTCACAACCACCATACAATAGTAAAGAACATGAAGTTTTTGTTGTTAATTATTATGGGACTCCTTTAACTTTTTTACAAAGTGACATAAAATATTGTTGAGGTATTTATGGTTAAAGCTACTTTTACGTGGATCTATTTTGTTTCTGGCTAGTTCTTAACTAAAGCAGTCATTTGTGGTTATTATGCCTAGGGAAATATTATGTCAGAACTGGTTTAACAGTATTATTATGTATCACATGTCATATATTACATGTCAGCACTTGAGGCTGTCTTTCAATAAAAACAAATGTAATTTTAGTTAATGGTCTTTTACGTATAGGCCATTTGTAAACTTACCTGAGTTCATTTGAAGGTATACTAAAAAGCTTTGTTCTCCTAGAGTGCACTTGGGTAATTTCATTTTGGCTTGAGATGGAATTTCCAAAATATTTATCATTATTTCAGTCAGAGAGTGCTGCCTCTAAAAAGCAAATAGTTTCCCAATACCGAGGTTAATGTACACATTTTGAGGAGCTGTAACTGTTACTCATTACTTTGTTTACTTTCCCCCCCTTTGGAGCTCACGCTTCCCAGGTTCCCTACTGGTCAGGCTGATAGGAGTATCCCAGGCAACTAAGCCACCTAATGATGATACTTCACTGTGCCGCTTAAATGAATAGCTCATACCTTCTACGTAATCCGTGCGTGAAGGGGGAGAGAAATCAGAGGTTGAAGGTGAGTTTTAGGTTTCCTTGAAGTTGCATTTCAAATTTGGAAAATGCAAACTTACACAAAGTAAACTTCGAATTAATGTGTCATTCCCCTTGGTTCCAAATACTATGCATATTTTCCAGTACTTACTTATTTAAAGCAAGAAATGAAGCATATAGGGTGTGCCAAAAAGTTTACACAAAGAATGAAAACACATAAATGACTCATGAGAACTTTTTCTGGCTGTTTTTTTTTTGTTTTTGTTTGGTTGGATTGGGTTGTGGGTTTATTTTGTTTGTTTGGGGGTTTTTTTTGTTCGGTTTTTTTTGTTTTTTTTTTAATGTGTAATTATTTAATTACTGGTAGGCAAAAAAAAAAAGAAAATAAAAGTCATGATTTCTCTCCCCCCCCCCGCTTCCCCCCAAATCTATGCTTGAGCACCATAAAAATGATCAAAGCCTTTATTTGTCTCTAGTTACATTTTCCTCCATGGGATTGCTGGTTTTGGTGACTCTATTGTAAGAAACTGAAACTCTGCTGGACAAAAAAAATTCGTTTCTGTCTCCCCATAAAAGCTTGGACCAAAGAAGTGAAGATGCAAACATGAAACTGAAAAAGCAGGCAAAGAGCAGGGTGAGGATTTTGTGTGTTGCTAAGGTGAAATTTAATAAGGGGAACATAAAACGGAGCTAAACTTGCCTGGATGCCATGAGATTTTTTAATATTAGGCAGCATGCTTGATTTCCCTGGAAGTGAGTGAGCAATCTGAATTTAGAGTTGTTTGGCAGGGGGAGGGGGTGTTTCGTTCTCTTTTTCAATCAGAGGCATTTCACAAGCCGGTTGCATGTGAAAGGGGAATCCATCATTATGTAAGAATGCAACAAACTTTTCCGTTTAATGAATGAATATTAGGTATTTCAGGAGGCCATAAAAGATGGCAAAAGAGAGAGACAGAGCTGATGTCGGAGAGATTTTAATAAAGATTGAAGTTAGTGGTGAAAAGGTCAAAGTGCCATTTGTTGAGCCCCTGCTTCTGGCATGGTTTCAAAGCTCGCAGTGCTGACTGGGGGGCTGTGATGTGTGTTAATGAACAGTTGTGGCACTTAACTGAGATCATGGGTTGGTCACATGAATACATATAAAAGATATGAGTGAACATTTTCCCCCTTTTGCAGCAGTTTGGCTCTTGGAAGGACTAAACAATTAAAAGAAATGTTTGAAATGCTTGAACACCACATTAAGTCCCCTAGTCTGTAAGGAAAATGAGCTATGCATAATAGAATACTGCTCTAGTTAAATATAGTTATTCTGAATTGTTTTTAGCTACAGATGTTATGCCATTTTAGAAACTTAGACTAAATAATGTCAGATCTTGTTTGCTTTTTTAGTATGTTATTCATTTATTGGGAAATTCAAAATTTGAAACATCTGGGAAAGGGTTTGGTGTTCACTAAGTAATCTTTAAAATGTGTACATTTCAGACTTCTCTTACAGGGCTGTTTAGAAATGACTGAATTGTATATTATAGTTATAAAGTTCTGTAAACATGCTCTACCATGTAGATGACAGGGAAACGTGAAATGGGAAAATGAGATAACTTTTGGAGCCAAATTTTGTGTATTACAGACTTGATAAAACAGCAAATGTCTTTCTCAAGTTAAATAATTTTTAACTTTCCAGGAACGTTCATGGGTGTTATGAACAGTATGTCTAAAATAGCAGCAGAAAATAATGTTCATTCTCCTTTAATTCTCCCTTTGATGTTTATGTCAAAACGAAGGAGTTAATTTATCTAAGAGTTTCACTGCATGAGTTGGACTGTACAAAACCAATCATGTAGAAATAATAGACTACCATTGGAAGTGCTGTACTATTGCAGTTTTAATAGCTCTTCAGTTCTGCTCAACAATTAGTCCATACATTTTATAGCTGTGTATTTAAGAAACTGGCACACTCAGCAAAATCACAGTAATTGGGAGATGATGCAATGTGGAAAGAAATCAGAGTAAGAAAATTAATTGAAAAATAATGTTTTGTTCAGGTTAGGGTTTGTTTTCTTTTAAAATTTTAAACACTGCAGTAGTAATTGCTGGTGGGTGAGACTTCTGCGGAATTTAAATTCCACGTGGCTGGGATTTTGTGAATTTGCTTTTAAATCAAATTGCAAAAGAGGCAAAATAGGTCATTAAAATTCTTGCTGTAGTTATCTCTCTGAAATCAAGTGAGGGCATTGAGGGAGATCCAGAGTAGGACTTTTTCTCTCTTTTGACAATGGTGCTGTTTAAGTTCTCATTACCTGTCAGCATCTTTGTAAACCTGATCAAACAGATCATAGGCAATTAGTTTATCATTTACACAAATAGCTTAAGAGAACTCAGCAATCCCTTTTTGCATATGTCCATAACCAGTGGATGCTGATAGTTTCTTCCTAGGACCTTGTTTTTATAGATAAGTCCTGGAAGTGAAGGCAGATTTTAATGAAAGAAGTCGTGTGGATTTTTTGTGTAGGTTTATCATTGGCAACTATGACTTCTTAGTGATTTTTTTTTAGTTGATATATTGTCCATGATATGCCAAAGGTGAGTGAAGCAGTGATAGTTCACACTTCAGCTGAAGTTTGGGCCTCAGTATTAGATATAGGTGTATCTTGGTCTTTTAGTGATCTGGCAGCATTTCTGTGTGCTTCAGGGCTGTTGTGTTGGTCTTAATGGTGTGAATTACGTGGGGGTAATGATAGATAGCCAATTGACTGGAGTAAGAGAGTAGACCTGCTTCTTGGATTAAAAAGCAGGGAATAGAGAGAAGAAATAGAGAGGTGTTACTACTCCTGCCTCTAATGCTAGAGGAAATCATTATCAAATCCCTAAGAGCTAACATTTTTGGTTAGTCAGTCAAATGATGATGGCTTGCTGCAAAAAGGGTGGTACAGTTTCGTGGAATAACTGCACTACTAGTACTCAAATGTATTATTCTGAGCTGTGGGCTTGTAGAGGAACATGGAAGAGCAGGAAGGGTTTTATTATAGAGGTTTTTCCCTGCTTTTATCTTTGTAGCTGATTCTGATGCCTGTCCTTTGCATATTCAAATACTGGAAAGGGCCCAAAAAGCAGTTCATGGGACAGAAAACTTGGTTCTAAGTGAAAGACTAAAGAATGTCCCTCCAGTTAGTGCACAGAGGAGAGGACTAAGAAGGGGCCCAATCAGTCTGTTAGTACTTCCATAAAGAGGAGACCTGTGGCACTAGAGGTCTTTGTAATTTGGCAGAAATGTAGCAAGACCCCATGCTTCAAAGTGGAAGCAGATAAATTAATGCTGAAACTAAAGCACAGTTAGGTAGCAGTGAGGGGTAATTAACCATGCTAACAGCTTAGCTAGGAGTAGCATAAGTTCTTTAGTTCTTGAATCCTTTAAATCAAGACTGCTTTGCAAAAGACAGGACCCTTAATCAAAGAAGAGATACTGTCTTCATCCAGTAGTCACTCAGGTGTATAGGCAGTATCTGCAGAAGATAGCCAAGGCACTGATATCCTCCTAATTCCTTCTGGCCTTAAAAACTATACCTTTATTAATATATGTCATTTATAGCATCTGGGCCAGCAAAGGCTAGACTGTGCTGGAACTTGTGTCCATTATACAATAGAGCAAACCTTTAAAAAATTTGCTTGCACTTTTAATTAGACAAGGCACAGCTTTGCATCTGTTCTGTGTACAGGAGAATGAGGAACAGGATTATGGAGGAAATATGGTATGGTAGGAGCTGAACATCAGTGTCTTCAGTGATCCACACTGGTGGCTGTTGATAGCCTGTGTCCTCTTTGTTCTCCTTACCTCTCTCCCTCCACCATGAGCAGTTGCCTGCCTCCGAGCACTGACGGGACAGTGTGATCCTCTGCTCTGGTCCCTGTGGTCTGATCAGTCCCTGGCCTGTTCTCTCTTCAGGAGATCAGCGCAGGGGGAATTCTAGGTCCATTTTAGGCCACTTATAGTAACTTCTGCTAAGGGCTGTCTCCTCAGGTGAAGAATGGAAAACGTAACTCAGTGGTATGTAATTTAAATGTGTGGCAAAACACTATAAGATCATCGGCAGACTTACAGTATCTACTTCATGAGTCTTCCCCGATGGTTCTTTCACAGACATCTCTGATCACATTAACTTTGTAATAGCTTTAAAGAGATGTTAATTAAAAAGAAGTTGTTAGAAACAAGTGGATTGTAGAAGAGAATGAATGTATTTGAAATCAGCAGTTTCAGATCACAGAAAGTGTAAGGGAACATGTGAAAATGCTAATGGTGATCATCCTGCTAATATAAGTGATATTCACAGACACTGCTGCTGCTTCAACGGAGAGGTACGGTGTGATCTTCCAGCTCTGTCATCACCCTCCTGTGTTTCACTCTGGATTTGCAACTGTAGTGGAAGTTGAACTCCCAGTGAAAAACAGCTGTTTGCTGTGGGGTGACATGTTTACTTTAAGTAGGTGTTGATGATTCTACTTCTCACTTCCCTGACTAAATAAGTCCCTTCACCTTCAAGTCTTAAAAACCTCAGCTGAACTTTGCTGAACTGAGCTTGTGTCCCATTACTAACTTTCACAGAGGTAGAGCACAAGTTTGAAAAATGGAAACGGTTGTTCCCAGGGTCTCGAGCAGCTCTGAGCTCAGAATACCATGTTTAAAATTAGCACTATAGTTGCCCTCATTCTTTTATAGCATCCCGATTTTGCAATGAACCATAATTGTTGTACTCATTTGACAAAAAACGGTGGTTCTTCAGGGGCTTTTTGGTGCTGGTTGTTTTGAAAGGCAGCCTGTAATTAAGATGAATACGTGTACATTGTGAATGTTAGGGTATGGTAGAGATGGGATTTTTATAAAACAGTCCCCCCCCTAAAAATTACCTAGCTGCAAATCCTTGCAGTTACTTAGTTTAGAAGTTTAAGTCAGTTTATGGAAGTCTGTGTTTACTGTCTTTAGAGCTTGATCATGGCATTGGAATGTATTTTGGAAAAAAAGACCCTATAAAATGAAATCCACATTTATGGGTAAGAAGCACAGAGCACTTAGGATCAGCAGTGAGACTACAGCATCTCTTTGAAGTATAGCAAAGAGGAATACTTGCTGGTGCCATGTTTGGTTTAGAAGGTACTGAATTGATACACTCCCTACGTTCTAACACTGTAACAGCAGCTGGACCCAGCGCAATTAATTTCATGAAAATGTGGACTGTGATATCCCAATGACAGCAGTCAGAAGATAAAACTAGATCTGAAGCACTTAATTTAAAATAAAACTTTATTATAAAGTCAGGTCTGCTAAGATGCTGCTTTTGTGCTGCGCTGCATGTGAGTAATCTGAGTGACTCATCTGGCCTCTGACATACTGCAGCCTTCAACATTCCCAGCCACGAGTGTTGCCCTTCATAAAAGAAATATCCTATTTTTGGTATGGCAATGTCCTCAGTTTTAAAGAATTTTCCTCTTTTAAAGTGCTCATACAATTAATGCCTCATGCATGTATTCAACAATAGTTGCCTAGCAACCATCAGAAATATTCGGGAGAGCAAAGGAAGCCAAGATGAATGAGCAGTAACATCAGCTCCCATTTCAGGTGAGCTGGAGGAGGCATCAGGGCTGTCCTGACTGGGTCTAAGCACGCAGATCATGAAAATGGGACAGTCCCGAGGTAGCAAATACGAGCTCCATTTGGCACATCAGTTAGAGGCAGAGATGAGGTGGGTCATGCAGCCAGAAGCAGTTGCAGGAGGCTGCAGTTGGATGGACTCTTGCAGTTTCAGAAGCGTAGACCAAAGCAAGGGAACAATGGTTAAATGGATTACAGGAAGTCACCAAACACTCCTTAGTGGCTGAAGATAGTTTGGCCATCTTGTCTTGCATTCCTGCAGCTAGAGGGTGGGTGAGGTTCCTGCTTCCTTTGGTAGGAGCATTTGGCCACGGGTCCAAGCTCCAGGCAAACCCCTTGGTAGGGATTGGCTCCACCCCTTCTCTTGAACTGCCCCTGGTTCCCACTTCTTGCTGCATTTTAATTCTGATGTAACTTTTACCTCACACGAAGTTGTCTCATTCTACTCAGTCAAGTCCTTCATGCCTTTTTTTAGCACTTGTAGATGCCATTTAAATGAAATGGAAGTCTTTTCCACAGTAACAGCCCACAGCCGCTATATGTCTATTTGGATTTTGGTCTTTTTTCCTCTTTTTTTCTTTTATTTTTTTATCAGAAAGGTTGAAATTAAATGCTTGGTGTAGGATTGGAAGGATTAGGTTTTATCATGGGTTGACATACTCTCAGTGCAAACAGCTGGTGCTGGTGTGGCCATGTCCTGTACCCATCCCTTTCTCTGGATGAGTTTTGGTGCTGTTGCTCAGTCTCTCCAGTGGTGGTACCACTGCAGCAGCTCAGGGAGCTCAGCACTTGCTGTTCCAGCACAGGGCTTTGAGCCCACATTCAGTGGGATGTACTGTCTTGTCAAAACCATTTGAGATGAGAGTTTTAATCTGCATAAGTATTTCCGGTTGTTTGCTTCTCATTAGACACGTTAAAATTAAAAAGCCTGTTAGTATTGCTCAGAACATTTTTGACTGCATGCCTGATTTGAAGAAAGTTATGAAATTCTGACATTTTCCTGTTGGATAGGAAAACCTGATTTATGATCATCTCTTACTTCAAAGGTAAAGGTTAAGAACAAGATTAGGATCTCCTTTCCACTCATGTAAATCCACAGGAGTCGATTACTTTGAATTGACAGTGCTGTGATTTAGATCAGAATCTGGCATTAAAGCTTTTTGGGGTTTGCTCTTATACCCATCAGCTTCAGCGCCACTTGAGTGCCGACTCTGTGCTTTTGGTATGTGGTGGTGGTATTTGCACGTGGCAGTGCCTCAGGGGCCCCACATAAAACATTGCTTCACTACCTTTAATGGGATTTTTTTAGATTAGATGTTAAAATGTTGAAATCAAAATATGTAGAGGGTGGTCGGGAAGTATCAGGCACACAATGGTAATCAGAATGTGATTTTTGAGTTGGGATATCTCATGACTTAGCTGAAAAATATCGTTTGTGTATCTTGGAGCTCTGAGGCTTTTACTCTTTCTGATTGTAACAGGCATTTTATTTCTGGCCTTGATGGTTGATGAGATATCAAACTTAAAATATGCCATGATCCTATAGTCTGGTAGTGCTTTCTGGCACTGGTCAGTGACTAAATATAGCCAGTTTTGAACCGCTGTGATAAACCTGGAAATAATGTTGAGCAGAAAATTCTCAGACAATTCCACAGACAAATGTGGAATATGAAATTACTTTTCTGGATTGCGTCTTGTTTGTTGTGTATATGTTTTTGTGCCCTGTGTCTCTCACCCCCAAGTTTTCCAACTGCTATCCTACGAATGTTTAGTGGTACAGCTAAATCTTAACTAAGGCATCTCAGTGGTTCATGTTGGTTCATGTTAAAGCAAAAAATAACATGGTTTTTAAACCCCAGCTATTTCATGCATTCCTTTTGGCTTTGTAAACCATTTTGCTTTGTTTTTACAAAAAGAAAGTGTATTTTAAAAAACCATACATTTCCAAAAATCACTGATTGTCTTCCAGTGAGCGTAGTCCAGAAGCATGCAGATTCTTGCATTGTATTATGGGATATAATACAATGCAAGAATGAGTGGTATTCATCTGTCATGCATAATGTGGAGGTGATAGGGGAGGAAAGGAACCTTTTAGAAAGGATTTTTTTGTTTGGGGTTTTTAAATTACTTGTTTGCATACATTTGTTTCCTTTTTCTTTAATTTGTCTTTTATTTTCTTTTTGGATGTTGTTGTTGTTGTTTGGGGTTTTTTTTGCTTTGGCTAGTTTGTTTTTAATTTTGGGGGGGGTTGGGTTTTTTTGTTGGGTTTTTTTTGTTTGGTTTGGTTTGTTTTGTTTTTTTTTTAATTTTAAACTTCTACCAGGCTATGTTTCATTTCAAGATGGTGTCTTTGCTAGAAACATAATCAAATGTAATGTCTTCCACAACCTCTTCATATGCATGACTGCATAAAGCTTGTATAACAGTTTATTATTGTTAAATTAGTATAGCATAGAGCAAACGGGGCCCCTGGTCAGATGAACTAGACAATGAATAGTTATATAAGGTTTTGAGGCACATGTATTAGAACACAAGCGCCCTGTATTTTCTTCTCAATTGTCTGCTGTTTGTTAATGTTTCCCTTTCAACGTGATTGCATCTCAATTTAATAGCACTTGCCATTTCAGGGTTTACTGTGCCAGCACTTGCATAGTTACATCCCCTCTGTGCTGCAAAGCCTGCATGTATATTAAAACTGAACTAGGCACGGTTGGCTAATGGGTACTTTGAGAGATATGCACTTATAGAATTAAGTGATGTATGTAATTGTTAATTTTGTGTTAACAAGTTTGAAAAATGTGTTTCACCAATAATTGTAATGCTCCATTCTGTGCAAAGTGTGACATTTTAATTCTTGTTGAACCGTTTCCTACCTCTGCGCTGTGTTTTCATGGCAGGGTATTATTTTGCAATCAAGATAAAAGCATTATTTATTAAAGTTCTAAAATATTACATTACTGGAAGTTATAAGCTGCAGATCAATCTTCTCTTTCATAAAAGCATTTCATTGATTTTATTTTTTTAATTGGCCTTTGAATTTAAACTTAAGTTCCATATTATGGATTGCATATGATTCCAGAAGCAGAGAAATGTTTTAGTGGAGACTTGATGCTGTTTTAAAGGCAGCGGTGTACCTGTCACAGAGCTGTGGGAAAGGCTTGCATTTGGCTTATGCAGCTTTGGGACTGTCAGATCCCAGCCTGCTGCATTTTTTGGCACAGGGAGCCCATTGACTTGGGCTGTGGGAAACCTACATTCAGCACTATCGGTCCTTGTGTCTTTCTTTGCGCCTCCAAAGAAATTTCTGTTCGAGACTTCACTGGGGAGTCAATTAACAGCTCCTTCCTGCTTTCAGTGGTGTGGGACAGGCTTTCTGTGGAGAGAGGGTGCTCCACAGCGTCTGGCTGCGACAGCCCAGGTGTCTCTTGGTGACACTGTCACCTGCCTTGGGAGTGCTGGATTTAACCGCTTTCTGTATGGAATCCAACCCATCCAGATCACCCAGTACCTATTGCTTCACCCCTCCTGGTCATCATTTCCTCACCTTTGCCCCCCTTGCCACATGGTCCCATCCCCATCCTGGTTCCTTCTGCCACACCAGGGCCCTTGGTGGTTCATTCATGTCATTGCACATGTGAGACCAAACCCGGCCTATTACTCTGTTTTGCAGTGAGTAAATTAATTCTTCCAACCCTAGCAGGCCTAACTGTGAAACTGCACAAAGCAAGGCTCACGTTTTTCTTCCAGTTAGCAGGCATTTGCTTCATTTGGCCCTTCTGTGTCATCTCATCAGTGTAGTCTGACCTTGTGCAGACCTCGCTGGTTTTCAACAGTGAGGAGAGGCAGTTGAGAAGGGGAGACCATCGCCATCCTCCACAGAGTTCAGGAGCGACTGTGTCTAGGATTTGACTTCACAGTGAAGCCAGTTTTTCTTACTTGCCAGTAAGATAAGGAAAGGGCAGGGTGAGATGAGCATAATAGGCTCAAAACACAATAAAAATAGCAAAGGAAACAAACAGTTTGTGCCTAATTTGAAACCAACAGGTCTCCATGGTGATTGCAACAAATCCCCTACATTTGACTGTGTAGTGAAGACAAAAGGTTAGAAATAGGAGTTCACCAGCTGTGCTGGACTGTTTGAATGAACATTGGAGTAGGAGTGTTAAAACCTTCCCAATGACTGAGTGGTGTGTGAAGGTGTTAAGGGGAATTCTGGGAATAATCTCATTGAAAATCCAGCGGATGGAAGTGTCTTCCTTCATAATGCATCTTCAGAAAAATCAGCTTCTACAAACTTGCTGGAATTTTTGCTTTCAGCAGTGCTGTTGTGTGGAAAAGAGTCCATAGCACTGTGGCTTCAGACAAAAATAACATGGTAAAAAGCCTTCAGAAAGCAGGCAGTAAGCTTGAAACCTTAGATAAATAATAAGACTAATACACTTTCCGCAGTGAATAATAGGACTATAACTCCCCCAAAACTCTTGTTTAACATTGTACCAGGGTAAATCTTTATGTGAAATAGAAGCCAGAGATAAAATTTCAGTCTTAATTTACAGATACTTGAGACAGAGGAAGAAGGGGCTGCATTAGTCCTTACCAAAGAGGAAATTCTGTTCGTGGTAGTCTGAAATATTGCCATGCGATGAGTCAGAAAGTTTTTGTTGTTCACATCTTCAGAGATCAGGGCTACTGAGTTTTGGCATGCAGACTGGGCAGATAGCATTTGCAAATCAACACGTCCTTTTGCTGAGACCATTGGCACAGAAAGCTTCCTACTTGCAGTAGTTGTGTTTGAGTTTCTGAGTTTTTTTTAAATATGAATTTTGGAGGGGAGAAGATACTTGTGTAGTATTTAGTCATAATGGAAAGATCTTCAGAGATAGCTAATGAAGATATTCAGAGTGTATGCTACAGTGCACCAAGATTTAGAGTTTCTTGAATAAATATTGACCAATTTGACCTTTGCTGTTCCTCAGTCAATATTTATCTCTTGGGACCATGAATCTTCATATTCACCTTAGCTGAAGTCCAAGTCTTACTTAACAGTGTACTTGGAAATCCGGAAGAGGTGATGATTTGTCTTGGTGCTAGTTTTATCTGTTTAAAATTAGATATGTAGGTTTGGCCACCCATGTCACTTGATCAGATTTCCTAAACAAAGTAGCTTTAGGTCATGGCTGATGGGGGGGAGCCTTCTAGGAAAAACTTAAATCGGTCGGAAGGAAGAGTGAGTGAATCTGGGAATGGAGCAAACTCTTTATTGGAAATAAGGATGAGGATTCCTTTACAATGTCAGAGGCTTTCCAGATGCTGTCAGAAGGAGGGGACTCACCAGGATTAGTCAATAAAATTCTAGCTGTATATTTCATGAAGTAAGGAAAAGAAGTTTTTGAGCTTTCTGAGGTTAGCACAGTCTTCCAGCAGCCTAAGCCAACAGAGCACAACATCAGGTGTCGTGCAGAACTGTAGAAAGGAAGTGCCCAAGAGACCAGACAAAGGGGGCTGTGGCTTGCCGGGGGTCCCACTCTGCGAGATGGGTCTGGGAGCAGGTGATCCCTGACATGGCCAGGTGGTGCTGGGGCTGTATTATCCCCTTTATTTTTCTAGTGGCAATTTCAGTATTTTGGGGCTCTAGCTTAAGTTGAAGCTGAGACACAATCTTCCTGTGAAACTGGCAGCAGGTGTGGCTGGAGCCACTGGGTCAGGCGTCCTCCTTGCCTGGAGGCACAGTGTCACCTCTGCAGAGTCCCTCAGCATCGCTGGCTGCTGTTGGGAAAAACCTCCTCTTACCAATCAGGTCAACACTTTGGAGTGGAAAGTGCAATTACTGTGCTTGTGAGCTGTGCTGTGAAAGTGAGAGCAAGAGAAATGGAAAGTGCTGTTCAGGCAGTAGGGAAAGGCGGAGCCTTACAAATATCTGCTTATGCAAATCAAATCATTTGTCTTCTGAAATGTTCATTTTTGCCTTTTCCCTGATTATATTTTCTGAATTGCCATATGTACTTCTTGTGATATTTCAGTCTTGTCAAATTAAGAAGAGAAGGCCTTATAATTAACTTAGGTTATATACCAAATAAAGTAATGTTTGTCATTTTTACTGTGTAATCAGTCAGTAATATTACAGGTGCCCTGTAAGTTTAAAAAAAAAAAAGTCTAAACTGTTTTTGTAACCTTATAGCTATCAAAGGTATTTGTTTGGGGAAAAGGTATTGAGAAAGAAGAGAATTTTAAAATTGCACAATTACAGTTAAAAAAACAGAGCAGGCAACGTCATGTGTTTCTGAAGAGCACACTGTTTGATTTTATAGTAACAGTATTTTAAGAATGCTGACAGTACACAGGAAGGCAGTGAATAATTCTTATTGCAAAACCCTGATGGTTTGCTGTTTTCAAAATATTAAGCCTTAGTCAGCCCTGGATTTCTCTAAGGAAGAACAGGACATTTGGGGAAAAAAAAAAAAAAAGCCAGTTGAAGCAGTAGGAATGAATCTAAGCAGCATTCAAATAAAATAGAGGTTTGGTATCCTTACTTAGAATAGACTGGAAAATGCATGTACCTTTTTTTTTTTTTCTTGATGTGCCTGATTGACTTGTTTTAATACCGGTGTTATTTACATTTCAGGGATGGGCCTCTATTATGCAGGAAATTGTCCAAACCCCTCAGCTGTATTTTAAATTGAAATTATTCTTTTTATGAAGTGATTGTGCAGACTTAATTTAGTAATCTATTATTAAATCTATAGTTTCAGGCTGTATAAAGTCTTTTTATAGAATGAAAATGGGCACATATGAAGATCTCGGCTATATATACACCTGGTTCTGTATATTAAATCTTTTACATATGTTGTCCATTTTCAGAAACAAATAAACTGCTGCTTTTGAAAACTCAGCTTCTCTTCCATATTAGGGAATTCTGCAGACTCCCTATGTTCCTTAGCTTCAGTATAATGCTAAATCAGTTTGTACATTAGTCTATTTTTAGTTATGAATGAACTTTATGGAGTGCAGCACAGAGAGTGATTTCAGAGATTCTCACTCATAAAACCCGTGTGTCATGCGCCTCAATTACAGCTGTAAACATTGTGCAAGCTCTGGGCTTCCTGAGCCTGAGCCCTGAAATTTCCAGGGGGCAAAAGCATCGCCCCCTCGCCCTTTTGTGCAGAATATTAGGCAAATAGTAAATCTGCCGGCGTGAAATCGAGTTAAATTGTGTGACCTTGGCTGTGGCGGGCGGGCTGCCTGGCGTGGCAGCGGGGGGACACTAGAGGGCAACTGAGAGTTTTCTTTAAACCAGCCGAGCTGGAGATGGTTTTAATATCAACTGTTTAAACTCAGCGAGGATTTATTTTCCTGTCTGCAGGTTTCACATAAGTAACCTCGGAGTTTCCATTGACAGCAGATCATAATCCAAGTGAAGTTCTTCTGGGGGAAAATGCGGCGGGAGCGGGTCCGGAGCCTGCTTTTGCCCAAATAAGGCTTTTTTTGCAGACCCCATGTGTTAGATAATGATCAACTGACAGTCGGTCATGAGTTAATAATGCTGGATGCTGAAATATGCATACCATGTGGTGTACAACAGTTCTGCGGGGAGAGACAAACACAGCTATAATTAGACATCTGAAACACAAGGAAGTGTGTAAATTGTTTAATAGTCTTCCACTTAATTCACTCAGATAATTTCCTAAGAACCAGTATTGACTGCGGAAGAATATTGCACAACTGACTGCGTATTTAGTTTAAACCCTGCCCTGCTCAGATAAATTTATGGATACAGCTCAGTTTTATTTGGATTTTTCTGAGTGCTAGAGATTTGCTGGGGCCAAAATGCAGAGATGGTTCAATTTTGTTTGTGTTGATGTTTGGGATGATTACACCGAGTCCCTGGGGTTTGCACTTATTTAGACCGGGCACATGATCTTACAATCAGGACTTTAAAACTACCATTTTGGGGGTTTTTAGGGACTTACACAGATTCCCTAGCTGCTCATACACAACCTGACAAAATTGCCAGAGTTCCACTTCTCTGTTTTACAGGTGAAAAAGTGCAGATCTCTTCCCGTGCTCAGCAGTGCTGGGCAGCGTCCCCTCTGCGCCTCAGCACTAACACCCCGTGTTCAGGTGTGGGCAGGTCTCCCAGGGTGCCAAGGCTTTGTTCCCTAGCTGTCTGCAGAAGCAGAGTTGTCTCTGAACCCCTTGTTGACTCTGTGCGCTGTGGTGGGGGGACCTGGCAAGCCAAGTGCTGCTGGTGAAGTTGGTGATAACCCAGGGATGGGAAAGGAAGCAGGGCTTAGGCTGTGGCTGCTTCTCCTGCCTCCACATGATGCCTTGTGTAGTTGTCGTGGTGGCAGCTGAGTGTAGGCATCAAAGGGGAAAGCTTAGTCTGTAGTTTCTGGTTGTCACTTTGCTAATATCTTCATGCAGGTTGATTATGCCTAACAAATTTTGATTACTTTGCAGTGCAATGATCAAGTTCAAAGGGAAAAAAAAGGAAAGGAAATTATCATATTCTTACACAGAAAAAAAAGTCTTATATAATCAATTACAAATCAGAAATGCAAGAGATTATTTAAATAATATATCTGTCATTTTCACATTGTGCACAACTTGATGATCATTGATTCCTACCTGGCGTTGTTATTCCCGAAAGCGAGGTCTTGGAAACTGTCCATTTTATCCTTCTGGCATGAATTTCTGCCTGTTTATATTCGTGCACAATGTCCATCAGTCAATTAGCCCATCTCATCCATCTATCTGCCGTGGGTACGAGTGGTTACGTAGCTGTTGTATTTCTGAGGTATGTAGGTCACGTCTCCATTGGGTACTGCTGACTCTGCTAGACAGCAATTACACAAACGCTGGCTTTTACTGGAGAGAAAAAGAAACCTTGTTAGGAAAGCTGCCCTAAGATTTGCCTTCTATTTTCTACAGCCCTCTAATGGAAGGTCTGGCTTGATTGTTCTGATGAGTTTTGATCAGACAGGCTGACTTGCATGGGTTTGCTATGCATCTTCACTTCTTCCTGCCATCTTTGCATTGCTTTTGTCTTGGCTATTACATAATCTGTTAGAACCTGCTCATTTGCTCACTTTCCTTTCTTTGCTTGCCTTTTTTTTTAACCCAGACTGTTTTGAGAAGTCAGACCTACACTTCTTGAGTGTTGCTCTGACCCTCCAACAGAAACTGAAACCCCTGTCTGCTGGGTGCAGCTTTCCAGGAGGTGACCTTTGGGAATGGAGGGGTTGACTGCAGATTTCTGAGGGAAAAGGAAATTTGATGAACCCATGTCTGATCCTGTGATGCTGCCTAAGCACAGGGTGTTTCATGATGAGATATTTCATGATTTGTTCAGGGCTTGAATGCTTCTTTCTCATTAGTGACAGAGAGAGCCATGCTGGCTTGGTTGTGTTCAATGCTTACCACAGGCTTGGCCTCAAAATGTGAATAGCCCTAGTTAGGTCATCAGAGGTCTTTGCATGCTCCAGATCTTCGTGAGTTAGGCGTGTACTTTGCTGAATCAAGTCTGCACCTCTTCACGTTCTTTGTCCTGCATTGCTGCTCAGTGCTTCACTGTGTTTGATCCTATATTCATGCAGTTTCTCACCAGAAGAACCACTGAGTCATCTAATCTGGTATGAACCCCAAGTAGTGGCTCATCAGCCAAAATTGCTGGCAAACTCTTTCATCCAGTTCACCACCTTTTTTCTAAAGGAGAAGGGAAACAGCTGTTTGAGCAAGGGCCAGAGCCAGACAGCTGGACGCCTCGTGGTGCAGCCAGCCAGGCTGCTGCAGCCGCCCGCAGCGGCCAGGCTCTCCTGGCAGCAGCATGGGCTCGGCCCTTGCCGTGCCTGAGCCGGGACACCCCGCTCCAGTCTGACATCTCAGCCCTCCAGACCCTCGAATTCACGTGTTACTTCCTGCACTGGGCACAGCAGCTTGTGTTTGGCTCGGGCTTTTCCCAAAGCCTTGAGAAGGCTGGTGATACGCATGCCCCTGTATTCTGGCACTGCGTCAGGTATGGGGACTGCAGTGCCTAGGCATGCCTGGTTCCGCCTCCTCACTCCTGACTACCAGCTTTTTCTCACCTTTGAGGCACTCCTGTTACCTAGGAAAGTGACTTCTCAGTCATTTTTGCTCAAACCCAGTGCAGCTTGAGTTATTCAGACCTCCCTGAAGGCAGATATCCCCTTGGCCACAACATCTTCCTATCAGCCTGTGTTGCATTTCCACGTGGGGAGCAGCCTGTGAACAGTCACCCTTGGCTTGGTCAACGGGACCTGTAATCCCTGTTTGCAGGTTTCATGCTGGAGCTGTATTGAGGAGCATTGTGTTTTCCTGGTCTATTTTCCTTCTGATTACTCATTTGTATGAGTCAGTCTTAGCATTGTGCCAGTCCTGGTGTCAGTGTGAATGTAACTGTCAGGGACTTTATATTTATTTCACTGATGAAAATTTGTAATACTTATGAGGTTAGGAGCAACCCCTGTGAAATCCCACCAGAAATCTTTTCATTTGGTAGAAATTCCCCACTGATGCCTACATTTAGCCTGTTCTTAATCCATTCAATATACGCTCAAATAAAATTTTGTAGTGCTGTTTTTTAATCAAAGTATTGTCTAATATTAAATCAAATGTCTTACTGAAAGCAGGTAAGTTCCATGTATGCAGCTAGTTTTTCTAACCAAGCTTATAGTTTCAAAGTGTAAAATAAGGTGCTTTGTTTGTTTTTCTTTTCTGTTGTTTTAAGATCTGGTTTCTGTAAAACCAAGTCAATTGACTGGCTTTAATTATATTCTTTTGCAAGCATATCATCTGGCTTCTTTGCAAGTATGGAACAAATATTTACCAAACACCTCTGCCTCTTTTTGAATCATTAGTAATAATCCTGTCATCTGTAGCCAGTAATAGGCCTACACCGAATCTTTTTGTTATTATTATTTTAATTTGCTCCAAGGTCTACTTGAATGTCACATATTTGTCAAGCATAGATTTTTCTCTGAAGTCTTCAGCTTCCCATTTCAATTTACTGCACTTCATAATTTCCAAAACATGTATAGATTTTGTCCAGGAAAAAAAAAAACAAACCTGACTTTTTTCCATTTCTTTAAAACCCGCATTAGTCAGCAGGACATAAAGAAGTCCAGATCAAGGAAAAGTCTTAACATCCAACCGTGTTGAAATGAAGAAAAAGAGGCCCCAAGCCTCATCATGAGCCTTGTCTCTGTCTTCCATGGAAAAAAGAAACATTCTTCTTTTTTTGGCAAACTTGGCCAACCTGATGTTTGCAGTGCCTCTAAATTTTCTGTTAAAAGCAATGCCAGTCTGAACTGCAGTTCATGAAAATACTAGCATTTTGCTTTCTTCAGAGATTGTCTGGTCAGGAGGAGGGTCAAAACAATAGTCTGCAGCAAGTCATATGTCTCCACATTAATCCACACAAGGAAGTGTCTGTTTCACTTATTTCCAAATGGGGAATGTTTTCTTTAGAGAGGTAGCAAATTGATTTTCCCCACATGGAGCATGGGATATCTCATTTCCAAAACAAAACTTTCAGAAATGGCTACACAAGTCCACTCTTTCTCCATGTGGGTTAGAAAGCAGCATGATTTCCTAATGTTTCCTGCAAGGTTGTTCACTGCTGTGCTCTGGAGTTTCCAGGTCAGGCCTGGCATGTTCAATTACAAAGAAAGGAATAAACAAGTGTTTTCAGTTAGAAAAAGTCTAGTAAAAATAATTCTGATACTCAAGTTGGTTTGTGTCAGCTTGAGCAAACATGAGGGGTGTGTGTGCAGAGAGGCTGTGTGACCTCCACAGCTTGTGCGAGCTTGAGTTGTTGGTACATGCTCATCATTGACTTCCATAGGTGTACTTAGGATCCTATTGAGACCTTCCCCAAACTGAATTGATACTGTTGTTTCCTAAACACAGGTCTGGGGTATTTTTAGCCTAGTCTGATATTTTGCTTTATTTTCCAGGCACTTTAATTTCTAACCTTTCGATGCAATCTTAGGTTACTTACAGCTTGCTTCTCTTCATCAGCTCAGCATGCCTGGGCAATAGATGCCCCAAGCCCTCATTTTTGGACCCTATTTCTGGGAGGCAAAAGCTTTTAAATTAACTTTCAGGGGTGAAAGGAAAATGAATTAAATGTGAAGGCCCAATGTTAAAATGCAGAAAAGGGAATGCGGGCAAGGAGAGAAAATAAGGAGATGGTGGTGATGTGGAAGCAGCTGGGACTCCACAAAGTATGCAAGATTAACTAAGCTTTGAAAAGTTTCTGAGACCATGCTTAAATACAGCAATATGCTTTTCCTAACTTCCAGATATTGCAGAATGCTGGAAGCCCCCTAGAGGGGTAAGTGTTAAAGCCATTAAACCTGTTAACTTTCTATTCATTACATTTTAAAAGGTGCAACATGTAACCATGCTTTTCAGCCAAGAGCTAACTTTGCCAGGCTGCATTAGGGATGTCCTCAGCAACCAGCTATTTGCCACCTGCTAACGGGCATGATCAGTTCATGGATTATGTGGAGATCTGGGGCCATTCTTCTCACCTTGACTTCGATGGCCAGGCACCTCCATATGCCACCTCCAGCTTCTATTTGGCACCTGAGTCCTGAATAGCTCTGGGATCTGACACATGCTGCCGTTTCCACCTGCCTCAGAGGGGAGATCTCCTAATCTCTTCTGTTTGTGCTGATGGTTTTGCAGCTTAGGGCCAAGGATACCGGTATCACAGCTTTTGTGCATATGTGTGAAAACCAGAAGGCATGTGAAGGACTGGCACAGTGCAGAAGGATTCTGTGAGGGGACACTGTGCAAGGTGTCCTTCAGGGGAGAGTGGCTGTGGATGCCCCTGTTTCATGTCTCTTCTGAATCCAGCACCACTGTTCATCCCTGTTTATTCACTTCTTGCAACTTCCACTGCTCCGCCTAAATCCTGGTTTGTGATCACCTTCCTCTGGTACACTCCCAGCTCCACATTCAGAGCTCACCTCACTCTGTGAGCCCTCCCTAAATGTAGATCCAGATCTTCTGCTGGCCCTTCTTTGTTGATGGCCATGGAGATTTTTAGAAGCTCAGTTGATTTTTTTTTTAATTTATTTTTGCAGTTGGCAGATGTGCTGTTGTTCTTCCTTCATCTTTCCACAGAAACATGGTCACAGAAAACAGCAGGCAGCCAGAAGAATCTGGCTGGCAGTGTAAGTTGTAAGTCCATTAGCTGAGTACATTCCTCAGCAAAACATGGCAGTGGCCTTTTTTCCTTTTTTTTTTTTTTTCGTTTTTTTTCCTCCTACTTTTGAAGTGTTTCTGAGAAACTGGAGTATCAGCAAGCCAGAATCGAAAGTCATGTCAGGAAATACTTACATAGGTCAGAGAGGCCTGGAAAGGCAAGAGCTTTGATCATGGGCACAACAATTGCTTAGATGTGCTCTAGAATAAGAAATGTGGAGCAAGCAATTAAAAGATACATGTTCTAGGCATGAGTACAGTACTTGTTTACTTACATGGTTTGCTGAGCAGCCAGCAAGTCCAAGGTTATTTTGGGCTCAACATGAGTAAGTGATCCAGGTATGACAAATGAGGTAATGCATTCCAGGCTCATTAAAAACTCTTGGCTACACCACTGGTTTTGACAAAGTGCCAACACAGCTTGACCTCAGTTCTGTGAAGGCCACTATTTTTTTTAACACCCTCCCTATAACAACAAATCTTTTGCATCAGCCAAAATATGTGAATGTAGAAATCAGTGTTATTGGGAGGGTTGAACTTACTGGACTTCAGTGATAATCAGATTCGCAAAAAAAAGGTAATTTTGCAGTAAGTGACCTGCTAGATTTAGATACCCCAAATCCACAACCATTATTTCTTGACTTATTCATGCCCCTAAAAGTGGTCGTGTGTATAGGAGTACATGGCATGGATGTAGCTCAGGTGAGGCTGACCTGATAACAGGGAGATGGTGAGCCCTGTGATCACTTCCCATCTTGGACACATAGGAGAAGAAGGTGGCAGGTGGATGTGCTGTCTTGTTGTGGCAGCCTGTGTTTTTCCATTGTAAGTAGTGTTACTGGTCATGGTTGACTTTAGCAGATCCCACTTTGGGGTATTTCTCTTTCCCCTGCGTAGAACTTGCCTTTCTTGGGGTCAAACCAGAGCTGGGAGTTGATCTAGGCGGTGAGGCTTGGAAATGCTCCTTTTCCTCATGTCCTGCTGAGCAGGCAGTGTCTGTGAAAGTTGAACAACTGAGGGTGGTAGTCACTGGAGAACAGTAGCCACAACACTATGAATTTGCTGAGTAGGTGAGCAGGGTAGCTGCTCTCTCCCTCTCCTTCTGGCCTGTCCCAGTCACCTACAATATCCTGATGTTTTCACAGACTGGTGAGAGTGCTGGAGGGGGAAGATGTAATTTTTGAGCAGTGATGCTGTTCCTTGGCTTCATGAACAGAAAGAACTTCTGGCTTTGAGGAGACAGCTAGCTAGCCTGAGCAGCATGAGCCTTGAGCTCCTCTCTCTTCTGTGTGGTTCTGTTGGTGGGTCAGAGCCTACTACTGAGCTTATCAGCAATTCCTGGTCTTTATTTCTCTCCACAGATGCCTCTGAATTGTCCTTGTTTGATTACTGTAGTTTGTAGGCACCTTGGACAGGAACAGGCTTTGGAAGCATCTTCGTACTGGGATATGTTTCGACAGCAGAGATTTGCCAGTCTACATCTACAGATAGCCTTATGCTGTGCATTTAACCTCCCTGGTGTAAGAGTTTGCAGTAAAAACACGTAGGGCATTGCTGGTGTTTTGGCAGTGCAGAGCACAGCCGTGGTTTGGGGACTCCTGTGAGCTCAAGGAGTGTTCACTCGAACTGTGTGCATTTTGCTGCTGGCTGTGTTTTACCTGGCCATACCTGAAAGGTTTGCCAGGACTCAGCAGGTAAAAGGAGAGGGAAAACACCACATGTTGGCAAAAGGCAATCACATTGTCAGTTATAGAGGAAAGAAAGTTTTTTACCTGGTACTGTGTTGTGTCTCTCATACTCCTGTTACAGGCACTCACGCTGAAGCGGTGGCAAATAATGCAAACTTTTTTCTGTACTTATTCATTTTTTACTTCCATTTTCTTTGCTTATGCTCTTGCCTTCTGGAAATGTGCAAGTTATCAGGCCTCGTTGCCACAAATGCTTTCAGAAAATGAGTTTGAAAGCCATATGCACAAACACATGAAGAAAGTGAATAATTTTGGATACTCTTAGGTAGCCGTGCCAGAAGTCCTTCTCCACTAGAAAACTGAAAAAAACTCATAGGATACTCACTTAGCTGTCCAGTACATACTGAACATCCAACACCATCAAGAAAACTGAATGTGACTGAGCCATAAAATGTGTAAAATTGCTTTAAAATAATTATGAGTAACAAATTCAAGACATTTGCAGTGTGCTCATGAATATGTCAAAAATTAAACAAAAGATGACAAAATTGAAACATGAATGTGACTTGTAAATTCTTTCTTCAGGCCTAGTCATATTTCCTCGCTCACACGAACAAAACGAATGTCACTGAAATGAAATAATCTTCAAATAATGCATTTATTTATAATGGTTTAGGGAGCAAATATTAATGGCTTTGTTTCAAGTGTGACTGGAACTATGTCAGTGTTTTCTTTTACAGAGTAGATATTAGATGCCAGGACCTTCTCCTCTGATAATAATTCCTATTGCTGCTTTCTTGTTAATTGTGTTTCAGATCTGGAGTGGCTTTTGGTGATTAAAAGTCGTACCATGGGTCATGTGGGATGGTCCTTGTGTGTGCTGCAGACAGACCTTCCCTGCTGCAGCTCCTGAGCCACAGGGAGAATGCAAATGCCCCATTTCATAGTGGGTTTGTGCCAGTTCTGCCGTGGAAGGCTCCAATTCAAACAGTGTTTATATGCAAGCTCAATATACCTGGAATTTAGGAACAAATGCCTTCTTGCTTTTAAAGCTTTTAGCAAAACGTTAGCTGTGCTTTATACTGTGATGCAAAGTACAGTGCCAAAACTCAGGATAACAAGCGTGTTTGAAAAACATTGAGCCTTGAACTAGTTTCTTTATTTGTTGAAAAGAAAACATGGAATGAAGGAAAGAAAGAAAGGACAAATAACTCTCATGCAAGTATTATTTGATGGTAGCTCAACCACATTCCTCTTTGGCCATTGGTTGGGCCAGGCCTGGGGATCCTTTCATTCAGAGGTTAATCTTTTAACGTGTGTGCCAGAGTGTAGTAAATTGAGGGAACATTTCTGTTTCCTCCAGTACCTTTTTAAAGAGCTCAGCGACTGCTGAGGCAGACCGTGGTTAAGGATCTGTCCTTCCCATCCAAGTCGTGTGCCAGAAATTCCCTGTAGGCATCAGTTAGACATCAAAGGTTGAGCGGGGTTTATAAATAAGGCAGGGCGGCGTGGCCAGAGCTGGCAGCCGGCGCTGGAGCCCTCGGAGCTCATCCCACGCTCCCGCCGCGGCGCTCATCCCTGTTTAGATGAGTAATGGAGCGGCGGGGGGAGGGCAGTTGTAAGCACGGAGCAAGCACTCGGAGTGTTCATTTTGTGTGGCTCTGACATCCACACCAAGTTGAGACTCCCAGCGACGTAGTGTGCAGTCACATGCTGTAGCATTCATGAGTACAGATATAAATCAGGCAGATGTTTGTCGACTGGAATGGGTAATAATTTCTTTCTCTCTTTGTTTGATTTTGCATGTTAGCCTCAGATGACAATTTCAGAATTGCTTTCTGCAGTACTTTTCAATAAGCAGAATGTGCTTCACTGGAGATAGATGGAGATATTTCTGTAGGGAGATAAATGTATTTTTAGATAGACACAAATATGGACTTATTCCCATATGCACATGCATATATATCTAATTTTTTTTTTTTTATCTTACACTAATGTTGGGGGAAGAAAAAGGATCTTTTTGTTTTAAACCCAAAGGTTTTCTTTTTCTCTGAACAGACCAAATATGACAGTGTTACTCAAACTATAAAATCAAATTAGCACCCTTTATTGTGTTTGCAAACTAATTAAAATGTAAAATGTCCCGAAACCACTGGCTTACTGTGTGACAAATGTAAGATTAGAAACAATTAGAAGACACTCAAGAGGTTTGTGATGTTTAGATTTCTGACATTGTTCTAATCATCCCTTTAAGTAATGAAAACAATGGTTACGTAAAAATTAAAGGTTTAAAGGAAATTAGCTTATTTGGTACAGTCATTAGTTAATGATTGTTTATCATTTTAAACGTTGCCATAGTAGTCGGGGGCTGATTTTTAAATCTGAAAGCAGAGGGGACATGTAATAATGAGCAAGCATCTGCTTCATCTGTTATTTCTATATATGATCATAATTTATGTTGTAATAGCACTATTGAAAGATGAGTGTGATATTTTTTATGATGATCCATATTCCATTCCTCGTATGGCTCAGCACAGCTAGGATTTAGTCACTGTGTTATTTCAGAGCTGTTTTATCTTAAGAATTGGACAAAACTGAAAGTGATTCACGTTAATTTGTATGTGTGGTATGTAACCCTTATGAAACAATCAATCACTTATTTCAGTACTTGTCAACTTCCAGAACTAGTTGCTAAGGGGGTTTTTTTTGATCCCTTTCAGGACTCAGGGGTATTTTTTTATTTTTTTCTTAAACTTTTTTAGAAAAACTTTGACAAGAATGACAGGATATATAAACATTTCTTGGAGCTGTAAGGAATTTCAATATTTCAGAACATTTCCAATGCCAGATGTTTCCCAAAGTTGGAAACAGCAGTTAGTACTCTTGGTTGAAGATTAGAAATAAAGGCGGCAGGGTGATTAATGCAAAGTTGCCTATTAATATTAAATTTTTTCTTTTTTTGTACCAGGAAGAAATATTTGTGCTTTTTCTCCGAGTCCTTGGGAGACCAGTGTTTGACTTTATATTAATTAGTTATGTGAAAGTAGAATAGATTAGCCTTGGGGGATATTCTATAGAAATGTATAGTGTGTCAAGATGTAACCCACAGAGGACAGGAATCTCATAATAAGCATTTACTGTAGACAGATGTGTACGTTTCTGTGACTGATTGTAGTGGAATTACTTATTATGCTTTTGGCTGTTAAGAATCCAGTATAAGACAATGTGCTCAAAGTGTTCTCCATTAATTTTCAGCGCCAAATCTTAAAGGCAGACCACGCAAAAAGAAGCCATGCCCACAGAGAAGAGATTCATTAAATGGCATTAAGGATTCCAACAATAATTCTGAAAGCAAAGCTGTTGCCAAGGTAAATCACTTAATAATACTCTTTTCGTCACTCTCTTCTTTTTTAGGTACAACCCTGCCTTTGTTTCCCAGCATGCGATTTCATATTTAGAGTGTAACTTATTTTCTTGGGGAGATAAACGTAACTTTTTTCAATAGTCTTATTTTTCACTTTAAATCATGCCTGTGTTCAAAGTTACCAGCAATTATAATCACCTAACAACCTAATGCTATCAGCTTGTTGGTAACTGGTAGTGCTTAAGCTTTCTTGGCATCTAGTGTTAGTTTTCACATTCTGTGACACACAAACATAGTGTGACAGTATCTCCAAATTAAAAATAAACCTGGGAGCAGCTCACCCTGTTACAATGTACTTCTAAATATAAGTTTGAAGATAAACAGACTATGAAACAAGAGCTGCCTCAGTAATGGTTTCTAAGAAGCAAACACAAATGACATTACCCTGATGTTAATATCTCGACATTTTTAAATTGGAAAAAAAAAAAAATAAAAGATAAAGGCAGAAACTCAGAATGAAAGCTTTAAAAAAAATCTGGGCTGTTTCTTTAATACTGGCTGCTGAGCTGCATGTTCCATGGTTTGCTGAATAGTGCATGCTTTTACAGAGTCTTCTGTATGTGCTGCAGTGCTTAGCCCATACGGCAAGTAAAAATTGGATCACTGATTAGTGTTTATAGACTTAATCTTTAAGATATTTATGGGTTTGTGTCTTTTCCTTAAAATATTTTAAAATGGAGTTTCTGTAGTGTAAATTGCATCCTATTTTCTATGTTGTCTGTGTGGTTTTAAACAGGAATTTGGTTTTCTCTTAAAAAAAAGAGCAGCACAAATGGCTCCTTTCAAGATGACTTAATTAGAAACTCTGAGGTGCAAAGATGGAAAATTACTTAGAGCAATAGTTGATTTTTATCTGAGTCAGAACTTTGTCACTGATACGTTTAAGCTAAACAGCTAAAGGGATTTGCATATACTGAATTTTTACACCAACTCCTCCCAAATCTGTTGTTTCAATAAATTAGATGGATGTGTATCTGAAAAACACTTCCATTGTTGTGACCATCTCTTTAGGAAATACAGTCAATCTATAGATCCATTTGCGTTGGTATTGTTGTACACAGTGAATGTCCTGGGAGATTAGGAGGTTAAAGAGGTCAAGTGGGAGTGTTCTGCTCTCAGTTTCTCATAGGAAGGCAAATTAAATTCCACCTCCTCCTCCTCCCTAGGAGTTCAGTTAAAATTGTGCCTTCTGTTGATGATGGTAAAAGAGGCTGAAGTTCATGATGAAACTCTGCCCTTAAGTCATTGTTTCTCTTCTTTTTGTGCCCTGTTGTGCTCAGTTGGAGTCTGTACTATTGTATTAGACAGGCACGGTGAGAGGTGATGGAGCCTGGTGTGTTGAGTTGCGAGGTCCTGCCAGATACTATAGAGTTTGTCTGAATGTTTTCTCCGTGAAAGAATGTTCAAAATCCGTTGTGTGAAAATGTCTCAATTTGCCTCAATTCCCCCTTCCCCCAAGCCATTTTTCATGTCAAAATATTGCCAGTGCACTGCGGCATGGACCATATTGTCAAAGCACCCCAGACTGTAGCACAAGTAGTTCTGCCTGTTCAGCACCTGATATATAGGTATTAGATAATTAAAAACAACAGTAACACTTCATACCAAATTGTTTATCCTCTCTGTTTATGTTTGGGTTCACACTACTAGTCAGATGGGAGGATATTTCAGATGAGAAGTAATTCCAGCTATTTATCTGGTCATACTGTGCTTATCATTGTGCACATATTAATAGCATTAATTATCTTGGCCAGCTTAATTTCATTATAAATAATAGACATGCTCATGATATAATGTCCTTGCATGTAGTCACACTGACTTCACTGTGGCTCTGCACATCAATCTGTGTCTCAGGGCTGTGGATACACTTCCATGAGAGGAGGACGGTGAAACAAACCCTCTATAGCAGATGTACTGCACTTTGTGCAGACCCTGCCTGTGTGTTACTGGGGAGGGAGGAGAAAGGTATTTGGGGAAGGGGAGAAATAGAGATCCACCTACCATCTTCTCATTGCTGAGAGCTGTTTGGATGTGGCCATCTGAAGCTCCATGTTGGAGTTCACCACTGGTTATTCTCCTCGGTGAGTGCTCCGTGTCCGACCGATGCCGACAATGGGTCCATGGCGAGCAGAAATGAACGCTGCTCGTGTAAACGGGACACGTCCATTTGTGTCAGGTGCTGAAGCATTTAGCAGTCCTGGCCATATCCTTGTCCCACATAAAATCCCTTCTGACCAGAAGTTGTGCTGCTTGCATTCTCAGATCGTGTCACTCAGTGTCTGGCAGCAGCCTCATTTCTCAGTGGTGGGGTGACGGCTCTGATGGAGTTGCAGTGGCTGTATGGTTTGGGTTGGGAAACGGCAGAAGGGGCATTCCGAAGGCTGTGGTTTTGAGCCTGTCAAGACCAATGCAAACTGCATAGCTGTCACGACATGCTGAATTTCATGTTCTCAGCTGCCTGTGACTAGAAAGCTTAATTCTTAAAATCTAGTTCTCATCAGGCATGTTTTCTTGAGCTATCAGCAGATGGTTTTGAGAGTTTCACAGTTATCTCACAAGGAAAAGTGTCTGGTTGGGTAGCAGCAGCTCTGGGTCAATTCCAGTATGGGTGTCTTGTTAAAAATAGAGTGATGGTATCACAGATAATGTGGTCCTGGACCTGCAGGTGCTGCCAGGGAAAGTGGGTCTTTTGTGTGCCACTTCTCACGTTTGCTCTCTTGATCTCTTTGGTGGTCACTGCATCAATTTTAGTGCCCCCCGGGGAAGATCCCAGGGATCCCAGTTCCCTCCATGGCTGGGAAGGGAATACAAGGCCATCTACTCCTGCAGGATCAGCTCTCCTGGAGAGGGATATATCAAGCTCGTCCCTCAAAACACTCCTAGGACTCTGGAGGCTTTCATACTTGGTGTGTCGTCAGTGCTGTACAGGCTTTTGGAACTTGGGGGCTCCAGCAGATGACCCTCATTGTACCTGCTTTATCTTCCCAAAGAGTGTTCTCAATTCAAAGTGTGTTCTAATGCTTTTTAAAACCAGCTGGTCGACCATTTTGAGGAACTGAAAGGATTAACTTGTTAAACACGGAAATTGTCCCCAAATGAATCTATTAATTACGTCTCCTAGTGCAAATGCTGGAGTAAACCTCTCACTTAGTTTCTACAGCAAGATCTGGGAAATTGGTTTAGAAGTTGCCAGGATATGCTTTTCCTGTGGCCACAGGTGGCCTGGCATGCTCTCAGACTTGGAGATTTATTCCGAGTGCCTCGGCCATTATCTGATGGAAACAGTCTGTTGTGGTCCATGTTGTGTGTGACCTCTGGCAAGAGAAGACCAAGCACATGGTTGTACCCAGGAGTGTTCACTGGCCATTTGGTCATGGATCATCCACCTCTGATGGAGCACACAGCAGGAGATGGTCAGATGTTCCAGAGCCCACCTCATCTTATCCAGCTGAACCCAGCTGTGTCATTGAGTTTGTGTTTTGAAAGAGAAGGGCAGTTTGTGGTGCTTGAAGCAAGTCTGGCATCATTCTGATTTCGCTATGTTTATGCTGGATTTACGCAAGTGTTACCCAGAAGGTCATTTGGCCCTTTTGGTTCTCATTAATCATTGGTCATGGCATTCATCCATGTTGCCTGTCAGATGATGGGGAGGTTCCAGAAGTGAGGTTTGGGCCTCAAATACTGAGCAGATGAAGCATGGTAGCCTTCACCAAAGCTTTATCAAACCTGATGCTGTTTGAAGTCCGCCCACCGCATTTTGACACCTCTGAGTTCCACAGGGGCTTTGACCTTGCTTCTCTGTAGACAAACAGGAAGGTTGTGTGTACCATGGATTTTTCCCGCTCCTGGTGACTTTCTTAACATTCCTTTGCCTTTGTCTACTTTAGGGTAGTATCCCTTGCCATTAGTTTACTTGCACAGCCGTCAGCTTTGATTTCACTTAGAGCTCATACCCAGGCTGTCTTTGCAAATATAGTTCTGAATTGTCCGGTTTGGAAAAGAGAATCCAAGCAAGTGGGTGACAAAACTGAAAAATTGTTCCCAGGTCCAGTGAATTTGTTCCAAATTTGCAGCTCCAGTTAAAAATTCTAAAATTATTGAAGTAATGCATTCCTTTTGGGAATGTTAACCCAGTCTTTGGTGAAGCACTGAAACCTATGACAATGTAATCTAAACTTTGGAAGCTGTTAAATAATTTTTGTGAGGTGCTAAAGTAAAAAAAGTCAAGGAATGACTCTGACATGAAAAGTGGATAAGGAAGTCCAAAGTTCACTTAACAGGAAAAAAAAAAACTTGTTAGCTCCTCTGACTTTTGGATAAAACCTGTGATCTTTACAAAAGTTTAATCAACAAGCATATCTTACTAAAACGCAAAGGATGGTGTCTTGTGATGTGGGATGACAACATCTGTTTGAACTGTGCATTTGGCGAATATCAAGCAGTACACTGGACATACTTCAGCAGCAAGTGATCAAGAAAAATCCCGCAGGAAGTCCGTTTCCCAGTCCCTGCTGCGTTGCCTGGGAGGAGTGAGCCTATACCCTCCAGTGGTCAGTATGGAGGTTTTCAGCAGCATCAGTTGCCATGGAAAGTCTTGACCTCTTGTCTACTCTGCTTAGGAGCTACCATTGCTTTGTCCAGCTTCTGTGGAAAACTGTGGAGCAGATCACCTGAACTCAGTACTCTCTGCAAAGTTAATCCTGGAGCAATATTAACATTTTGCTTTCCCTGAGCCTGAAATGCCAGAGTATCTTTTATTAAGATAAAATAACCATACTGTGGTTGTGGCCTTTCCAACAATATGTTTGATGTTTCTTTACAAGCACTTAGGTAATGTTCTTCATAGCAGTTGCTTCCAAACTGTCAGAAAGTATCCAGAAAGCAGCTGGTTTAGAAGTGACAGTTCTGAAGGAGGGTCCATGGGTTGCTTGACCAACAGCTCCTGCCTTCCTGCACAGCAGGGTACCCTGCTCTTCTCTCATATCCTCCTGAAATATCAAATACTGACCCTTGGAGTCTCCCTGCTCCCTCTGGGAGCATAAAGGACATGTCTTGGATGCGGTATGGAACTACCAGAAGGCTCCTGACAGTACTCAAGCATTGCAGGGACAGCGCAAATCCAAAATACATGTAACCATCTCCACTACCTTGCATTAGAGAACTTCAGTATTTCATTGGAAATTTATCACTCCCATAGTCCCAATGTCTTGGTCATTTAGAGCTTTTAAACATCAGGGTTCTGCTCTTTTGTTTGGTTGGTTGGTTGGTTTTGGTTTTGGTTTTGAATACATACCTTAAGTGAACACTGGATTTGTAATTTGCTTGATTCAGTGAGAGGATTGTCTTCAAGAGGGGCTGCAGGATTAAGCCAGTCTCACTGGGTATTTTTCCCCATATATGAATACTGAGGAGAGGTAAAGGGGTTCCAATTTATTGATTTCCTGACTGGCACACATCTGCTCCCAGTGCGGTGGGAGACCTGGAGCTCTGGGACTTGTGCATTGGGGATGCCAATGTCTACCAGGAAAGTCTCCAGCTACCAGCCTCTCCCTTCTGCTGAATGCTCAGGGCTGTGCTCAAATACACTTGACTTGAGTCCGTGCTACAGCAGAACCTCCACTCGTGTGCTGAGGGCTCTGCCTGGATAAAGCTTGCCAAGGTTGCATCTATTTTGGTGGGCCAAAGGAGAGAAAAATGTGTCATTTCAGAGCTGGCTGCTGAGCATTCCTGGAAGGGGCTCAGCACCCTCAGCTCCAAGGGTTGTCTACACAATGCTCAGTGTCAATCCTGGAATGAGGGTTATTATTAGACTTGCTAATGGCAAGTGTATGTGAGAGATAGAAGCTGTGACATAGCAATGTATAGTCATAAAAATGCAGATCTGGAGAGCATTACCAGTGAGTTGCAATGATTTAAAGATGTGGCTGTTTAAAAATGTTGTGACTAAGATTCAGAACAAGACATTTAGCTCTATAAATAGCTTCCTTTGTTTCCCCTCAAACACAGTCGCATGGTTTGGCCTTAATTTTTTCAACAATCCATTCTGCTAGGAGAGGGTATTTATTCCTTAAGTGAAAATTAAAGGTTACCCAGATCTGATATGACATCTTTTCTTTTCCCAGGTAAAATGTGAGGCTAAGTCAGCTTTGCCCAAACCCAAGAGTAACAACAGCAACTGTAAGAAAGGCTCAAGTGAGGATAAATCAAAGATTGCCATAGGTGAAGAATGCAGAGCTGATGAGCAGGCTTTCCTTGTGGCTCTTTATAAATATATGAAAGAAAGGAAAACACCAATTGAACGAATACCCTATTTAGGTTTTAAGCAGAGTAAGTATCCTTTTTCTCACTTTCTTGTTGACATTTTAGGATGGTTTGGCTTCTCTGGAGAAAACAATTGCACACAAAGCCTATTTTAAAGCCTTATGGATGGGGAGGGACCCTGTTTATCTCTACACATTTTCCAGTCCAGGCATTTCACTGTCTTATGCCTAGATTTGCATCTCTTCCTTCTGGGATAGTTGCTGCCGGATATTTATAGGTTTAAATCCGCTGATTATGACTAGAAATAGGCATGTTGAAAACTCTCTAGTTTTCTGTTTTGTAAATCTGCAGCGTCTGTAATGCCTTTCTTCTGAGTTAATAATATGACGTATCTTTATTGTGCCCAGATGTTCTTTATGAAAGGACAAATATTACAGGAAGACATTTAAAGGTGATCAAGGAAGGCACAAAAGAGATCATATTTTTAAGCCCCAAAATGTGTTTATAGTTAATAAATTACTGACTTTGGAGAATAAAACCAGACTGTATCTGCTTAATACAGAATGCAGTCTTTAGAATTGCTTTGGCATGTACAATTTGTAGTGCCACAATCTGCAAATTAATTGTATGTGGAGAAGATACAGTTGAAACTGATTTTTGCATAAATATTGCAGCACAATGTAGATCTTTCACAGTTTCCAACAAAAGCTGTAAATGGGGGTATTTCTCCTCCTTATCTATAGATTGAATGATACTTTATTTCCTTAAAGGGAAAACGCCATGGATTGAAATATTATTTACTCTAATTTATCTCCTAGATTAAAACCATGTGTTATTTTGATGGAGAATGTCAAACCTGTATGTTTTACATAACAATTTACATACCTAATAGCAATTGGCACTGATTGCAACAGGCCTCCAGCAGCCATTATAAACTTATATAACTCCGAATGATTACAGTGTTTGTCTGAAAACTGGCTGCTTGAAATGGGAGTAAAATTAATGTACTATGAACAGCTTCGTTGCATTATGCATTGATTCAGATTAAATCAAGGCCTAAGCAAAGCTCTTGATAGCTTTGAAGCAGTACAAGGTTCAATGAGGCTTTCATAACATTTTGTGATGAAGAAATTTTTTTTTCCTCCCCCAGCCCCCCCATATTATTCTGCATTCCATCAAGCGTGGAGACAGGGTGGGCTTAAAAGTATTTATAAGCTAAATTATTATTTCTAAAGTTGCCCACTGGGGGTAGGACCTGCTGCTAACATTTAGCTGAAATACATTGAAACTATGAAGTAGGGGCCTGATCCGGCAAATACTTCAGTCCCAAGGGTAAGTATGCTGAGCAGAGCAGAAATGCTTGCAGGATGGGGCTCTGTATCTGTCGAGCAAGGCTTGTGCAAACATTGCCAATAAATGGGTTGTTGGGAGGAGGCAGTACGTACAGTACAGCAGGGCGTCCTTCCATGGAGAAGGAGATCCTGTTCTCCATGCTCCGCAGCGTTACTGCTGGCCTCAGGTATTTGTAGTGTGTCTGTGGGGAGCCACTGTTGGTGGAATTGTGCATACACCTTTGATGGGGCTGACGTGGATTTTTCTTCTAACAATTAAATAAGATAAAATAAAAAAATAAAATAAACACAAAATAATATAAAATAAAAAATACACCAGCAAGCAGTAGCCCCATGGGACAGAGGGCTGGGATGAAAAGCACGTGAAAGGAGAGAAGTTCTGCAGGAAATAACAACTCTCTCCCAACACATCTTTTGAATTGAGCTGCCTCTGTGCCTCTGACCCCACAGCCACGGGCAAGGCACAACCAGCCACAGCAGAATTATTCCAGTAATGCTCATTCGTGCTCCATCTGGGTTCATTCACGCAGGGCCTGCAGAACGCAGCTTGTTGTTCATTGATTATGGAGCCCATTATCTGAGCTGCAGTAAATATTGGATATTTTCTAATCAATAGGCCTGCTCTGTGAGCCAGTGTGTGGGTCTTGCTTGCTTGCTAATGAAACCGGTATTAAACAAATAATTAAAAGTAACATTCTTCCCAGTGAGTAATTTTTATTATCGAAGTGAAAGAAACATGCTACAGTCCTTATACCATGTCTCTTATCAGCAAAGTCAAATGAGCCCATTACCTTTGTCTCAGTGTATTTTTCCAGTCCTGTTAAGGAATCTGTAAGTGTGTTCTCTTGTATGTAATTAAAAATATATATAGTATGGGCTAATATTTACTTTTCAGATTATGTAAATACCTCTTTGGAAAATGTTTCACAGGAGCTTTTTCAGGGGCTGTGAGCTTTTTTTCTCTATTTTTCTTTTTTTAAAACTGTTTAATTTACATTTCTTTGAAATATGTTGGCTAATGCAATGCTTATCTAAATACTTATTGTCCCTCTAACAGTTAACCTTTGGACTATGTTTCAAGCTGCTCAAAAACTGGGAGGATATGAAACAGTAAGTGTTTAAGTAACTTAAATGAAATAATTGTGCAATCTAACTTTTCCCTGTAAGAAAAAAAAGAAAATGTAAAAGCAAACAATCATTTGCTGCATTTTAGGCTAGCTGTACTCATTGTGGGTTTATTGGGCCATTTTTGGAAATGGTCCCAATTAGTTCCAGATCTGGCAAAATTGTAAACTTGTCGTAAAAACTCCAAGTGGAAAACATATGTAACTCTTCTCTGTCAAGGAAATTAGTTAGGTCTGTAATTTTTTCCCATGTTGAGAAAGGGCTATTATTGTACAACAAGCCAAGATTGCATAAAAGAAATTTCACTTGGCAACATCCCTGACATCTGTTCATGTCTAATATGGGAAATGTATTAAAGGCTTTCAAAAGTAATCAGCATTGTCCATTAAGGAATAGTATGCTACAGAATCTTCTCTTATTCCAAGTGTAAAAGATCTTTATTAGACAAGGGTCAGTACCACATAAACAGGAAGTTATCAAAGTAATTCAGAAAAGTCTCTGACACTTTTTATCAGCTAACCATATCTGACAAGAGCAGTTTATTTTTAGCTCACAGGAAAATTTCATGGCCACGGATTTTACAGCATGTATTTTGAACCAATAAAATATTAGAGCAACAAACTTAGATTACAATCTTGAAATGAGAAGAAAGAGCTGCATTAATATGGCACATCGAGATGACATCTGTAATAAAAAAACAATTGACATAGCAAGATGTCGTCACTGGAAATATTTTCTTCGCACACGATGATCAGATTAAGTTGTTCAGTTCCTGCCACAGTTGGATGAAAGAAATTATTTTTGCTTTGTTTACAAAGTAATCTGGGACATATCTGTGCTGTAGAGAAATGACAAGAAGAAATGCACTATCAAGAAACTGAAAGTCATTTGAACCAAAATGCAAAACTCAATGTTTTCCTTCCATACAGTAAAGCACATTGCTCTGTACATCAGCAGCCTGGGCTGGTTAGCATGGGCGTGCCTAGGATTTTGTGAAACGTGAAATCTAACATTCTTTAAAAAAATATATGCTTGATTTGGCTTTTATTGTTGCTCTATCTTTCATTAATCAGCACATACCATGTTTATGTACAGGGGTGTGTGTAGGCGTGCTCATGGGTATGTATGAATGAATAGCTACCACGGATAGATCGTTACAGCAGTTATGAGCCAACAGTTATTGCTTGAGTTGTAAAGTGCAATGAAAATGAGGGCTAAAATCTTGAACTGGATCCAGAGCACCAGGGAAGGCCACGAGGGAGATTGGAGGGAGAGTGGCATGTTCAGAGCGCTCAGGAAAGCAAGCAATTTTCTCAGCAATGTTTCAGGTTTGCTTGAGGAGATTGAGTTCAGAAGCAGGGATGCCAAAGTGATGGCTTGCTGGAGAGACCTGAGTTTTAGTGACAGAGGGAGAGGGATGGATTTAGACGAGCTAGAGCAGGTGAGCCTCTGTACCTGAGGCAGAGCAAGTATAGGATTGTGAATTTGTGACCACAAGGCCATAGAGCCAGGTTTAAGAAATGTGACAGGATAAGAGGGGAAGGATCACATACATGAGAATGTCAGCCAGAGTAGCTTCAGTCCACACCTGTCTCAAAGCTCCTGTCCTTTTCTTGGTGACAGATGTTCTCTGTTGTTTAGGGGCATTTGTCACCTTGAATGAAAATGTACCAGCAGTGATTATTCTTCATAGAGAGTAAACTAAGCAATTGTTTCCTGTTAAGTAAATGGCAAGGCAAGCACAGCTGAGACCCTCTGACATAGCCATGAGCCCGGCTTTCGTTGGAGAGTGACTGTGACTGAAATGATGGGCCTGATCCTGTCTCTGTGATGTGAGTGGCATCTGTGCCCTTTGCAGGCAAGCTGAAGTTGGGAGGACTGTTGTGATGCAATTTAAGTTGTATATGGAGCATGAGGTTTCCTGACCTCATTCTCTTCTCTTAACAGTCTCATCCTCAATATGGATCTGCCTTTGCTTTCAATTCCCTGAGTACTAGTAGCTGTTGCAATACTTTGACCTGTGCACACCCTGGGTTTTATCATTTTATGGCCAGTTGATAGGCACTGACTTTGCCAACTGCATTAGTTTGTATATATTTCATAATGGCAAACACTGAGAAACTTTCATGTTTTATTTGCTTCATTTTTCACAAGTCAGTGGATGGTAGGAGTGACATGGACCTCAGTTAACAGTTCAAGATCTTAGGCAGGTCTGCTTAGATGCAGAAATTTCAAGTGCTTTAATTCAATGTTGAGCAGAATCCACCACTCATACACAGTGCCACCATCTATTGATGAGGAGAAGTTGTGGAGTGCCATGGCTTTCCCAAACCTGCCCTGTTTAATACACATTTATCTCTGTGGCCCCTTCCATCTGACTTGAGCAAACCTTTACAAGGGTTTCCTCATCTTTAACTGGTTTTAAAATTTCACAAGTTTCTGGTTTGTACACTGAGATAGAAGTAGGTCTTTTCTCTTGGAAGTAGTGTAAAAGTAGATATTTGACTTCAACGTATGACAGCCATTTTATGAACAGGAAACAGATAAAAGATTGTTTAAAATGACATAAGGAAACTTAAAATGGTCAGATGACAATTTTTATGCAAGCACAGAAATCTTCCCAGTTACAGCAGTTGCAAACTTTGCATCCTTTTATTTGTCAGAACAGTCATAGTCTGCCAATTTTTAATTTTATCCACTGCCTTGTCCACTTTGTTCATATATAGACATTTTGATGGAGTCTAAA
The DNA here is from genome assembly GCA_013400175.1 of Phainopepla nitens. Lineage (NCBI taxonomy): Eukaryota > Metazoa > Chordata > Aves > Passeriformes > Bombycillidae > Phainopepla > Phainopepla nitens. The sequence continues at coordinate 89,965 of VXBQ01009335.1, forward strand.
AACATTATTGAGAAACCAGCATGGATCATGTGCGGTGTTTTTCACCTTCTGCAATGATTCACAGAAGATTTCTGCAATATTTTTGAGTCCTGTCCTGTCAGTTAAGGATGTAAAAGTGACTAAGAACAGACAGGGATTGGATTTGAGATGCAGAGAACAACTTTCTTAGCCATCTGACTTTCCCCCTGGGGGAATGGATCCAGTGAGGCTTGACAGAGAGCATTACCTTTGCATATGGGATGTGCATACGGGATATCTAATAGTGTCAAGTCATGATTGTGTGTCATATTTAAGTGCTCTCCATTTAGAGTACTTAAGAGAGTAATTTCTCCTCCATTTGATTACTAATTCTTAGTTAGTTGTCATCTATAACTGTGTGATACCACACTCCCTTGTATTTGTTGTTGAACATAATACAGGTTTAATAAAAACAGCAATCCATACAAACTGGTTTAAGACTTTAACAGATGAAGCTGTCTCTTTATAGTTGGTGGAATCGTATATCTCTTAAACAAAGATATGTGAGATGAGCATCTTTGTTACTAATAATAGGAGAGTGCATTGGAAAGCACTCTCTATAGCAGACCTTCACAGTATGAAAGATTTTAAATGTCCCCAGATTGCTGTATGAAATATGAAACAATGCCATGTTGTAGGGGGCTCAGCTGCAGTGGCATTTAACAGCCATTGCCTGGAATGTTCGCAGTCACCCTAAGTCAAGTGAGTAAAAGGTGCAGAAGTTCATAGATGGGAAACTTCCAGGACTTACCTAAAGAGTTGTCCTTGGCAAGTAATGAAGTAGCATTTTTCCTTTTGAGCCAACATAAAAGGAGTGCCTCGGCATGTTTGCAGAAGGCTGTGCTGCTGAATGGACTCTGCCTGGAGATGTCTTAGAAAGATAAAGGATAAAAAGTAAATTAGGTGGAGCTTAACCTTCAGTATGTAGCAGCTTCGATTTTGCCAAAGGTCAGTGGGATCCCATTTAGCTGCTGCCTCCTGGAAGCAACAATAAGTGCTTTAGTTTTTAAAAATTAGTGATTGGCATATACATCAGTCCTGTGTCTGGGCAGGCCCGAAGAAGCTGGTATATCAGTGGAATGCAAAGCTAACTGGGTTGGTTTCATAAAGAACTAATACCCAGAGCTCTGAAGAGAGCTGTGAGCATCATGTACCATGACCAGAAAATCCCCCATTATGTTTGCAGCAGGAAATAAGCAAGAAGCCTTTCACAAGGAAGGGAGCTGGGAGTTGGGATTGCAGTGCAGAAGACCCTAGGACTTCTCAAAGCAGACACCATTAAAACCCTGTTTGTAAACAGTCTTCTGCTTTAATAGATAAGATCATTGCTTTTATTTGTTTTTTCTTGACTACCAGTCACTGCATAATACTGCATAATAGAGGAACCAGATCAGATCTGCTCTAACATCCCTGGACAGGCCAGTCTCTTTGCTTAACTCTGATTTATGTTGGTTAGGAAAGATGTCACAGAGGTTTTCTAAGGTGCTGGCTTCCAATGGGCCTGGCATAAGGATTTTGAAGCTGTAGGTTGGAGCAAATTGCAGGAGGGTTCTGCAACCCAGAAAGCTGCTTTAAAACTAAAGCCAGCATTGGCATGTGAAGCTGTCAGAGATGACACTGGTCTGTGAAACTGCCTCAATTAATGGGTGAGCCTGGACCATCCTGCACTTCCAGAAACGTGGCAGGCACTGGGAGTGATGTATATGCTATTGGGAGTAAGGAAAAACAAATTAGAAAACTAAAGCAGCAGAGGCAGACATTTTTGGTAGCAACCACAGCCATAAGCAACTCAGTGCCAAGCATTAGCCTTTCCTGACTCCTTGGGAAGTTTGGTCACTGAGGTGGCTGGGAAGAGCTTGAATGAGAAAGGAAGGCAGTCCTCAGTTTGGATATGGTTAGCAAGAACATCCAGCTTGAGCAGTCCTGCCCTGCATGACAAGAGTGCAGTTTCCTCAGTGCAGCATTTTGTTCAGATTGTTTAAGGATGTAATTAATCAGTTCCTTTAGTCCTTTGAAGTTTATTAAGCATAAAAAATAAACTTTGCAGAGCAGGGGAAAACTCAACCCCAGGCTTTGTTAGAATAACAATTGTTTCAGGGAATGTCAAATTTAAACTCCCTCTGTGGGAGGGCACAACTCAGTTAATTGCCAAGGAGCTCTGGTCCATTGCAGACGTAGAATTGGATAAAGCTGGGCAAATGTTTGTGAAAATACTATTATTCTAAGCAGCTTAGAAGAAAGAGACACGAAAAATGATGCATAGACTTCAAAGGGATTCACTTTTCCCCTTAGTTATGTTTACTAGTGTTAAAGCTTGAGTATCAACTCTTGAGTCAGCTCATGGTAAATGAGATCAAGGCTCTAAAGTTCTCCATTTGAAAATGGAGACCGTGCTTCTTAGTCACATCAGGATGTTTATAAGGGGGACTTAGAGTAGTCCTCCTGCCAACTAGTCCTTGCCTTTCATTTAAAGTTTCTGCACAGCATCACTGTTCTTAGCCAAGGCTTCAGGTCCTGGACAGCCTTGCAAGCCCAGCCAGGTTGTGCTTGTCAGAGAACCAGAGCACAGACCCCAGAGCAGCTTTGTGCACCTTCATTCCCCCGTCCATGAGCCTGCCAGAGGTTTGATTACAGCAGTCCTCAAGGGATCTGTGATTTTTTTGGGAGCTCCAAGAAGGCAAGGGCTGTCTGGCCACGCCTCTGTCCTCTGTCTGTCCTGAGGACTGGTGGAATTTGGGAGGCAGAACCAGAGGTAGCCTCGCATCCAGGCATTCCTCCACAGCAGGATGCTTGGTCCAACTCTCATTTGACATTTGGGTTGCATGAGGAGCATCCATTAACATTCTGGATGTGATGTTCTTTATGACTTATTAGGACTCTGGTTCTTCAAGCACTTTAGTACAAATAAGAAGTGTGGGTAGCCTGGGGAAGAGACAGCACAAGAACTGAAACAAAGCAGACTAAGGATGAACCTTATCATCAGATGAGTGTTTGATTTATATTTATATAATTTGCTTGTCCGAAATTTATCCTTGAATTGAATCGTTGTGCTGGTAGTCTTTGGGTTTATTATAAAAGAAGTGAATGAAGTCAGTTCGTTTAGCTTTATATAAGGTTTAAGATAAAACACCTTTTTTTTTCCCCCGTCCCCCCCAAAATATCTATAGGTGCAAATTTTGCTCAGGTGGTAAAAGTGAGTTAAAGCTACTGCTGTTTTTTGGAGAACTTTGCAAACAATAAATTTGAAGAAATTGTAACATTATCAAATAATAAGAGTCTAGCCATGCTTTTGGCTTTGAAGAATAATTTCTTCAAAGGAAAGGTTTTCCCTTTATATTGACCGAAACAGAAACACTTCTTACCCTGTAATATTTAATTATGGTGCCTATCTCCCCTCATTTAGATTAAAATTACAGGCCTCAGATTGCAAGTTGTAATATTTGTTCTCTTCTGATTACTGCCTTTAGCTCCTCAGTAAATGCCATTGACTGCTCTGTGGGTAACTCCAAAGAAGCCTCCAGGGCTGAATATATTAAAATCCATGACATTCCACAGCAAATGACAAAATTCTCCCCAAATTGCCCCCACAGTTTTCTACCGCCCTTCTTTATGAGCAGCAGGCAAACAAGGGTGATCTGTTGTGCTTGTCCTATTCCTGTTTCTCTTCCTGTTTTAAATATAGCAGAATATATAAAATAATGAAGTGGTATTCAGAAACAATCCTTTTGCCAGGTCTTCCATCTGTTATTCTGTATAATCCTAATTTCTGTACAAAAAAAACCAGAACCATGGTATGCAACTCAGTATGTTACAAGATGTTTATTTTCATCAGCATGGTCCAATAAAGTACACAGCTCAAATATTAGCATTGGAGTACGTTAAGATTTCATTAGTATTTGATCTATATATTTTGCAGATCTAAATGGGTAAAAATAAACAGCTTGTAACATATATAGTTACGGACTATGGTTTTGTGGATTTACAGAATTCTGCAGTGGATTTGGGTTTTGCAGCAGATTTATTTTCTCTGATTCAGTTAAAATAACTATGTAATCATTATTTGTGCTGAGTATGGTTTGAGCTTCGTTTTCATAATTCACCGTGGGATTTGTCTGCATAACTTCTGATGGTTAATGACCCTATATTGATTGAGATTCTCTTTTGTGAGTCTCTATGGATTGTGACTTGATAATGAATCAGTCAGATCACTCCATTTTAGAGAGAAAGAAAATAGACATAGTGTTAACTTAGAAAAAAAAAAAAAAGACGCCCAAAGCTCTGTGTACTCTCTATATTCTGTAGGGGCTTTTATAGTGCTTGTAGTACACGCTGTTCTGAAAGTGTCATACGTGCATTTGTTGTTGTGAACTCAAATGCTGTAGAATCTGTAAAGATGCAAGATTAAATTTTCCATTGCCATTTTTACAGATAACAGCCCGTCGACAATGGAAACATATTTATGATGAATTAGGTGGTAACCCTGGAAGCACAAGTGCTGCTACATGTACTCGCAGACATTATGAAAGGTAAGATAACAAATAATGAAAAAATTAATTTGGAAAGTCTTCAAAGCGTTTTATAAAGATTTAGAGAAACAGAGAGAGAGTCTTCCTAAAGATTTAGTAAATATTTCCCCAACAGTATATTCAGATAATCCATTGTAATTTAAACCAGAGTGTCTGTCTCCAGTGACTAAATAAATTAAAAAAGCATCTGATTTTTCTTTGGTATAGATCTTAATTTTTGCAGTAAAGAAAGCTTCTTTCCAGTAAAGAAGCTGAAAATTTGAGGAAAACATACTCAAGGAGAATAAGAAACAGCAGCTAATTGATGCAAACACTTTTCTTCTATCATTTTTTAAGAATACCAATTAAGGAAATTGTTGTTTTGATCAAAATAATGGGGTGGCCCATAATGCAGGGTGCTGTTAATGTTGTAGGTCATGCCGAGCGTTGCATTCCTCTTCTTCGTGGCATTCCTTCCCTCCTCCCTGCCTGCAAGCTGCTGCCAAACACTCTTTCTCTGCAGCCATTGTTGCTGGTCAGAACTGTTGAATTCTTATTCTTCCCATGTAGATAATAACTTCCAGGGCTTGTGAAGCCAGCACACATTGAATAAAATACTGGAACTGGAATGTTGTTTTGATTTGATTTTTAGAAACAACTCGTGGGGCTTTTTCTTTCCTTTTCTTTTTTCTTCTATCTTTTTTTGTTTCTTTTTCTTCTGAGTATTTTTTGTTGGTTTTTTTTTTTTCCCCTTAGACAAGCAAATGTGAGTAAAAGCTCAGCAATTTTCGGCTCAGATAAGTAAAATTCAGTTTCTTGTTCCTGGGCATAAACAAGTGACTTTGCTGGGCTCAGGAAGAGATTGAACTTGCCTGTTCAGAAGGTGGCACAGCAGAGCTGTGTTCAGTGGGCAGTTTCTCTCCTTATCTTAGTGCCTGATGTGTCAGCCTCTCCAAGAGAGATGCTGCCATCCTCATGGAGGGTGGAGGGTTCATCATGCTCATTTACAGGGGACATCTCCAGCAGAAGGGCTTTGGGTGCACAGGGGAGTTGCACATAATGAATGCCATTATAAATGTTAGGAGCTTTCTGGAGATGGAGCCAAGCAGCAGAGCAAAGTGACTGAGTTGCTGTGCATGTCAGATGGGGCTTTTCCCTGCCTTCATGTTGCAGACAAATGTTATAGATTGTTTTATTGACTCATCAGATTGTGGGTATTCAGCTCTTCCACCCCTATCATTATAGCCCTGAGAGTCTCAGAGCTTCCTCTTGCACCCAAGCCAGCTGATGGGTTTCCAACTGGCAGTCTGGCTTTTCCCTTGCCAGATGTTCTGTGGGGGATGTTATTTGACACAGGAGACCCAGGCACACATAAGCATTAGGTCTCTGTGGGTTTGGGTTGCAGAGGGAGCATTGCTGAAACCCTAGAGTTCCTGAGAGAGCACATCTCTTGTAGTTGTGGAAAAATTAATGAGCCATTCACAAATACTCCATGAACCCCTGTCTCTCTCTTCTGCTTTCCTGATAATGTTCAATGCTTGTTTTTTTTAATATGCAAAAGCCTTGCTTTGCACTCCCGTGCATAGAGACTCGTGTGTGACTGACTCAGCAGTTACTTGGGTATGCTCTGAGGTGCCACAAAACCCATTGTGCTCACTGGAAAACCTGAGCAGACTCCTGATGCCTTCCGGATTGAAAAGCCTTTCCAGGCTACCCAAAAGTAGTTCTGCTTGACGTGACCTGGTCTGAGGAAAGAATCTTCTATAGTTTATGGTTAGATTTGTCTTAATACAGTGAAGGACTCAAATTTGAGTTCATGGATGCCAGTCTATCATGTAGTTCTGGGTTAGGTCTAATATGAGGCAGCACCTAATTTTCCACATGCCTGGCGGGCTATCAAAAGATGGCTTTGCAGAAAAAGTCTTTCAGGACTTTCAGCTTTGCCCTCAGCTTACCTAAAATGTTCTAAATCTGGTCTGAAAAACCAAAATGTGTATACAAAAAACCTCAGTAACTCATCCAGTCTCTACTTTTCTGGTGTTAGATGGTTTTTTTTCCACCACAGGAAAGCTGTATTAAGCCTCAGACTTGAAAAAAAGTAAATGAAATTGTCATGGTTTGTTTCAGCTGGTAATTCTAACTACAGCACCTGTAAATGTAATGCTCATTTTTAGGCAAGGTGCTCAGATGACATTTAATCTAAAACTAGAACTGCAGTGCAGGAATACACACACTCATGATTCAGGAAACACATACATTTTCAGACTTGAAACTGTACAGCTAAACTGGAAATTGAATTACTCAGCATTTGCTTTCCAGTTTAAATCTCCTGATTTTTCCTTTCTGAATTCCATTGGCCTTTCCTTGCTTACTGGAGGCAGCACAGGCACTTCCCTGACTTCACTGGCCCTGCTGCTGTTTGACTTAACCTTGCCATTCGTCTCCACAACTGGATCTCAAGGGCATCCATATTGTGTTAACCAGCTCTCTCCCAAGAGAAGCTACTGGCTGTTTGCATCAGCTTTAGGGTATCAAGGCTGTTCAGGTGGCAGCCACCTTTCAGTGACATCCCTAGGATGCTGAGGAGTGGAATGGTACATATGTCCCAATTCAGGCATTGCCATCCCTCCTTCCTGCCCTTTCTTGTTCCCCTTTGCAAGGTGGAGTTTTACACACAATTTCAAAGGCCAAAGAGAGATAGAGGAAAAATAACCCATTAACAGCAACCAACCAACCAAAAAAAACCCAAACACAAAATACAAGCATTGGAGAGGGCAAAATTGTCTCTCTGTCTACCAAATCCAGTGAAGAAATACGGCTTTCTCTGAAGGTGTTTATAACCTCTGCAAAGCTACCATGTGGCTGCAGATTCGTAGTACAGCGGATGGCAAAAGCCAGATTTAAAGGCTTTGGGGAATGTATTGCTCTGCACCCTGTTGTTTGGAGCAGGGCTTGTGGTGGTAGCTGCTGGTGTGCTATAAGTCGGTAGAGTGCTTCTGTTGAGGTAGTGTTTTCTTTGTTTCTCTGGTAAAAGGGAAAGAAAGGTTTTGTGTGCGTCTTCAACTGATTCATTTATCATTAATAGCGTTCGTGTTTCTAGTAACTGTTTTAATTTTAAAATAAGGCAAGGCTGCCAGTGTTTCAGTAAGTGTTATTTGTATATTAGTTAGACAACTTCTGTTTTATTAATGAGTGTAATAATGAAAGTGCAGGTTTCTGAGTAGAAGCAATGGGTGTTTTTATTTAAAGCATAGCAGGCGTCATATAATGCCAGTGAATGCGTTATTGTCACTGTAGGCATGGCTGGTCTGGACCTGCCTCTGATTGGGTTATTCCAAATAAGCCCAAGCACTTCATAAAAATGTCTTTGTCAGCCTAGTTTTCCTTCCAAACCTATTCATCTCTGTCAGTTTTTAATATTAGTATCAGGCTCTTGGCTATAGTCCATTAGTACTGTACTTAATTGCTCATGTTACAGATAATTACCGGTATAAAAACCATTAATGTTTTCCCATCATGGGACCGTTGCTCTGTGCACAGCTTGGACTGTACAGAGCTTATAAGGTGGTGTTGTTTTGGTCGTTGCTTTCTCCATTTGTGTCCCCCTAATGCACTCACCTTTCACGATCACAGAAAGCCAGAGGTGTGTGTGGTTGGTGTGAGCTGATTCAGCCTGCACTGTTCCTGTGAAACTCTTACAGCCCTTGTCAGTACCCTACATCTCTCTTTCTTATCAAGAAACCCTCAGAAACGGCCACTTTTCTGCGAAGCACTCTGCTCCATACTGTCTTCCCCTAATAATGCAGATGTGGTTTTCACATGCAGGCTTTGAGGTTTCTTTTCGCTTTTACACAAAACACATGATCGGCAGCTTTAACTTTCTGGCATGAGCAGTGGACTGTGTTTCTGCAGTGCTCATGACGTTGTTGTTAGGGATGTTTTTGTAAACATTACACCACTGCTTCCCTTCACCACCCCCCCACAAAAAGAAAAAAAGAACAAACCAAAAAACACAACCTGGTAGTTGGCAAGGTATAAAAAGTTCCCAATAAAATACATTGAACAAAACAGAAATACTAGTTATTACCTGTTGGGGCCTTTTTTTGTCTCCAAGACTGGCTGTGATTCATCTTGGTTTCCTCCAGAGCAAGTCCTGTGCACGAGCTGTGCACAAACACACATGGGCTGGGGAGCTGTGGTGTGCAGTGGCATGCAGTAACTCTCCTTGGCTTCTCTGGTGGGCAGACATGTGGCTGTTGGAAGGCATCATGGCAGGCAGCTGGGTGGTACCATAGACCAGCAGCTTCCTGGCCTCTGTGGGTGCTGCAGGAAGCTGGGCTCCCTTGGGGTCTCCAGCAGGGAGGGACCCAGAGACCCCCATGGCCCAAGTCCTGCTCTTCAGCAGCGTGTCTCCTGTGCTGGCCCTCACAGCACAGCATTTTGAAAACCAGTCTGTCCTGCTCAGACACAGCTGGAGAGGGATTTATCAGGCCTTGCGCTCTCACAAAATTAAGGCAGCTGAGTGGGAAAGTATTCTGCAGAGACAGAGCCACCTGGAACTTGAGGAGGAGCAGGTAGGTGAGATGAGTTGTAGTTCTTCACAATGGGACAAGGTTGCTGTGCCCACAGTTTGGACACTGACCTGCAGAGGGTTTTATTCTGGCTGTGAGTGTTGCCCCTGGGCACTTGCAGAGAACCATAAACATCTACCAGGGGTCTAAACTTCAGGAGATGCAGTGTCTTGTACAGGTCAGAGCCCATTCTGCCATTTTACTTTCTAAATCTCTCATGTAAAAATTATATATGATCAGAAACACAAGGCACGTCAAAATAGCTCCCTTACATGGTTTCCTTTTAACAGCCATAAAGTCTGTCTACCCTGAGGATATTGTGCAGTAATTCAATATGCAGGAGAGCCCTGTGTTCCATGCAAATGCTGTTTGATTTTCCAAAGCATTTGGATAACTTTCATAACGTGTAAGCATTTCAGTGGAATTTTGCAGGAAATAACAGCCAGTCGTTAGAGGGAACAAAAAGTAGGGGGCTAGTACAGCATCTGCATGAAATTGCTTATGGTTATCTTTTTATACACATTGTAATTAATAGAAGGTTTTGATTTACACTGTTAAGTGTGAAAACATCCCCAGGCAAAAATTAATCAAATGTTATGTCATGCTGTAAACTACAACTAGCTCTTTGTTTGACCCAAAAAAAAACCCAACTTGCCAAGCAACAGTTTTCTCTCCTTGTTTTATTTTTGTCTTCACCCCACTTCCCTGCCCCCCTCACACTTCAGCTGGTCCTAGACTCCCAGAAAACTTTGCAAGTTCCAAATTGTCTCCATAGTTTTCCATCAAGCACAAATTTAAGCCTGAAGATAGATGAGGTGTCTCAGTTCTCTCTTTATTTTACTAAGTTTTTGGTTTGGGTGTTTTTTTTTTCTTTTTGATAATCAACAAGAGGTTTCTACTTATGATTTTCTGCCCCCAGGGCTTTATCATTAAGATTAAATAACTGTACTCTCAAGCATACCACTGAACAAACATCTTTTCAATTATGTGAGTAACAGATGCTTTAACAAAGGAACTATTGAAAATTCAGAAAGCTTCCCCCTCCCCAAAATTTAAAAAGTATCAGATGACAGAGGAATGTAATTGTTTACCATTAAAACAGATCCCTAACTGTCCTTTCAAAACATCTGAGAACATGCATTTTTTTTCAAAATTTCTGGGGTTTCAGCCTCAGCAACTTAGTGGCCAGCTCTGGAGTCAGCGGGAGACCTTGAGTGCGAAGTGCTGGACAGTCGCACAATGCCTTTAAGTGCCTGCAAGCAGATGATCTCTCTCTCCCGGTGTGGAATTGTTTTCCCACCCAGATCTTTCCTGTCATGCAGGAGTTTGGCCCAGCAGAACTGTGGCATGCTGTGTGCTGCCCAGTGCTGCTGGGTGCGTTGTCAGCCGAGCGGAGGGGCCCTTGCCAGGCACGCCCGCCGTGCCTTGGCGCTTACTGGTGCTGAGGCCCTGCAGTGCCCAGAGCTTTGGGGTCCCAGCACTGCAGCTCAGGGCTTGCAGTCAGTCAGTGTCACAGGTGGAAGTGTCATTTCTTGACATCAGGAGCAGGGACAGACTCGACACAAGGGGACAAGCCCCTTTTCCTTGCTGGGAGCTGAGTTGCCCCAGGGGGGTACTGCACAGTGGGAGATGGCACCGTTCTCTTTTGCAGGAGCAGCGCTAAGTAAGCACCAAGTAAGATCTTTCCCCTCAGATTGCCCAGCAATGCTGGGAATCTCCACCTTGTACTTCAGGATTTTGTTAACATGACAGAGAATGCCCCTGGTTTGTTCAGCTTTCTGCAATATAGATGTAACTCAGAGCTCCCAGTGAGGGTCAGCTGGATTTTGGAGTCCTGCCGGGAGAGCTGCACCCCATGGGCAGTGCAAAATGGCATCTCTAAGCTTGTTCTGAGCATAGAGACCAAGCGTTGCAGGGACTCCATGGACCTAGCAAACAAAATTCATGTGTGCCTTTAGATGCAGAAATGGTGAATATGGCCAAAACAGAGTCTCGTAGTGGTTTTGGTAGAGTGATCTGGGCACGTTGCTCTGTGCTCACCACCCTTGCTTTGACTCTTTTTTTCATGCAGTAAATCTGTACCAAAGGTAAAAGACTGGAGTTGTTCATCTCCCCCTGCTGAGCCCTAGGATCAGGAGTGCCTGAGCTTGCCTCGCTGGGCTGTGCAGCTATATCAACAGCTGTGTTTGTAATGTCACTAATTTCCAGTTTACTTAAAACGAAGTGTCTTTGAATTCTCTTAGAGCCGCACTGTTCCCACCTTTCAGCAGTAAGCCATTCTCATTACCCACCAGCACTCCCAGTGGGCTGTGAGGAAAGTTGTTGCTGAAAGGATGAAAGAGCCATTTCTTTAAGGAAGGAAAGTTCTTTGGAAAGAAAATTGAACTCCAGCATATTTTGTCTTTGCTGATAAAATACGTGCCAGTTTTGTACTTCAGACGAATGCAAATAACACCATTGCTATTGTGTTCTGCACAGAAGCACGTGAGGCTTGCTTTCATAACCCCTGCATTGTACAATGCAGTTCAGGGATATCAGACTTAAGGAACACACTTCTTCATTTGCTCAATGTATTTTATATTCCCAGTTTGGCAAACAAGCTGAGACCTTAAAGTTTGGGTTATTCCTCTCCTCTCTTTGCTGGTGCCCAGGAGAGCTGCCTCCTGCTCCTGGCTATCCCCACCAACTGATGGTTGTTGAAGGTTTCCCTTGTTGTTTCCCTTGCCTACACTGGACCAGTGCTCTAAGATTTATCCTTTTGAAAAGCAACAGAGTAAAAAAGACAAGACTTTTCTTGGGATCAGAGCTCAGGCTTTACTGCTGGTCCCTTACAACATCTGAATGTTTTGCCACTGACTTGCTAGGGGAAAAGAATCAAGTTTCCCTCACCGAGGTTACTGATAGGGGCCCGTTTTCACCACAGGGGTGTCCCAGCCCTGCGCTCAGACCCTGTGGCTGCAGAGGCTGTGGGCAGCTCTGTAGGGCAGCTCTGTGGGCAGGCTGCTGTGAGGACATCCTGGAGCAGATGGATGCCCTCTTGGACTGAATAAACCAGCTGCCTTGCCCCCCCAGGTCTGGTAGTGCTTGCAGAAGAAGGAGTTGGAGCCACCATGGCCTTATGTGCTCAGGAGGAAAGCGTTTTCCAAATTCCTACCACTAAAGAGACCTATTGCCTGTCCCTTTTCAGCATTTTTGAAGCTCTAACAGCTTAATGTTCTCATGATTTACATTAGCATCTAATCCTTGCATAATCTCACTAATCCCTTGGCCCCAAGATATCCATTGGCAGTGAGTTCCATGGGTTAACTGGTTGCTGTATTCATTTGGTGGAGCAAATTTAAATCATTTTCCATTTCTGTTGCAATTAGCCTCCTTAACCTGGCCAAGCATGCGAATGGGGCAACATCTCCCAAGGAGTGGACTTCGGTATTTTAAGATTCCTTCCAAGATTATTCTTGCGGCTGAGAGGCTCCAGTGCATCCTATTTTATGTTGGGCTTGGATCCCTGGAGAAAGTACAATGATGTCAGTGGGAGACATGCTGAAATATTTTATTCTGCCAGAAAGAAAACAAAAATAAACACTGAAATAGCGACACAAAAAAATATCGTAGGGATTGTACTGAGTTGCCTCCTTCCCTCCATCACCCTGTGTGTCCTGGGCATATGGTTCCTCCCCAGCCCCAGCACCCCATCATATCCATACACAGTAGGGAGAATTAAAGAGGAAACTGGCAGCCTTAACATTTAATTTCCTTCCTCTTTCTGGGCTGGTCAGATCCTTTGCATTATTGTAACTTTTTTTTTTATCATGACTATAAATAGATGTGCTCTCATGTGTCCTGTGTAGCAGAGTCAGGCCAAAAAAAGTCATTCATTCTGCATAATCAATACATGTAGTGGTTACTGGCTCAGATGAGAACTTGTATTGTTAGTTCTGTAGCTGGGGGAAAAAAAAAGTTGACTAATAAAGATTAAGGGCTTTTTTTCTTTCTTTTTATGAAATGCTAATGATGAAGACATGTTTGATATACTGTGAAATACATTTCTCTAATGTGAAGTTTCTGCTTTTTGTTGGGAAAGAGATTCAGTCCCTGGAGGATTTTAGTATTTGTAAATATAAAATTATCTGCTTCAGTGTTTTTTAAAAAAAGGTTGGCAGAAAGCCAGCTTACTTACATTACTGTAATAGATTTGCTGACCTCTGACATCTGCTGCAGAGAAGTACATTGAATTTTTCATAATATCAGATGATGCAGATCTAAAAACTCGGTACACTGCACCATTATTTAATTCAGGACTTACTAAAGGAAAATCTTTTTTTGAGTAGCAGTTTATACGTGATTAAACTTAATATTGCCGATTGTAATAAATCAGGATTAGTATAGTACTGATTTGTTAATCTAACTTGTATTGATTTTAAGTTGTCTTTTTTTTAAAAAAAGAAAAAGAAAGAAAGGAAAAAGACTGGCTTTTCACAGTGACTGAATTTAATAAGAAGCCCTGTGATAGCAAAGACTCCCCTACTGTTTCTGCTCTTGGCTGGAAAATGTTATTCTTGTATTATTCCAGGAAAAAAAAAAAACCTCATGCTGCTAAAAATCTGCTGCCTGTGGAAAGATTTTTTTAATACACTAGTGCTTACATATTCTATTTATGTTAATTGACTTATAAATAATACATTTTATTAATCTTAATATTGGAATCTTGATCATGATAAAGACCCCTTTATTTGGTCTTCTCGCAGGCTTTACAAGTAAATATTCTTTAGACCAGAAAATATTCCTTTTTTTATGAATACTTTTATACTTCTCCCCCTGTCGGGAAGTACAGCCACAGTTCAAAGCGACTGAAAACATGATTGTTGTTTCCAACATACGATACATTTGAGGTATCTGGATCCAGATTTTTGGACGTTGTCTTTACCCTCCTTGCGCAAAGATTGATTAAATCTTACCTGCACTGCAAATATTTGACCAAAAAAAAATAAATCTTATGCTGGTTTCAGACATGTCACATTCTGCTAAACTATTTGGCTAACAGCAGATCGCATTCTTCCGGTGTTGGGCAATATTGACCTTAAATTGGCTAAGCCGGCTGCTTTCATGGCATGTGAGCCGGCTGCTTACATGTTGCGAGAGCTGTATTAACTTTATTACTCCTGCACTATAAAAACTTCTAATAATCAAATGATAAGATCATATCCTGTGGGTAATTGTGTTGTACCATGACAGGATAACTGAAAAAACATTCAGTGAAAATTGCAACCGACGGAAATCTCTACGTGAAGAGGCAATTGCTGGTGTTGCTCGGCTCGGTGCTGCTCCCTGGGGTGTCGCAGCCCCGCGTTCCTTCCCGGCTCCTCGCCAGCCGCCCCCAAAAGCCACCTCAGTCGGCCCTCCTTTGAAATGAGGAGGGGAAAATCCTAGAACAAGCCATCCTTGTGTTTTGACTCAGTTTTACCTTAGTCATGCCGCCTCCCCGGTACACGAAACGTTTAATTCCAGATTTCCTGCCACTGGCTCCAGGCCACTGACCGGCTATGTGAAATGTATTTTTACTGCTGTCGGCCTGCCAGCTGCTGAGCTCAGTGAAAAATAACTAAAATGAAAACCTTGTACTCCCACATGAACCCTTAAGATCAGAAAAGGAAATTTAAGCCACAGTTGCTAATTAGCACCCAAGCTAATGAGTTCTGGTGAGGTGCAGAGGCAGGAGGAGGAGTTTGGGTCCCGCGTTACCCTACAAGGCTCAGTGGAGAGCCCACGAGCCGTGATTAATCATGTTGGCCCAGGCCTGCTCCTGGCCCGGCTGAAGCCACTGGGTCAGTCACTCGGCATCTTCCAGGGAAGGGCTGGTTCCTGGGGCTGGGAGCATCTCTGGCTCCCGTGAGGCACCGACCAGCCTCTGAAACCTTTACGGATGGAATATGTAGATTTTTAATGGGCGACGCGTTCCCATGGAAACAAAACAAAGTCAAACACTCCCCTCGCAGTGCTAACAATTACTGTAATAAAATGTGTTTTTATTAAAAGCGACTTTAAATACTTAACACATGGCAGAGCAGCCTCAGCGCTGCCCTATGTGAAACCCAACCTTGCCTCTAAGTGAAGTCCAAAGTGCTTTGTGCAGCGCGGGGAGGAATTCGGTGTTTTCACCAATATTTGTGCTTCACAAATGAAATGTAGCAGCCTCAAGTATGAACAGGATTATTTTTTTCTTCTTCTGCTTAGTTATGCTTTTTATTATATAAACATTACCTATAATATTACAGTGGGAAGCAGGTATTTGGCAACTACATACTATTTTGCTAAGTTTGCATAGAGGGAGCAGTTTCCAGTTTTAGCAGCTGTAACATGTTTAAACTCAGTTTGTAATGGGATCTGAAGATGAATATTCCCTGTGGGCTCTGCTTAGCTTCATTACTGGAGCCCTGCCAAATTCAAGGCTAGAAAGTATTATTCACGCCTCTTTGCACATACCATGTCAGAGCATGCTCAGT
Organism: Phainopepla nitens; assembly: GCA_013400175.1. Taxonomy (NCBI): domain Eukaryota; kingdom Metazoa; phylum Chordata; class Aves; order Passeriformes; family Bombycillidae; genus Phainopepla; species Phainopepla nitens. The sequence goes on from VXBQ01009335.1 coordinate 105,559, forward strand.
TAATGAATTTTGTTTCTAATATAGCATAAATTAGGTTTATATTTTAACATAATTTATGTTGTATTTTATTAAAATGTAAAATATTATGATCACGAGCAATCTAATTCTGCTCTCTTAAGCCCAAACTGTGTTTGAACATCTAAGTATGTAAATCAAAATTGCATGCTTAGAAACTGATTCTAGGATAACAAACGAATATCTGAACCAAAGAGGTTTCTGCCTTGGAGTCTTAGATTAAAGATAATTAAGGATTCCTGGTATTTGAGTAGATTTATGTTGTTTATAAGCAAAGTACATTTTCTTCATAGAGTCAACTTGTCTTTTTTTTAACAAATTATGTTTGCTGTATTAGTGTTCATATTTTTAAAGTCTGAGTCTTATATTAATCCCACAGTGAGTCATTAATCATACTAAAATGCATTATAAAAACTTTAATCACTGAAGTTGAAACTGAGATTGTAATGCAATCCATCCATCCCTTTTAATTATATCAGTTATTTTTCCTTTCAGATCAAGAATTGCAAAGGAAAAACAGAGAGATTAAAACTCGGTGTGTTTGATGCTTTCAGGGGAGGATATTTTTTGTTTGTGTTTCTTCCTTGTGTTTTTAAAGCAATTTCGTGCACTTTGTGGCAGACAGCCCCACAGTGAAGAATTCCTTCATGTTTAACTCTTCTCCTGGTCTTCCTTAGAAAAGGCTCCCTGGGGAAGGGAGCGTGGTGGCTCTTGCTGCATGGGTGCCTTGCAGGGCTGAGGCTGGGCAGGGCGGGTGCTGTGTCCACCCCTCAGGGTGTCTGCAGCCCGGCTCTCCTGGCCCTGCCACCTTCCTGGCACTCGCCCTTGCACTCAAGGGAACCAGCAGCCTGGAAATTGCCTAGCTGTTGGCCAACCAACTTGGCTCTGGCTTTGTAGGTGTTTTCCTGGGGCTTGCTGCATGCTGTTAAAGTCGGGGAGGGAAAATAAAAATAAATGGTGGGTTTTTGTTTTTTTAAATCAGTCTAAAACATAATGGCTGATACAGTCATCTGGTGCAAATTGGTGTAACCACACAAACCACTGACAACTAATCCACACCAACTCCAACTCCACTGAATTTATTCCATTTGATAATCTTGCCAAATAAATTGATTTCTTATACTTGGATTTATAGATGTAGAGTTTAAACTGTTGCTTTTATGGCATGGAAGAAAATGGATTTTTTTAAGTAAACTGTTCATAGTAGATACATTTTTTTCTTTGCTAGAACAGCAAAACCTGATCAATTATTTGTTCCTTAATCCCCTAGATTAATCCTGCCATATGAAAGATTTATTAAAGGAGAGGAAGATAAGCCACTGCCTCCAGTGAAACCTCGAAAACAGGATAACAGTTCCCAGGAGGGTGAAGCGAAAACAAAAGTGTCTGGAACAAAACGCATCAAAAATGAAAACCAAAAGAGCAAGAAGGAAAAAGATAATTCACAGAAACCCCAAGATGCATCTGAGGTCTGTTGCTTCCCTGCTTTTCAGTTTTTCAATTAAAAATGCACAGCTTTAATCACATGAAATCCAGTGATAAAATACATAATTTAAACTGGAGAATTCCACCTAGCTGGCCTTTTAAGTTTGCTCAGCAATGGAAATTCAGCTGTTGTGATGCTGTCTGTGCTGGGATTTTGCTGGGCTGCGAATGGCAGCCGCTTTGCTCCATATTGCACAGTGGGGATGGCAGAGCACCAAGCTCTGGATCTGACTAGTACCAGTTCTGCTCATTGTATTATACAGTGGTCACCATTAACAGATCAGCAGCTGCCAAAGGGAAACCACGCAACTACCACAGTTATTTCCTAATCTAAGTATAGGGTGCGGGAACCTCTAATATTGGTGATAATACTGTGGTAACTGTTGGACAAAGCTGATTTTATAATGGTAACCTCTGGATCAGCCTACTGCGCTCACAGATGTATGCATGACTGTGAGAAAACATATTGCTCCCTAGGATTTTTATTGTATTATACTAAGTTTCTTTTTGAACTAAAAAGTCACATTTTGAGGGCAGCACCTTCTAAGCCCTGAGATGGACTTTCCTCTCCCAAGCAGTAGGTGGCTTTCAGCTGAGGTTCCTATTCAGACATAATAAGTTCCTGTCATGTCACTCTATTTCACATGGGCAGGCCCCAGTTTCCACACAGCCACGTTACTTGCAGGCACAGGACAGCCCTGTGGAAGAGATTTTATGTTCACAGCACAGGGTTAAGATTGATGGTAGAACTCTTACATGTCTACAAATAAGGGTAAATTTCAAGAGTTGTTAAGTGATACAAAATCAATGGGGTTTTTGCTCCAGTGTTATTTAAGCACCTTCCTTTGCACATCTGCCCACTCTCTTCTATGCCCCACTTGAGCTGCATGTGAAGGAGGTGGTGAAGCTCCTCACACACAACCCCTGCAAAACATGTTGCTTTTCCTGTCTCAGTCTGCCAGATCACAGCAGCCTTCAAGGCGTTGCAGTGAAAGTAAGTATTTAAAGAATGTCGAAACACATGACGTGCTGGCAGACTTTGGCTGCTCCTTTTACTTCATTGTGTCTGGCAGGTACAGAAGTCCTGTTTCTAAACTTGTTTGGAAATTTTATTGAGTCAGCTATCAACAATCCTCCTCTTCATTGTTTTAAAAAAACGATGCAGGACCTGTAAACACAGATGCCTCTGAGACTCCATGTACCCAGATTTGAGAACAGAAAATTTGGGAGTTTTGTGTTCCCCTACCTCTTTAAGTTGTACTTGCAAGGACAGTTTAATCTCCCATCCAAAGAAGCATTTGTGTACCATTAATATCTAATTTAAGAGCACTCCCCAGAAAGATTTTTTTTTTTTCTTACACTGTAATTTTTAAGTAGGGGGAGCTCTGTTTGGGTAAAATTTTTAAAAAAAAAAAAAAAAACAAAAAAAAACCAAAAAAAAACAGATCAAGAGGTGAGTGCACACAAATGTGCTTCGGTCACTGGAAGTTTGCAAGATAAATTGCCCAAAGCAAGGAGAAGTTAAGTGAAAGCTTGTGCTCCCTTCCCTCGTCATTCCTTCATCCCCGATTATTTATTGAGGGTCTTGGATCAGGAAGACACATTACACACTATCTGTAACACTGCTGCTAAGCCCAGCATAACAAGTCAGCAACAGAGCAACAGCCTTCGCTTTGAATTTCCTTGCTTTTGTTGTTCCCTATTTCAAACTTCCTGCTGTTTAAACTGAAGTTATTTTTGTGCGGTTTGCAGGAAGAGTTCCTAAGCTGTGCTTATCGGAAATGTAGGAAGCCCAGACGAGACAATAAAAATGTACAATTATGGCAGTTCCCTATTGTAAAATGGTACCTTTTATAACAAAATTAATGTCTCCTCCCTGACTGGAGTGGAAGACATGTCCTGCCCCTGTTTGATCAGGGCAGGCTATTAAAGACCTTGACCTCCATGTCAGCCACCATATGGGTCGGTGATCACACAAAGCCTGAGCAGTGAAGGGGCTGTGCAGGGTGGATGCTTCACCCCTGAGTGGGTGTAGGGCTCCAGAACTCATCTGTGCTTTGCCATACACAGGGCTCCGTGCCCAGGATGTGGCACTTAATAGGGGTAGCAGGCAGGAGACGTTCAGCTCCTTTGGGTGGAGCAAAACCCAGGTCTGCTGGAGCCAGGCAGAACGTTGCTTGTCTCTTGCCCCGCAGCCATGCCCTGCCAATGGAGGCCCATTCCTGGGCCCTCATCCAGGCACAGCAGAGATGTGGTGTTGCTCTGAGGGAGAGCCCTATGGCCACCACATAAATGTGTAGGCATGTCCCCAACCGAGCCACCACTTAAGCCATTTCTGCATGTGGCCTGGAAACTGTGAGCTGGAAAAGCATAGTCCGGTTACAAATGTGTGGTCGTCTCAATTGCACGTTCAACTCATACACCATTAGAAGTATGCAGGGAGAGAATATAACTTTAATTTATTAGGATTGCATTTGCCTTTGTGCTCTTCACTGTTTTCCTGCCATCACAATGACATTGTCAGTGTAACAAGACACCAGACAAAATGCTATTAGCCTTAGACTGCACATTTCCTCACAATAGCTGAAACTTCAATCAAAGTATTGCTTAACAGAAACAAAGAGCAGAATGTACAGTTATTAAGTATGATTCTCTTCTTTTTTCTCCTCCTTGCTTTGCTCATCTGTCTGGTATTTGCCTGTAATTTTATAAGCTCAAGAGACTAGCGATGGTACTTTGTAAAGGACCTAATGATGGTATTTGGCTGCAAAAGTCAGCTATGAGTTTAAAAAGAAGAAGTTAGGATGACTAACAGACACTGTAACTAATAGGCCAACCAAACAGACAGGAATATTTAAAAGCAGCTGTGAAGAAATAAATCTCTGAGAGGGTTAGATTCGTTAGGACCGTCTCCAATTCCTGCTCCTGCGACAGACCATAAAGCAGCATTTAGATGATAACTTTCTCGGTGCGTCTTATCTTTACAATGAAGGAAGAAAGAAAACAATAATAATAAAGGAGTCGCACAATGCTGCTGTTTTATGACTGTCTTCTACAATGACATGTCAGGGGAGAGTGACAGCAGTTTTGAAAAGGGCTGTCAGTCAGCTGGATCGCAGATGGGATGCTCTGGTGACCTCTGTGGGTCACAGTTCAGCCGGCTACATAATGGGATGAATAGTGTGAATTGTGCACACACGCTCTATTAATGGGGGAGCAGAATGAGCCACGGTCCCATTGACGAGAACGTATAAAAGCCATGTTTGTAATAGCAGGCACACACACTTACTGAATGTTGACAACTTCATTTTAATCTGTTAATAAAAAAATGTGTGTCCTAGTTAAGCTGTGGCAGTGATTTGCTGCCTACAATAGGGATTTCTAGTATGCCATTTCTATCATTTTCACACTTTAATGCAGAACTGGGTGTGAATGATCTCCTGTGTGATCGCTGAATTTTAAGATAGCTATGCTGGAGAGACTTTAGGGAAGGAAAAGTGTAGGAATAGAGTGGTTTTCTTAGGTGAAGTTGGCTAGTAGGAGAAATTTCTATAGCCTTATTGTTTGTGTCATGAGATCTGCTCTTCTGCATTTGCCTAATTAATTTTAAAAGAGCATAACCTCAGCATTTAGCTATCTGATCAAGCCACCAGTGCCTCTCATCAGGTTATAAACATCTGCTGTTTTGAAATGCTTTATTGTGACTCTGACAGGGATGGTGTATTTTTTAATATTTCCAGGAGATACTTCTCTTTGTTTGCGTCCAGTACCTGGTATTAGAGCTTTCACATGCCAGCAAGGTGGTTGGCAAGTCCTTCTTTAAAAGTAGCCAACATCTTACTGTGCATAACTTTACAAACAGGCTGCCAGAACATACTGCATGCTTACTGTTGTCTGTTGAATCATTTCATTAGGTTTCATCAGAACAAGAGAAGGATCAAGAATCAGCAGACCAGAAGAACTTCCCTGAACACCCCACAGTGGGAGAGATGAAACAACCTTCACAAGGCCCTCCATCTCTTTTACCAGAGACAGCTCGGACACTGCCTCTGGAGAAGACAGACATGACAGAAAACAGCACCAGCAGTGAGAAAGCCAAGGAGGAGGTTCAGCACTTGTCCTCTTTCTCGAGTATATCCATGCCTGCAGAAGAAGACACTGTGCTGGATGCCACTGTCACAAAACGATTACACCCCTCAGCAGATGCCCTGGAAGACACAAAGCCTGAGCAAAGACTACACAAAGCTTTTACTGACAGCCTAGAAAGTGAACCTCCAGAAACGCCCTTCACAGCTTTCCCAGTCCATCTGCCCACTCAGAGCGACTTGGAAGATGAGAAACTGCCAGGGATGGCCGATTACATCGCAAACTGCACGGTGAAAGTGGACCAGCTGGGAAATGAAGATATCCACAATGCACTAAAGCAAACACCCAAAGTACTGGTGGTGCAGAACTTCGACATGTTTAAGGAAAAGGAGCTGCCTGGCTCCATGAACGATGACTCCACTTTCAGTTGCACACCGCTGCTGTACTCAAAAGGTAATCCAGGCATCATGTCACCCCTGGCAAAGAAGAAGCTGCTGTCACAGGTCAGCGGGGCCACGCTCTCGTGTAACTATCCTTACGGTTCTCCTCCACCTTTGATCAGCAAAAAGAAAGTGAGCAGCAGAGATGAACTGTCTTCAGGCATATCACAAGGTCCCCATGCCCCTAATTCTGATCCTGTAGCAATTAATAGGCCCTCAGTCATACAACATGTACAGAGTTTTAAAACCAAGGAAGAAAGAAAGTCTATTAATGATGTTTTTAAACATGACATGCTAAGTAAACCAGATCCTCAGCGCTGTGATTTTTCAAAACATCACCTCAGTTCTCTTGCCGAGTCATACCTACCGAAGTTGGATATCCAGGACTGCAAAGATAAAATGAGTGAGAAAAGGGCACTGCAGCACTCTCACGTGCCCACTTTTTTGGCAGATTTCTATTCATCACCTCATCTGCACAGCCTTTATAGGCACACGGAACACCACCTTAATAATGAACAGACATCAAAGTACCTCCCCCGGGACATGTTCAGAGAGTCTGAAAATATTTCTACTTTTACTCAACACAAACACCAAGAAAAACTAAATTTAAGTTATCGCCCATCTTTGCATCAGCAAGAAAAAAAGGCAACAGTGGATGCTTCTTCAGATGATCAGCCAACAGATTTGAGTCTTCCAAAGAGCATACACAAACAGACTGCAAAGGTTCCAGGCTCCAGTCTCTCTCACTCATCCTCAGCCCAGCAAGAATGCAAAGGGATCTCCCCATTCCAGGCTGGAAGCAGCCAGGCGGTGAGCCTAGACTGTAACCCCAAAGCTTGCCGCGTGTCCCCTATGGCATTGACAGCCCCAAAAAAACACAGTGAGTTGCTCCACAGGTCTGGGAAGCAGCAGGCCCAGAGGCTGGAGAACCTAAGGAAGATGGAGGGGATGGTGCATCCCATCATCAGCCGCAGAACGAGCCCTCAAAACGTGGGGGCTGCGCGGCCTCTGAAACGGAGCCTGGAGGATTTGGACAAAGTGATTTCTGAAAAAAAAATCCGAGCTGTCTCTCCTATTCACTTACCAAAGGAGACCCCGGTGAAAGACAAGGTTCCCGACCAAGAGGGGGAAGGTAGCAAGTCAGTGCATGGCCTCCATTCTGGCAGCATGCTGGAAAGCCACAAATTTCCCCTGTCAGCCCCCATCTTCCCAGGCTTGTATCCGGGAAGCCTGTGCACGGGGCTGAACAGTCGCCTCCCACCCGGGTATTCTCATCCCCTGCAGTACTTGAAAAATCAGACCGTGCTATCCCCACTAATGCAGCCTTTGGCTCTTCACTCCTTCATGGTGCAGAGACAGTTCCTCACATCACCTGCAAACTCCCAGCAACTGTACAGACACTTAGCTGCAGCAACACCTGTAGGAAGTTCCTACGGTGACCTTTTGCATAACAGCATTTATCCTTTAGCTGCTATAAACCCTCAAGCTGCGTTCCCACCTTCCCAGCTATCCTCTGTACATCCCAGCACAAAACTGTAAACCCCCTCGTTCACAAAAAAAGGTCTGAGGAGAAAAGTTCAGTTAGCAACATTCCTCCCCCTGTGACGATGTCTCGCAGATTTAGCCATCTGTATTTTTGTCAACCAGAATGCAGTCGTATCCCACCTAGAGGAGCGTCTTGGAGTTTGATGGAGACTGGACTGCTTCTTTAATTCTGGCTCCCACATCAGCCCCCCTCACCCCTTATCCCTGCCCTTGCAAAAAAGAAAACCAAACCAAAAAAAAAGAAAAAAAGAAAAGAAAAAAAAAAAGAAGAGAGAGAAAACAGAAACACAGAAAAAAGATTTTTTTTGGGATTTTGCATATGTGTTTTCTGAAAGGACTTGAACATGGTAAGAGCAGATGTTCAAAGGGAGCCGTGGAAATGCAGGCCCAGTCCTGAGCTCACTGAAACCCCAGTGAGGGCTGCGTTTGCCTTTCACTGAGCCAAGGACCAGAGGCTGTGCGTTGTTGCAAGTGAGTCAAGGACTTCAGATGAACCTGGAAAGGAGAAGTGGGCCGAGAATCTGTACAATCAGTGGATGTGCTTTTTTGGGTAACTTTTCCTGACTTTTAAAGATTCAATCAATGCAATGTATAGTAAAACGGCAATAGATTTTTTTCATTTTAACACTATTAGAACAGAATGGTAAACACTGTTTAATTTGACTGTACATATCCACTTCATAAACTACCAGTGTCACATTTGGTCACAATAATTTATATAGTTTTGTTTGTCCAGTATATTCTGTGCTCTTTATGTTTGTTTTTTTTTGTTTTGGGGTCTTTTTTTTTTTAAATTAAACAGTATCATTTTATCTGCAACTTTTTTAAAGGCTGTGGCTGTCCTAATTTTTTTTTTATTACGTGTTTGTAATTTTTCCAGTTTCTTTATACTTTTGAGCAGCATTTTTGTTTTGTTTTTGTCGTAACGTTTACTGTTTACAAACTGAAGCAACTGGTTCAGATTAATCTTAATGGTTATGAACATACTGTAGGTGATGTTATGGCGCAAGGATGCGAACAAGGTTCCTTTCCCCGCGGCCCACCCACCCCTGTGAGGTGCTGAGCACCTCTCACCCTCCTCCTGTTGTTGCGATGGCTCCTACGCTGCTTCTCCCCTCCCACTGAGCTTTGCTTTCCTGTGTCGTGGTCTGTGAATTTGTCGAGCGTTGTACTTAATCTTACCTAGGCTGTGAAACCCTCCTGCCTACCAGAGAAACGGTCTAGAAAACAAAACCTCCCTGGCTCAAGCTGCTGAATGGCAAAGGAGTGCAGAAAACAGATTTGTGGTTTGTGAGAATGTTGAGAATTTCAGAAGTTGTGAGAGGAGCCAGTGTGGATTTGAATCAGAGGCTCACAGGTTGTTTCTGTGCCTCGCAGTGGGTAAGGGGGTTCTGTGCAGTGGTCGGGGTGGTCCCTCCACACTCCCACGGGGATCTCAGCCTCTCCCTGCGCATCCTTCTGCAGAGGGAAAGCCCAGGCATGGAGAGGCAGGATTTTCCTGAGGAAAGAGCTTCCCTGTGGATGTATGTTCACTTTGCAGGACATCACCACTACGCAGCTGAGCACAGACATTGATAAAGCGAAGTGTCACTTGGAGGCTTTATACAGTGTGAAAATTGGTTGTGGTTCAAACCATCTCAGTTACTGTTCAAAGACAGTGTACTTGATATAAAAAGAAAAAAACAAACTACTAAGAAACACTTTGCATGCTAGGCATGTCATTAAATTTTCCCGTGATATGAAGCCAAATACAATATATAATGTATCATACTTAATATCCAAAGGTGGAAACCAGAATAATATACTCGTCTACTGTTAAAAATCCAGCTTCTTCAATTAAATACTTTATATTCCTGTGGTAAAACTATATTTAATTGATTGATAAACAGACTAGTAGAACTTGGAACATGGATGTGCCAGTGCAGAGTGTCCTGCTGCTCCACAAGTCATACAGGAAACAGAACCGCAGGCTCATCCAGGCAAAGGCCGCAGTGTGGAGGACATCTCTAGAAAAGTTGCACTAGATCTGAATCACGTAAGAATCAGGGGTTTGGGGATGGGGGGAGGAGGGAGGGGGAAAAGGGGTAGAGAATATAAAAACCTACAGCAAACGCAAACAGAAGCTTGTTGTGTGTTTGGCAAAGCAAATGCTTCTCCTTGTTTTGGTTAAGTTGTGTGTTCTGGAGTTGTGCATTTGTTTACGCAAAGTGTCCAACGTCCCTTTCAGTTACGTCCTGTTGGAGTTTGCTGGTAGGCTTTTTGGAGCCATGCTGAGGCAGCACAGGGCTGGGGGACAGGGAGAGGGGAGGAAGGCTCCTTGCTTGCCCCATGAGGAGACTGGCCACTGCTGGCTGGGGAGACTCATACTGGGCAAAATGTCAGGGCTAAGGAGAAGAAATGGTGGCATAAACCCCCAACAGAAGCGATGCATTATTTGTTTAAGAACTCTTTTAACAGAAATCTTGGAAATCTTTCAACAGACTATTGAATTCTTCATTGGCTGAAAAGTCTTCTTTTTTTTTCCTCAGTGTCTTAAATGGGGCTTTGTTTGCATTGTTTGAGTTCAAGGGGCCTTATTATTGAATGAAATTGCACAAGCCTTTCTTTGTGCAATCAGACCATTGTTATTGGTAGATTTGTAAAGGAAAGTGCAGAATCTAATTGGCAATAGAGTCATAAATCTATTTACTAGGAGCCAGTTCCAAGAAATGTTGCAATTCAAACGCACTATGTCCAGGATGCATTTAGGGATGCTAAAGGTTGTGAGATCCAAAGGAAGAGGCCCATCAGCAAACGGCTGTGTGTAGCTTCTGGCCACGCTCTGAGCCAGGCTTCGTGAAGCACATGGGAAATAGGGCCTGATTCTCAGTGTGATTGTGCCCCTGGCCAGGCGGAGTGGGAGCGGGCCAGCAGTCTGCGGCTGTGAGCTGGCCTGGTGTGAAGAACTTGCCCAGTGGGTTCATGCCTGGCAAGTAGTTTGTCCCAACAGCAGAGAAGTTGGCTTGGCAGCAGCTGGAGCTCAAGCAGGGCACAAGTGCTGTGCTGCCTCTGCCAGCAGCTCTGCCCCATTTGGGGAGATGTGGGGCTGCCGCCTCCAGAGACCACCGCGGGGGTCCCTCACTCCCACCACCTGCTCGCTTCCTTTGCAGTGATCAGTGAGGTCCCATCTGGTCCAGGTTTGCCATTGTGCTGATTTTGATGAGCAGGGGGACTTGCTGCACTGGTGTGAGGCGGGTGGCGTTGGCAGCGCTGCCATGAGCGCTGTTTGCTGTACATGTGGTTGATATTTCGCTCGTTCTCTTCCTCTTCCTCACCTCTCCCCCCAGCCCCGCAGTTTTAAATATGTTCTAATAATGGCAGCATAATCTACTAGCTGTTTATACTTTTTTAACTTTCTTTTGTTGTAAATATTGTATACTTTTTGTGATTCAAGTTATGTAGCCTATATGCTCTGTAAGGTGATGATTTGTATATATAAAAATGGCCCAGTAATATTATATAGTTTCCCATTTAAAAGGTTATTGAGTAACCTTTGCATTAGTTTAAACACTACCAGAAATAAAGCTGAGCCAACTATAAACACTCAATTTTTGTATGTTTTCCAAATTGTACTTATTAATGCTTTTGATACTGTATTATGTGCCAATAGTTTCCCAATCACATAGCAGGCAAAAGATATTTTGTACTTTTTGATCCACTGTAATATTTAATAAAAAATGTTACTATCTGTTCCTTTTTGTGTTTGATTAATAATTCTGTAAACAGCCCTTATCACACTGGATTACATATTATCCCATCCGACCTTTCAGCCCTCTTATATTGGCTTTACTAGAGAAAGTATCTCCTCCTGCAAATGATTAGATTAAAGAAATGGAAGTTTGCAATTTCCTCAAGGAGGGAGAGACAAGATCTTCAGTCAGTGCCCCGCTATTTTTGCAGTGTACTTGCATTAAAGTGTGGCTGTGATCACGCTGACTATAGGAATAGCATTTGAGGGGATAACTTCCATGCTTAGCCAGGGGCCTCAGTACCAAATTTGTTCCATTTGCATCTCAGAGTAGGATTTTTTTCTACCAATCCTGCAGGCTTGAGCTGGGATCTGAAAATTGCCTCCTCTTCTTCCCAGCTCAAACATGGGTAAGGTTCTGGAGTCTTAGAGTCAGATGCTAACTACTGATTTTGCTGAGGATGCTGAGCAAGCACCAAGCAAACGTAATTTTTACTTGTGTTCCTTGATGGGTCCGAAAAGCCCCCATAAACCTGGGGACGCTTTGAGAACCCATAAGCACAGCAAATGCTGTTACACTCCTGCTCTCCATAGGTGGGAAAATCGTTTGAATGTGTGTAGGTCAGGCTTGGATACTGCCCTGGCCTAGCACAGCTCGGCAGCAGGACAGAAATGCCCAGAAGCCACCTGCTAATTACACGTAATTGCTTAACTCCATGGTTCTGGGGCAGGTATGCAGCAGGGAGGTTTCCCTCCCCCATCCCTGGGCAGTCCAGGAGCCGAGGCCGTTGGTGGTCCTGGAGGCTGCTACTGTAGCAGAGTTATGCCCGGGAAGAATTTGTCACTGTATTAGGGGCTCCAAAATGCTTCTGTGTTTGAGAGTGAAATGTCCAGTGATATGACAGAGGGCAAGGGATGCTGTACCACTGGCTTGCTGCAAAGCGTTTGTCGCCTTGTCACACCAGTTTTTCAATTCAGCTGCTAGCAGCAGGGAATTAACAGTTTTGAGGGTTTGAAGCAAAGTGGAGATGCACAGTCTGGTGTTGCTGGCTGCAGTTTAGTTCCCCTGGCTCAGGGCTCTTGGTTCTCCGCTTTGCTGCCTCACTTTTCCACAATTACATGGCAGTACCCTGTGCTGGGCTCCTTTCAGAAGAACAATGTCATTGAAGCTGGTTTCCTGATTGCTGGGCCATGGGACACACCCCTTGAGGACCTCGTGGAATTTTCACAAGCCTTGCACCACAGCAGGTAGGGAACAGAGGGCACAGAGGGCTGGAAGCTAGTGGAGGTCCTGGGGCAGGATTCCCCTGCCCTGGTGGATCACAGGGAAAGTGGCTCAGCAGCAGCTGCATTGCCTGGCAGCCTTTTGGGGCCAATGATAATTGCATGGTGATGCCAACCTGTTGGGAATGGGGACCTTCTCTGTCTCTGCCTCACCAGCAGTGTTTTTGCTCCAGAATATTTCAGGAACATTTTTAGCAAAGTTTCTGCTGCTGGGAGGAGCTGATCACACACAGACATCGCTGCTAATCCTCATTGGCACCCTAATTGCTCTCGGGAACTTCAGCGCTCACCCAGAGGCTTTCCTGGAATATCAGACACCTTTTGCTCTTCCCAAAGCAAAAACAATAGAGCCTGTATGATTGCCTTCCCAAATTTGGGCACACTCACAACCGAAGTGCTATGGGTATGTGTCGCCTCTGCAACTGAAGAGAAGCATGGGAGGATTGGATGGTCTTGAGAAAAGCAAAAGGAGTGGCCCCCAAAGCATCCCCAGTCTGCCTGGAGCCGTGGCTGCTAAGGGTTCGCATTCCTACAGGAGAAAGCCGTGGCTGTGGCCAGGCAGCATCCCCTGCTGCCCCCTGTGCAGGCATTGCATGTCCAGCGAGCATGCAGGGATACAGCTTAATCTGTGCTTTCATTTATCTTTTCAATTTGTCCTTTACGGGATTAAATAGAGTATTTGTGATGTCAGACGCTCCATCTAGTGCTCACCTTGGGAACGACCCCCCCCAGGTCACAGGCCAAGCCTGCAGCCGGAGGTGCCCTGTCCTGGTGGTTGGGGCAATGGGGACAGGACCCTCCCTAAGAGCCAGCAGACTGGGCACGAATATGCCCAAAACTAGGTTATACAAATTCATGAAGACTGCGGTGGCTGCTTAAAAAGCAGTGATTTGGGTTAAAGTGGTGCATTCAGGAGACCCACAAGTTCTGAATGGTGGCAGCTGTGAGGACCTTGTGCTCACAAGGGTGAGGGGTGCTTGTGGAGACAGCACGTGTGCCCTGTCCTTGGGTGCTGCACCATAACATGGGCACAAAAATCCCGGTAGCTCCCCCTCCCTCCTCCTGGTGCCGCTCCTGGGACAGAGCGGCTTAACAGCTGCTTGGTGTTGGTGATGAGCATAAAAGCATTTAACAAATTGTCTTGGCTGAGGTGGCTGAGGATGCCAGGCCCATGAAGGGCTTCTCTAATAAAGGAAGAAAGACGGAGGAAACTCATTGAACTTGAAAATATTGCTCAGTTTGTTCTGCAGTTTAGTCAGGAAAGGAAAAAAAAGGCATCCCTATCCCCTCCTCTGCCCCAGGCCATGCCTCAAGGCATGTGAGGCCATGCATTGAGGTGCCATCCTGTGAGGGACTGCTACCAGGGGATGCTTTGAGGCCCTGCCATCCCGTGAGGGGCTGCCATGTTGTGAGATGCTGCTGTGCCATGAGGGGATCCTGTGAGTGGCTGCCATGTTGTGAGGGGCTGCTGGGCCATGAGGGGAGCCCGCGGGGGGGTGGCGAGGTGNCTGTGAGGGACTGCTACCAGGGGATGCTTTGAGGCCCTGCCATCCCGTGAGGGGCTGCCATGTTGTGAGATGCTGCTGTGCCATGAGGGGATCCTGTGAGTGGTTGCCATGTTGTGAGAGGCTGCTGTGCCATGAGGGGAATCCTCTGAGTGGCTGCCATGTTGTGAGATGCTGCTGTGCCATGAGGGGATCCTGTGAGGAGCTGCCATGTTGTGAGCGGTTGCTGTGCCATGAGGGGATCCTGTGAGGGGCTGCCATGTTGTGAGGGTTTCTGTGCCATGAGGGGAATCCTGTGAGTGGTTGCCATGTTGTGAGGGACTGCTGTGCCATGAGGGGAATCCTCTGAGGGGCTGCCATGTTGTGAGATGCTAGTCGTAATTCTGAGGCAGGTTATTTGGGCTGTACAACTCCAGGAAGATCCCATGAGGGACTGGCATGCCATGAGGTGCTGCCATGTTTTGAGGGACTGCTGTGAGGGGCTACCATGCTGTGCCATGAGGTGATCCCATGGGGCGTTGCCATATTGTGAGGGGCTGCCATGCTGTCAGGGGGCTGCTGTGAGGGGCTGCCATTCCATGAGGTGATCCATGAGTGGCTGCCATGCTGTAAGTGGCTGCCATGCCGTGAGGGGCTGCTGTGAGGCACTGCTGTGCCATGGGGTTATGCTAAGCTGTGATGCAATGCAGCAAAAATTCCCATCTTGCACAAGGCGGTGAGAGCTGCTCTTTAGCCATTTTGGTGCCAAAACTGTTTGTTTGTTGAAATAGGTGTCTGACGACCTCCAGGGTCTTGGTCAAACTGCAAATGCCCCCTCATGCTGGGAGACACCAGAGGGGTGAGCAATGGCTCCAGTTTATTTCAGGGCCACCACAAAGACGTGTGGTAGCTGCAGTGCCATTGGGCAGTGCCATGTTCCTTCCGTGAAGCAGATGCCATGGTGAGTCTAAGCTATGGAAGTGTTGGGATGGGGGAGCAGGAGGCAATGATGAGGGGCAGCTGTGCTGCACTCCCAGCACACATTCCAAGTACTAAAGGATTCACAATGGACACAGTGGTGTCCCATGCCGTGAGGATGAAACTACTGCACCTCTGTTTTTCTGTGGATAGTTCATGGATACATACACCTAAACAAAGGTAAGTTGAATTTGCGGGCAGCCCAGGTGTGTGTTAGCAGGGGAGCAGTGGATATCTGCAGTGAGAGGTGCTGGCTGGTGTTGCTCAGAGCAGAATTCAGTTCCTGTAACCTAAACACTACATGTGCACCCAGTTGGGGTTTGGCCACTGCTGGTCTGGGGAGGGAAGCCCAGGGACTGCTAAACGCCTCGAGTGCTCTGCATATGGGTCCCATTGGGGTGGCTGGGACCTTGACACGATCAGCTTGTGTGGTTACATGAACAGGTGATGGCCATGTGACTCCCCTGGGCTGGTGCCCTGCTCCAGCCCCTCCAGTGTCCAGTACCAATGGGAGGAATTACCAAGCTGCTGGCACAGGAGGCGCACACAGGGGCCTCCTCCTCCCCTGGCACTGGCTTCTGCACCTCTGCCCAAACCCTCTGTCCTCTGCAGGGCTCCCTCATGCTTTTTGGCAGTGTTTTTTTCTGCAAGCTCCCCAAAAAACGGCCAGGCAAATCATGCTCTCTCCCTCTGCCCCCCACCAGAGTCTGTGGAGCTCTCAAATGAAGAATAAAGCCATTTGTTTCTAATTATATTTGGCAGCCACTCAGAGAATTTAGGATTAAAGCACGCAATTTTTTTTGCTCCTGATTAAAGTACTTGACCTCATAAGCAAAAAGCAAAGATTTCAACACACCCCCACAAGTAGGCTAGGAACAAACTGCAGAGAAAAGACCAAAAAAGAAAACTCCCTTTGCTCTAGATACACAGAATAATTCATTATGGAACAAAAGGCAGAATATTTAGTGCATCGCCTGAGCTCGCCTAGGGCTCAGCTACCCGCCCAATTACTGCTTTTAGAGTTCTTACACCAAGCAAAGGCACACATACTGAAGGCCCATATGCCCCACTGCGCCCATGGCATGCACATGGCCAAGTCCCATTTACTGCCTGCAGGAAGAAAGTGCCTTTCACGGGACCATGCCAGCTTGTCTGGCCCCCGTGCCCAGCTGGCAGGACACTGGGATAGGGAATAGTGACAGTGGGCATGTGAGTTGTCATCATCATCCTTTTTTCCCCCATATTCCCAGGCTGAAATAGTTTCTACCCATCATGTGCCTAATTCCAAGCAGTGGCTGCCCTGGGGGGGCCGGGGGTGGCAGACCCTTCCTCCTGCCTTCCACACAGCAGCATCCAGCTCCCATGTTTGCTATTTTCCCCGTCTTTAATACAGCACAAGGATGTGTTGCAACTGCAGAAGAGTCAGTTGGCTCCCAACCAAGAGAAATAGCAATGATCTTGATGGCATCCTTTAAAATAGCAGAGAAACCAGCTCAGACAGAAATTAACTACCCTGTGAGGTTCCGTGGTCCATAAAATACTTCCCCCGGCTCCATGGTTTTAAAATAACATGAAAGAAATGCTTTCCATAAAAAGTAGTTAACTAGCATACAGATTTTTTTTTAGTCGTAATTCTGAGAGTCATACCCAAACAAAATAGCTATACAAGCATTAAATTATACATTAAAGGAGGCTGATAAAGACAGTGAATTACAGAGCTACCATATAAGATTCCAGATATACAGATAACAGCATTATTAACATTTCTATTAAAGGTGACCTACAAAAAAGGGACTAAAATAATCTGTGAATCTTCTGGTTTTTCATGATGCAGGAGAAATGGCTCCAGCCCAACTGCCACCTAGTCTCTGCTATCATCCCTGCTTTTCCTGCTATCATCCCTGCTTCCCCTCCCCATCCTCTCCTCCAAAAATTAATGGGAAACAGAGGATAGCTTTCTGCTTTCTGCAAATAGCTGGGCTAATGTTTCACCTGCAAAACTTCCTTGCAGGACATAAAATGGATGTTTTTCTCCGTGCTTACTCAAAATAGTGAGATGATTAATTTTTAGTGGAGAGATATTTTTTTCTTCCTGTTTGACAGGTACCAGGGTTTGACCATGCCAAACAAAGGCAGCAGTGGGTACAGGTGGCTGCAGTGGGGCTGGGGGGGGCTCCTCATGGAAGGTTTGTTCTGCATCACCCTCCTTGGTTCTTCCCCTGGGGGTTTCCCAGCGCCTGTGAGGTGGGTCCTGTGCTTCAGCTCTCCCTGGGGTGGGGGCACTGCCTGCCTCGCCCCTCCAGCCACCTGCAGGGTTCCATAATGCCTCTGGGCAATGTAAAAGATATTACTAGAAAGATATAGAATGAAATGTTTATATAGGTAGATAAAAATACAAAAGTATAAAAAATATTAAAATAATTCCTATATTTGTATAAATGATCTTTTTCTCTGTCGGCTTATGTACTTATATATATATAGATAGCTATATACACTTTCATTGTATAAATATGTAATATAAATATGCAATTACCTCTGAGCCTGCTGCTCCTCTGTCCCTGATGGCTGGGATTTTTTTTTTTCAGGTTATTTGGATGCTCTTAGTTTTAAAATTTATGTGTAAATAACTGGCGAACAAATTGCCATACACAGGTGCACACAGAAACATAGCAGCCCTGCCCGCAAAATGCCCAATGTATTTGTTTCTTCTGCCACCACCGGGCTTGGCCCTTGGGACACTGCCACTGTCCTGCTGGGCCCCCTCAGCTGCCCTTGCCATTTGAGCCACTTTGGCTGGGTGAGACCTGAATTGCTAGTGGAGGAAAATGGTTGTTAAAGACTAGAAAGTATTGATTTATATAAAACACCAATATGCAGAGAGGGAGAGAGAGAGAAATCATATGTGCATGCCCTGAAGTACTGGGAACTCAGCATTTGTCGTGAGAGCAGTGGGGATAACAGGACCACTGGCAGTTTTGCACCAGAGTGACTTTCCACAAGGAGCTGGTGGTGGCTTATTGTGGCAATACTATCCAGAAATTAAGAATTTGGCTCTATTTTTCCTGATCTTTCCATACAGTTTTGGCAGGCTTGACAGAAAGAGGTGAGGAGGATTGGGTAGAGGTGGTTTACTGTGTAGGGCCACCGTCAACAGAGCCCACCCAGCTCCTGTTCTTGCCGTGCCCTAGGACTGAATCCCAGCACTTTGGAGTAACACATGAGTGGTGTCCACCCTGCTCTGCTGCTGCAGACTGAACACCTCTTCCAGCTTGAAGCTGGAATCCCACTCTGGTGCTTGGTCTGTGGTGGTCCTGCCCCCATAGCCAGGGTTAGGGGGGCTTGCAGAAGTGTGAGGGCTGGGTGATTTTGTAGAAGCTTCTCTGTGCATTTGGGCTCTAGGTTGTAATATACAATGACTCCAGATTTCCAACTGTTGCCTGTTTTTCTATACCTTTAGTGTCAGCTTTGTGGTAAGCGAGGTGGCCCCAGGGTGGCCATGTGGCCCGTCCAGCAGCCTGCATTCAACAGTCGTGAGAGGTGCTTTGGAGAAATACCCTGTGAAAGGTGTTGTCCAACACTTCCTCTTTTAATTCTCACAAAAGTGTCCCCCATTAGCAAATCCAGAAGAGGCTGCCGGCACGTGATACAGCAGGGCAGCCATCTACTTTGCCACCATGGACATCTTGTCTCAGGACATGATAATCACCCTGTAAAATGCTGGTCCCTGCTGAAGAGCAAGGGAGGGGAAAACAGGAAAAACTTCTCTGTCGTTCTCTTTTCTGTAACTGTAACTGTAACTTCAGAATTAGACAAAGCCCCATTTCATCTAATGGGAAAACAAGAAGCCAGCACTACTACATCACAAGATGAACACAAGTGGATTCCATTTTCCCATCTGGAATGATACTTCAGCCCAACCAAACGCTACCCATATGATATAAAATAAACTTGAAATAATAAAGCCTGACAACAACCCACTACGAGCTTACCTCTATGATAGCAGACAAATCTCTTTTGGTGCAGACAGGTTTCTGATCCAAACCAGATCTCCTACAAGGCAGTTGCAGATGCTCCTCTTCTCCAAACTAGTACAAAACATATAAAAATGGTACACAAGAAGAGTCTGAACAGCAACAAAGGAGCTGGCCTCTGAAGCAAGAATGAGAATATAGGAGTACCAATTCATTAGGGTGTTATGTACCTCAATGAAAAGGAGATTTTGCTCCTAATAACTTCGGGTGTGACATGAAAGGCATTCAGGTTTCACTTCTTAGAGTCCCGCTGTCCTGTACCCTGCCTTGTGCCACCAGCTGCCCCGGTCATGGCGGGACTCAGAAAGAAGCATGTCCAGCATCTCTCCATCTTCCCCTGCATATCCTGCTTTCAGCTGCTAATGGGGATGGAGGAACAACTCCAGAAGTTCAGCCACCAGTTCTATTTTCCTCTGGCTGCAGTTGGAGTGCATGTTTGTTTACCCCCTTCTCTCTTCACTGGTGCACAATAGCTCTGCTCAGAAGAAGCATCTGTTCTTCATTTAAAGCCAGCGTTAAGCTACTTTGTTACAGGATTGATGGAGCCAGAAGGAGGTCAAACTTAATTTATTCAAGTTTAGAGAGAGTCCCACTAAATATAGCACCTTGTCTATAGCACCTATTGATTATTGGCCCTCCTCCCTTCGGAAGAATTATATTGATCAATGAAGTGAAATCCATGTGATAGGGAACAGCAGTTCCCTACTCAGCCCAAATGTGGCTTTTGGGATGAGCCCTTTTAAGGCTGTGGACTGAAAACCCCAGGAAAGGCCAAAAGACCTGTATGATATTAGAGGACATCTCCATATGGATCAGGCACAAAGGAACTACAGCTGCATGGTGGATATTTCAAACAAAGCAACAATGTTACCGGGACTAGAAATCCAGTGGCCCCTCTGTCTCTGGTGGGCTGGATGGGGACTCTACACTCCTCCTGCTATCACCACTCTTCAACACTGTTCCTCTCTCTGTGATGGAGCAGGGTTTGCTCATGTTATTAATTTTCATTATTTTTTTGCAAAACCAACTTCAAAAAAAAAGCTCCACCTGTGTTAATTAGGCCTCCTGAAAGCAAGCTGTATTTGCTGAAACATTGCAATATAGTACATGATGCCATGATGGCTGCACTGCTTCTGTCCAGGCTGGTTGCTCCACAGGGCCATGGTCATGTGCCAGATCATCCAGAGCTGGACAGGACAGCCCTGTGCAGCTCCCTGCTGCTGAGTGTGGACACTGCCTCACTTGACCAGCACTGAAGATGCAGCCAGCAAATTAGCACCAAGGGCCCTCAGCCCTGTGAGAATTGCTCCATCAACGCAGCCATCCTCACCAGGTGAGCAGCCCACAGCTTTGGCATTCGTACAACTGAGAGGTGATAAGAAATGGAAAAGCTGTGCTTGTGCCATTTTGATTTATTTTCCTTATCTAATTAAGAAAGGAGGAAGAGAAGAAAGAAGGAACCTGTCACTTCTGCAGTTCAGCCAGCTTAGAAGCAATGGGCAGATGCAGAAGTTGGTGTCATATTTTATAAGCTCTGCTGTCTGGGTTCCCACTGTGTGTGCCTTAATAGGTGGCTGGCAGTGTTAAAACTTATGCATACACATGTGCACACAATACACAGCATAAATACATTTCTGCCTCAAGTTAATGGTATGATTATTACCTGGAAGGAGTATGAATGCAATCTGTTCCTTCACCTCTCCTGTTCACAGCCCCTGAATTACATTCTCAAACACTCTTGTTGGGATCATCCTGGCCTGTAGCATTTTGATCTGGCTCCTGAACCTGTTCAGAATGGGGGAATTGGCACTGAGAGACTGTGCTGCACACCTCAGCACTTTGGAGAAGTTCAGGTGTGATTTCTGTCTGCAAGCTAAGACATTCCATGCTCAGGTATCATCTCTGCCCATCTCTTCTGATAATAACCAACTCTTCAGCAACATATCACACAGCAGAACTTCTGTGATCCGTCCTGGGCAAACACAAGCTGGTGCTGCCTACAAAGGCGGTCATGTAAAAGCTGTGCTTTGCAGTGACCTGGCTTCTCCTGGCTTTTACTATCCAGGTTAACCTGGTGTTTAACTCCCTTGCGTTAAAGGGAGTTTGGCAGTCAAGGGACAACTTTCTGGAGAATGCAGGGATATTATTCACATCCAGTGTTTAGTATGGAGACAATTCATTGCAAATGTCTCACAGCTGATCCAGGCACTTCTCCTCTGTTGGACTCTCCAGAGAAAAAGATCTGCTAAGGTCTTCCAATGATGTCTAATTTCAGGCAGCTTGGAGGCACCCTCAGCGCAGTTTGGCTTGTGCTCACCTCTGCAGGAGCAAGGGAAGACCACCTGTCCCCTGCCACAATGAAAAACCTGATCAGAGAAATTTAATTGATTTCCCTGGAAGCTGGGGGGGATGGAGAAAAACTCACCAGGACTACAGTGAACACTGCTGAATGTGAGCTGGTCAACCTTCCCAGGAAAACTTGGATTTATCCAAATGCTGGGCTCCTGGAGTTGCAAAAAACCAGATTTCACTGTAGTACCCTGGTACATGTCCCCACTCCCTGGCTGTCCCCGTGCTGGGTGCTGCTGCCTTGCATGGTCCCTCCAAGCTGTGCTGCAGGCAGGACCCACCTCTCGCACCCCAAACCCCTCCAGCTGGTCCCGAGTTACACAGGCCAGGCTTCCTGGCTTTCTGTTTGCTCCACAGTGTGTGAATAGGCCTCGGCTGGAGCCTGCGGGCATGGAGGCGGTGTAAATGAGAGCGTGAACACGGCCATTCTCGTTAAAGGATGTGCCGAGTGAGGTGTGCTGCGGCTTATGCGATCCTGCTTTGAACGACTGTGAGGAATTCATAGAATTCTCATAAATCTTGATCGTTTCACTTTCATTGAGGGGTTTTATTATCCCTTTTTAAATTTTGTTTGCTTTTTTTTTTCTCCCTCCATTAATCACTCTCTTGTTCTGAAGTTCCTCTCTCCAGCAAGGGAGAATTAAAAAGCTCTGCTTGGCAGAGCCAGTGAACCACACCAGCTGCATACTAACAAGGCTGAGGATGTCTCTTGAGCAACGTGTGGGCAAAGAAGGGTTGCATCCACTTGATCCAGTGTGTAGCCTTCCAAGAAAGCTTGAATGCTCTTTGTCAGCACTGGAGCTATCTGGAGTAACCTGGTCCTGACCCTTGTCTCACTGGCTTGGGGAATGCTGTCACGAACTTTGTGACATTTGGCCATCTGTGTCATCCTCTGGCTGCTGCAGTCCTGCAGTCAACCATGGTTTTGTGTGTGTGATCTATCCCCCAACTACCTTGATCACTTCTAAAAGGTCCAGTATCTTGGAACACTCTAAGGAAGCCATTGTCCTTAGGTATTACACCAGGAAAAGCAGCAGTGTGGAGAGAGCCCACTGTCACACTGGGAGCCATGCAAGGGGAAGAAGAAGAGTGGGAGGCCCTGAAGTAACCCATGAAGGAGATGAACCTGGAGGGATGCTGGAGCAAAACCATGGGGTAAAGTTGCAACTGTGCCAACACTGAAGCACAGAGGGCTTTGCTTTAAACAGGCAACTTGTGGAACTGTGTCTAAAATCCCGTACTGGTGGGGCTCAGCTTCCATGACAAAATAGTCTTGGTGGAGAGAAGCCTCCAAAGTGTGACCTACTGGACTGAACAGCCAACGTTGTCAATACAAATCATATTCTGTTCCTTTTTTAAAGGCAGTTGCCTTGGTATTAGGATCTGGGATTGGCAAAGATCAACTTTCTTAGCAAACAATTTTTTTTTACGAACCTGCTTTACTAGCACATATGTAGTAGCCTGTAGTCCCGGTCAAATGCTCAGCTTGTGAAAAGCATTAAGGAAGGAGCATGAAGCTGGAGTCCTCCAGAACCCCATTAACCCTTTTTGTGGGCAGCTGTACTAATTACAAAGAGCAGAGGCAGTTTTACCCTTAACAAGGCCCAGCTGTGCCCAATAAGGGTGAGGTATAAAAGAGGGGGTTGCTGCCCCAGAGTCAGTTGGAGTCTGCTGCCTGTGCTGAGAGGAGGAAGGGTCAGAGGGCCAGAGAAGGTGAGCTGTGTGCAGGGGACACCCAGGGTCAGGGGCTGGGTGAGGGCCAGACAGGAGTTAACTGGTTGGGCAGAAGAGAGAAGAAACCAGAAGGCTGCCTGGGGAAAGTTTACTCCTTTAAACTGTGTTAGAAACCAGAAGGCAGTGTGGTGCTGCCTGAGGCTTTGCTTACAACTCCAGGAAGTGTTTGGGTTTCCCTTCTAACTAAAAAGAGAGTTTAGACCTCTAAGGAAGGAGTCAGAAGGCTGCGTGATGCTGCATGTAGAAAGTTTAGCACTTTAATACAGTGTTTTGACTGTCTTGACTATGACAGGTGCTGTGACATATGTGGCTTATGGTTGTGGCCTACCACGACACCTTTTTTTAAAGGGGCACCCTGAATGGTGGGGGCAAGGCTGCCAGGAGCACATGGACCACAGCCTGCCCTGGGGCCAGGATCCCAGCCCCAGTCTGTCCATAGCTCCAGGGGCTGGTAGAGTGTCAGCCCCCTCCTGAATCACTGCCTTTGGATACGTGTGCCACAGGGATGTGAGCACTGGCAGTGTGCAGAGCGCTCATCCTGGGACACATCAGAGGAGATGCTCAACACTCATGAAAGCTTTGCTTCCAGTGCCCTCCAAAAAGCAAACAAAAAACGAGCAGTGACCCCACAGCCTCTGGCCATGCAGTGCATCACAGGTGCAGTGGCCTTCCCAGGTCCATTGTCTCAGAATTATATACCCTGATCGTCTTTTTAATAGTAGTTAGGTGGGTAATTACCTGAGGTTGCAGGCTGAAATCTTATTTTTCGTATGTGACTTAGTAATTAAATTACCCCTGTTGCTATTGCATAATGTAAGTAACAGCTACTTGATTTTAAAAGAAGAGTCAAATTTGGCTGACAGTTCAGAGTAATTTCATTTTATATTGGAGCCTAATGCTAAGAGATTGCACAAAAAGCAGAAGGCAGCTGCCTGGAATAGTCTAAAATAACTGTGTGGTAACCAACAACTATTATTATTGTATTACTGCTTATAATTCCCAAATGGAGAATTAAATTTCTGTAATAGATACAGCTTTTAACGAAAACAAAAATAAAAGTATTTGCTTTTTCTGTCAAGGAAAACTCTTTTAGGAAATGATACCATTGAATGTACATTAACCAAGGGAGGGTGGAAGGAAAAACCCCCAGCCTTGCAAGATTCTTTTGCACAGGACTTCTGCTTTCCACAGATTCCACTGCAGGATTGTCTTAAATTTCTTCTGAAGGGCTGGCAGAAAGATAGATTTATTATTTAAAGATAAAAATGAGCTAATTAGATTTTTGAGCTATAATGCATACTCTGTGTAACTGCATTTAGTTTGGAATTTAGCATTCACTTGCCAAAAAATGGCATTCCCTCTTCCCCACAAGCTAATGACCCTGGTGCTCCATTTCTGCCTCCTCATGTGTCTGACCAGGAACAGTACGGCAAATTATAAGGGCTGGTGAATAGGAATATAGGATCACATTTCAGGCTCTGGGAGCTTAATATTGGCTAGTACATTTTTGACCCTAATTATTACAGGCTTTTACTCCTGCCTGTCAGTTCGTGTGGAAAGCTTGGCTCAGGGAGGGGGACCTGGGTACTAACCTGGTCTCCTGGCCCGACCTAAAAGTAACTCAAACCATCAATGCATCTTTAATTTGAAATGCTTGATAACTAACCTCTTGTTTCCTTTAATTAATGATCTACAGTTAATCATTATGAATGGTAAATTGTCTATTTCAGCATTGATAGGAAGAGTTCCTATGGGAAAATGTTCCCCTATAACTTTAATTTAAATATGCGTTTTCACATCACACCAAATCCTTACCTTTATGCTCTTGCGTGATTGCGGGTCCATTAACTAATCACATTTGACAACTTGTTTATTGAGGGGAGCTACTATTTTACATCTCTTGCCTGGGAAAAAAATGCTCTAACAAACAATTATCCAGCAGCTGCAATCAGGGAGCACTGAATTAATTGCTTTGAAGATCTCAGTCAAGAAGATCTTGATAAAAACCCAAAGAAAATGTTGTTTGACAGAATGCATGAATGAGAGTGCCAGGAGGGACTTGGGCTTGGTAAGCTGCAGCCCTGCTCCAGGGAGCGCTTCATGAGGACCTGGAAGCACTGCACTCAGAGGAGGAGGAGGCTGTGGAAAAGCTCATTTGCTTGTTTGTTCTGTTATGTTTAGTTTATCAAAACCAGAACTTCCACATATAATTTGATTATAGGATCAGGATGCTGCTAAAATGGACCAAAAAACCTGAGCACAATCAGGTCTGTAGAGGCTGACACATGGGTAACCTCTGTGGATGGCTTCTCCTGCCATACACATAATTAACCTAAAGGGTACTGTGAGGCTTAATGATTACAAAGCACTTCAGAACTTTCTCCCAGTGGGAGCTGCTGTGATTGCACTGGAGTGGGATGAAAAGCAGAACAAGGCATGTGGGAATCTTGACTCTGGACCTGGCTGGGCAAATTTGTCTTGGTGCACCTCGGTGCTGGGGAAAGCCATTCACTCCCTGACAGATGACCAGGAGGGCATCAGGACAGTTTGTGTCTTGACTGTGCAAGATGGGTGCTTTGAGGACATCAGCTGGAAAGGGGTTTCTGATCTCTCTTGTGACTGCTGCTCCTTTGTCAGCATGAGGACCAGAGTGTCTCGCATGAGACAGTGCCAAACTCTGCTCCATGCACGAGTCATAGCCTGCAACACACTGGCCAATCCCAAGCCATGCTTCCTTCCTTCAACTGCTGTAACCTAGTGTGCTTTGCAAGTCAGCTGAGATGAAATATGTTTCTGCCAGATAAGAATAATTCCTACAGTGACACTGGAAAGGGAAGAAGAGCTTAAATATTCAAAATTCTCTGTAGTAAAGGGCTTCAAAAATGAAGTAGGAGGACCAAACAATATCTTCTCTGAATATTATGTCACTACAAAATGCTGAAAAAGTTGCCCAGTAAGCAGAAGGGCAGTGATAATGTCAGGTGGCTTTTTGGAAAACATCCTGATTGGGCTTTTTGGTCACATCCCGTTAGTAACACAGTCAGCTTTTCAAAACTGCTTTGTTCTTACATTGAAAGTTACTAACAGTTTGCTAGCATCATCTCTCTAGGAATGGGGAGAAATAGAATTCTCTTTCCTTTCCTGTATGCCTCAAATTCAGAGGGTCTGTGAGGATGGCGACATTGAAGTCAGTCATGAACATGGCACTGTTTTGCCAAACCCAGCATTTCTAAGGACTAATATCTCAAAAAGTGTGATGGAAACTTTTATCACAATGGTTCATGTTTAAAAGTGAGGAGCAGAGAAACTGTGGCCCCTCCCTTGACTCTTGTTTACTATCAGTGAGAGCCCAAATTGAATTAATACACTTGTATATACCCTGATTCAAATAATTGTTTCTGCAGTAAGCCCTTGGCTCTATTTAATATTTCAACATGAGACAGATGGAGCCTAACTAAATAATTGGCTCTAATTTTCCTTTTTTTTTTTTTTTTTTAATTTTGTTTTATTTTGCAGGTATGGTTGGCAGACTTTACCCTGCCAAAGGAAAAGTAGAAAAAAAACAAGTAAACAAGTTGCTGCTGAAGTTTTTATTAATCATTCTAGTAAGCTGTAGAGTAGCTGAAGCCTCATGTGTTCTGTTTTCTCCTTACAAAAACGTGAATAGCAGGTTACACATTAATGCTTAGAAATCACTAACTTTGCTTGCCAAGGAATGATACAATTATTTAAAATGAATGAACGGAAAAGTGTACATCAGGCTGGAGGCTCAAGTGGTTATTGCATGAGCTGGGTTAAACCTGAGGTGCTCCCAAGACAGCAGACCTTTCTCCTTCTTTAGGATCATGATCAAGCAAATGTTTAAGAATCTTTCTAATGAGGTCATGAGTAAAATGTGATGTATTATTAGACACACAAATGAACTCTTATTAAAATAATAGAAGAATCCTGATATATTATAGACATGGCATATTAAATCAAATTTGACCTGAAGCCATGTGTTGAATACCATTATTAGGATCTGTCCTTAATAAAAGGCTTTCCATTTAGTTAATAAAATTTGAGACTCTACTAATTTGGAGCAAAGTTTCTTCCATGCTTGAAGAGCTGGTCTGCTCCATGTCAGGTGGCCCATGCTGTGTGATAAAGCTACAGTGATGAGAAGAGAACTTTCTCATCCTCTACATCCAGTTTCTAAGTCTGGATTCAGAAGAAAGACAAAGCTGCCACAGGCCCTCTATTTTCCTACAAGCCAAATAGACAGGCTAAGACTCTGTCACCTCAGTGCTTTGGCAACTGATGCTTCAGCTGATTCATCCACTCATGGGAAGGTCAGTTAAATGCCTCTCAGTTTATTTCAGAAGCTCTCTACCTTTTTGTAGAGATGTTGGACTGAAGAGTAATGACCACTCAAAACCAAAGGAAGTAAAGCAGCTGCTGCCATCTGAAAAACAAATGCTGGGAGGACAAAGCAGCTTGCTTGTGCCAGCCATGCAGTTATAACAGTTTTTCCTGCTATTGAGAAATTTGTGAGATGTTAAGCTCACCAGAACAGCGCTAAGATCTTCCCTTGCCTAAGTTCCATCTTTATTTAGGCACACACCATTCTGGCCACAGAGGGATGGAAATGGTTTTATTTGGTTTTTGCTAAAGCAGAATGAGTAGCTGAAACAGAGGCAATGTTAATGAACATATTCTGTTCTTGTAAATCAAGAGTGCCCCTGAGCGAGTAGTGTGTGTTCAGCTCTGGGCACGCAGCTCAAGAAAGATATTGTCAAAATACATGTGGGATTTTGAAATAGATACTAATTAGAAAATGGAAAATATAATCCAAACAAAGATGGAAAAGACTGGGACCATTCTCCTTCAGGGTAAAAAAAAAAACTTAATCAATGATGTTTGTATTTTGGAACTGCTTTTATAGTCAGTGACAGAAAAAAGGCATGTGATGAACAGTTGCTGATCCCTTCCTTCTTAGCAAAAGAACATGCACAAATTTTAAAGCTTGGAAAGAAAACTCTTGTTGCATATCATCAAGCTGCAAGTGCTACAAGACAGCAGTGATGCCAAAATTTAAGTAAATTAAAGAATACAGTTTTTTACTTTTAACTGCCACTTTGAATTCATGTCCAGACAGAGACATAAAGTGAAATTTTGACAGACTAAAAGGCTTCTCACATCTGCATATTAAAAAGCCTGTGATTACTAAAGGCTGGGAAGAGGTTGCATGAGTTGTGTATGAAACGATTTTCTTCTGCAGGTATTCCTATATCACTACCTAACACTGGATGAGAGCCCAAAAAAAAAACCAAAAAAAAGAAAGAAAAAAACCCTTCAGGTGAAACAATGTATATTGCAAATATCTTTTCGTAACTGTTTTGCAAGAAGTTTATAGAAATGTGAAAAAATACCATAATGGAATAAAAGACACTTCACTAGTTATCATAAATTTTCTCCCTTTGAGGAGGTGCATAAAAAACATTTAGAAAGCCATCTTGATATAAAAATCTTGAAAGATTGTTCTTTCCTCATAAAAAGCAATTTATTTTGATGTCTCACAAACGTTTTTTGTGAGTATATAACACATGTATGGAACAATTACTGTTTAACCATTTGCTAATGGTTATATGAAGAGCTCATCATATCTCATATTCCCATGCTCCCTTAAAGCAAACTGCAGCAGCTTTAGCTGCAGCACAATTTTCATTAAATCACTCAGCTGCAGTGTCTTGCCTTGCAATTGTCAATCCCACTTTGTTTGTTTCATGGACTCTTATTCCAAAATTAAAATGTCTAGCAATCCCTTTTGCATTTATTACAGTAATTTTATATCTGGGTCAAAAGAACACTTTACTTGAGCAGCTCCCTTAGTTCTAAATTAGCAGTGCTACATTGAGCTCTAGCTGGTGAGATGGATAAGAGTTCCCCTTCAGCCTGTGAAAGGAAAACAATAAATGGATGGATTAATTAATTAATTAATGGATGTCAGTGGCTCATTTATGAAGTCACCTTACAAAGCAGAGAGCAAGATGCAAATCTGCTTCACGGCATGTTTTTCTGCACGACTATGAGAGAAGTAAGATGAAACCTAAAACAGGATGTTTTGTTTTGGCACATTTGTGGAAAAAAGGTGCATCTCAGGTAACATATCTAACTTCACCTACTCCCACAGGGTGCTGTCAGTTGGATTCACTGGCTGGCAGATAGCACTGATTGAACTGAAAGCCAGTTAAATGGCTTTTCCTCCCTTCCTCCAGGTCAGAAAACTGAGGCTGATACTGTTTGCTGTTGTCAGTGTGGGGCTACAGGGGTACATGCACAGCAGGCCCAAGGGAAAAGTAACTACCCTGAGCTCTCTCAGTTTACAGCAGCCATCGCCTGTGGTTTATACACTGGAGTAAAGCTTAGTGTAGTTCTAGATTGAAGAAAATTACGCCAAAAACCTTTCATTCTAGAAACATTTTTAATTTCACTCACACATTTTAACAGAAATACAATATGCTAGCAGCAAAATAAGAAGATTTCTGTTCTAACACTTCACAATACATTAGTGTCCAAACCTCCATTTTTCTATTAAGGCAGTTTGCATTAATTAGAAATCAACTCTGAATACTACAGCAGTACTTCCAAATACATACCAGCCACCATAAAATAACTATTAGTATTATTACCATAGGAAAAAAAAAAAGTCACAGTACTAGTAAAAATGGAAGCATTTGAAGGTAATGCCTTTAAAACCACAGAAGGTACCATATGCCATTCCAAGACCAAGTAAACAGCTGAAGACATTAGGTAAATATAAAAAGTTAATAAATTAGGTCTTTGTTCAGTCATTATCTCAGAAGTTCATGTTCTGTGAAATTTATATTCAAGTTTGAACTAACAATTACTTTCCAGTTGTACTTCCTAAAAAAAGAGTTCACGCTGACTCCTGTCTCTGCCCCACTTCAAGACTGCATCTGCTCACTTAATTCTGGTTTTGAGCAGCACTAATTAATCCCAGAAGAGAACAGGCAGGTGCAGTTTCCAGAGCAGGCCCAACACGTTCCTCAGAAACGCCTCTAATCCCATGTGCAGTTCAGCAGGTGCTGCACTGGATCCTCTGAGCCACTCATCCTGGGAGAAGAGTTTCCCAATGGACTTCCCTGCCAGGCGATAGCATCCCAGCTTGCCTACACAAATGTGAACACCGGGGAACGGGAGGCAAGGGCTGGGAGGAGCCACAGGCCCCCTGCTGTCCTCCTCATCCCAGCAGGAGGCCGCCAAACGACTTTTGGGCTTTGGTCACTGATATTTTGAGTCAGGCAATCAAAGCATCCTCGTGATTGAACAGAGCCACCGAGGTGGTGGAACATTACGTTCCCCTCCACTGGCTGGGAGCAGCAGTTCCTCCAGGGGCACTGACTTCACTGTATAGCTGAGCTCTGCGTTTCCTGGCAGCCTGCAGCTTTTACTGGTTAAACCAACTTGCTTCACAGAAGATGCAAAGGCAATAATGGCAACACAGAAGAATGGGGGGGAAAGAAAGACAAAGTAACAATAAATACTAAAAGCTGAAGTCAACTCTTTCTTCATAAGAGGGATTTTATAGTTCGGAAGCAGATGAAGAGAATAATTACTGGCCTTGTTTGCTTAGTGGTGGTCTCTGCAATATCATGAACTGGCCCACACAAGTCTAATTTAAGGATAGATATAAAATATCAACACAACTTTTTAGAGAATAGGTCTTGAACAATATTTTACTATCTGATATATTAAGCTCGGCTTGCAAAGACACCTGCAATGACGTGTTACCCACAAGAGCTCTGAGCAACTTTCTAAAACCAAGATGAACATGTAATTTTCTTTAAAATATCATAATAATAATTTCAAGATACAGTATTAATAGAGATTCAACAAGAAATATAGCTCTTTGCCATCTTACTCAAAGTTTTAAAGGCTCTGGGATAAAAGGGACAGAAATTCAAACAGCCCGTCTGCTTGCTTTTCCCCACCCCCCTACCCATGTCACTGATGTAATAAGAACTTATCACCTCTCTCTACAAACCTTGCCTAGCATTCAATTTTAAAAACCAATGATCTGGAATAAACTGTAAAAATCACTGGCAATAAATTTGCAAAGGACATGCAGACTGCTGGAGTAGTAAAGAATGAGGACAGGTCACTTATGCAGAGCAATCTGGATCACTTCATGAGCAGTATTTTTATGCTGGTAAAATACCATCTGTATTTCCAAGAAAATATAAGGTAGGATAATAAGAGGATGATGTACCACATTCTTGAGAAAGACTCTGAAGAGGACTTGGCCTATAAAAGTCAGCATCCAAGGCAATGCTTCCACAAGAAAAAAAAAAGATAAATGCAATTTTTGAGGAAAGAAAGAGAGGGAGATATTCATCAGAGTAAGAGGATCACATTATAGCTCTATACAGTCCTGATGGATCACTATTGACAAGTGGCATCTAATTCAGATGTCACCCTCACAAATATTTCTATACATGAGAAATACAGAGAAGAATGTGAAGATTAATTAGTCTTGGATAACATTCACTGCCATAGGAAACTTAAGGAATTCAGTATGTCTCATCAGAGAAAAGGTTAAAAGGGACATAATCATGATTTATAACTACACACAGGCAATTAGAAAAGCTGATACTACAGAGATCAATATAAGCAATCAAATGCATAAAAAGACCAAAATAACTTAAGGTGGAGCTAGAAATGCAAATAGAAAATCAAGTGAAAAATGTACCTGGGGTAATTAAGTATTGCAACAGGAGGTATGAGTGAATTCTCATCACTTGAAGACTTCAAATTAATATTAAATGCCTTGCTAAAATACGCATGTTCAGTTCAAAACAAAGCTACTGAATTTAATAGAGAAATTGCTTGTTGAATTTCAATGGCCTGTTGAATTTAAAAATAAATCCTCATTATGGCGCCTTCTTTCCTTATATATATTTATGAGATTTTTTTTTTTTTAATATAACTACAGAATGAAAGAGGATTACCAAGAAAAGGTGGTTTGGTTTTTTTTTTTTTTTCTGAGCACAGAAACATTTAAGGCTAGATTTAAAGCTAAATAAACTGCAGCTGCATTTTGGAAAATATGCCCCCCCCTCAATTTTTCCCATTTCTTGTTCATAGTTGTACAGTCCACTTAGTCGACTGTCTGATTTACATAATCATGTAGTTTTTCTTCAGTTTTTCTGTTTCTATTTATAAGCCATTCACAAACCATCCACTTAAGTAACAGCATGATTTATTGTAAGAATGATTATGGTTGTTTCAGAGGGAAAATGGAATGTGATTAAATGAAGAATGAACAAGGACATTCTAGAACAAAGGGCTCTAATCCTGCAAAAGGATTTGTAAATGAAACCTGCCTCTCAACCCCATCCCAAATGAACTACTGAGGGAATTCAGCAGATACCTTTACAACTGTGTAGCAAAGAGCTTAGCTAAAAACAAAAAATTAGGTAAAATAAATCAACCAAACAACCATGCTCACAGTGTCTTCTGGAGAAACAGTAAAGCTCCCAGATCCACACTTTGGAAAAAAAAAAATAAATGATGAATTGCATGTATACAGTTGCTGATGAGCCTCTCAACACAGGTCTGAGCACCAAGACTTCAGAGGGAGAACTGCAAGCAGACCTTTGCCCTTGGATAAGTTCCAGCATCTGAGACAAACGCATCAGCCAAGGAAATGGTTGGGTATTTAAGCTGTGGATCCAAGAGAACACTTTTCCTTATGCAGTAGATGTTTTGCAGGTGCCACAGGAACCCTAACAACCCATACTTCTTACAGAACTAGTAAACAGTGTGATGAAAGAATATCAAAGTTCAGTATCTTCACCTGAAATGCTTATTCTCTGCTATTGCAGAAAGAACAAGTGGTGAGAAAATCCTGTTTGCTTACTTGTAACACTGCCTGTTTGCAAACCAGCTCCCTACCAGGAGCAGCTGAGAGGCTCCACAAAGGCAGAGCTGTGTTACAGAGCCATGTTCGTCAGGAAAAACACCCCTAAGAGGAGCACGTGCACAGACCCAGCAAGGGCTTTTAAACACTTGTCTTAGCCCAAAATAACCAGCAGTGAGGGATCATATCCTTGCTCAAAGGCAGATAGCCCTGGCCCATCCAGGCACATGAACCAGCAGGAACTTGGGAAATCCCACACGAAATTGATAGAACTGCCTCAGAAATTCGTATGGAGTTAAAGAGCCATTCAGAACAGCACAAAAGCTTTTCATACTTGATTACCACATAAGCAGTGTTTCCTAAACAGCGAGGGAGAAAGAGGATGCAGGAAGCATGGAGCCCAAGAAAATCAGCTTTGCAAGATTTGTGCCGAATATTAGCGAATTCCCACTTAAGCAGTCTGAGGAGCTGTGGATGGGCTAAGCTGAGGCACTGGGAGAAGGCACTGGTAAAATCCGTGCTGCGGGGACAACTGAGGTTACCCTGAACACTGTGGTTTTTTCAAGAGGAAAGTACTGAACTATTGTTTTCAGAAATAGCACCATTACTCCAGACAGAAACAACTCCCCCGCCATTCCAGTGCAATTATTTAGATGTGAGCACTAATGAACACAGCTGAGATGGCAGCTAGCAGCAATGCCTTGGCTTCCAGGAAACACTTGAGCTATATGCTAAAATCTACTTTTAATGAAGAGTATTAGGAGAAGGCTGAGAAACTTTAAATCCCCAAAACGATGCCTATGGATGCAACCAGGACATGGGGTCTAGTATTTCTGTGCTGCCTTTCTGTCTAGGGGTGGGTACTGGTTTGGTTTCAGACTTTGTGCTGCTCACCGGAGAAATGGGATTCCCCAGGCCAGCTAACTTGCTTTTTCCACAAGGACTGATTTTGCGAGGAGGAGCAATGGGGGTTTGCAGCTGCTGCATTTTCGTAGCTAACACTGACTCAAAGGAAGAGCTACTGGCAGACGTGTGCTCAGGCCTCCTCCAGTTTTCCTTGCCCAGTTGCTCTGTGTTCACCTGTGCTTTTGCACTGTATGGTGACTTATCAGAGGGTGGAGGTGGAGCTCTTCTTTTCTTTCCTCTGCTGTCATTAGGACTTGTAGAATCTCTTTCTGGGTCCAGATGCATGTTTTTCTGAACAGTCATCTCATGAGATCCATCAAAGAATGACGCCCATAGGGCAGATGCAGACTCTTTTTGCTGGCCAAGAAGGAACTCGCCATCACTCTCTTCAATTTTCCTTTGTATGATATCAGCTAAGCCCTCATGTTTCACTGGAGAATCAATGCCTGTAATTTTAAGGGATAGCAATTAACTCAGATTAAAACATCACCAATGACTTTACTTCTGTTTTGTTATTACTACTCCAAATACAAAGCTGTATTAACTGTCTCACCAAGTCTGAACTACTAAGAGCATTAATGGATGAAATGGAAAATATTACATATGCTATCCAAGAGAGAAACTGAGGTGACAGGAGAGAATTATTTTCGTGACAGCTGGCATTGAGGCAGCAGGGTAGGCATTGATATTTCTTTCCAAGTAAAAGAAAAAAAAACGTGTAGTACTGGGAAACCTGTATGTATTAGTTATTAAACACAGTTTGTTGTATAGTGCTTTGAAAATTTCATTTCACAGGAGGCCCATGAAAGTCTATGACTAAATATTCTTGTGCCGCCAGCCTGTAGAAAATGGGACATCTTTACATATATCATTTTTCTCTATGTGCCTTAAGACTGCCTTGCTCCATTTCTTACTCTTCTTACTGAGTTTTCCATGTATACCACAGCAGTACCAGTACACTGTACCTCAAACAGCAGCAGTATCTGTTTCTCAACAGAGTCACAGAACAGTTTAGGTTGGAAACGACTTTTAAAGGTCATCAAGTCCAACTGTTAACCCAGCACAGCCAAGTCCACCACCAACCCATGTCCCTAAGCACCACACCTGCAAGCCTTTCAAATACCTCCAAAATGGTGCCCCCCCCGCTGCCCTGGGCAGCCTGTGCCACTGCTTGGAAACCCCTTTGAGAAGAAATTCTTCCTAATGTCCAATCTAAACCTTCCCTGGGGCTACTGGAGGTTGTTTCCTCTTGTGCTATCACTTGTTACTTGGGAAAAGGGACTGAACACCTCTGGCTACACCCTCCTTTCAGGGAGCTCTAGAGAGCCATGAAGTCCTCCCTGAGTCTCCTTTTCTCCAGGCTAAACACCCCCAGCTCCCTCAGTCTCAGCATATGTGTGCTCCAGAGCCTTTCCCAGCTTCATTGCCCTTCCCTGGACACACTCCAGCCCCTCCATGTCTTTGTTGCCATGAGGGGCTGAACTGAACACAGGATTTGAGGTGCCTCACCAGTGCTGGGTACAGGGTACTACAAGTACTATATATAAGCCAGGAAAAAATGGTGTATTAAGAGTGACACAGAGCTGGTGTTCTGCTCCTCACTGAGATACGTGTATCAGTGGAATTATGCCACCATGTTACCTTTGTAAAGTTTCTGTGTGGTTCATTTACTGCATTTCTGCTCTGCATTCACAGCTTAGATACAACTTGACTGTTCAGTGCTCTGATGCATGGTAACTCAGTGACCCACATGGCATTTTGAGCATCATCACAGCTCCATCCCAAGCAGCAAGCAGTCAGGCATTTAGTGTTGTACAGTGTTTCTCAGTCAATACTTCACTGGATCCAGTAAAAAAAAGTGACCTACTTTTTCTAGTCTGTAAATATTATTTCTGTAACAAAACTATTAAAAAAATCCCACTGCATACCGTTTTTCTCTGCAAAAATACAAGTCCCAGATACACTCTAGCTAGATTTTCCAAGTGTATTGTTAAACATCATTACCAAAGACCAAAAAATTAGGCAAGTTATGCTAGGTAAGCCTTCAAATAGCTGTAAGAACAGTAGATTAATTTCATGCAATTGGTTTGCAAGCTGGACTATTTTACCTTTACATTTCCTGAGCTGTATACTACTCTTACCATGAGTGTTTATTCCTAGTGACAGCTTTTTTGAGTGTGTTCAGGGCAGACTGCAGATTTTTTGGCTCAAGGAATACAAATGTATTCATTATTTGCACTATTACAAATTCAGATTTAATACTAACTCCTTGGTATGCAATTATGTTGCTCTTTCATTGTCTGATTTGTCCTTGAAAAACTCAGTGTTTCTACACCAACACCAGAAGCCATCTGAATTCAGACAATGTTGTTTCTGTTACTCTGCAACTTGAAAAGGCAAATCCCACTTACTCATATCATGGTAGACGGAGGTCGCTTCCTTTGTCAAGAACAAAGGTGGTTTCCGTGGTGACATAATCTCAATTTTCATAAGTTCCTCACAACAATGCTTCCACTGGCCTGAGAGAGAAAAGAGAACAATGACTGGAACTTAAACACTTCAGCCTGGAAAAAAAATGGAAGGAATTTATTAGGTTGTGTCAGGAAACTATCTCCAAAGTAATGCTAAACAGTGAGCATTTACTTTTGTTTAGCAGGAATGCTCAGGGTGCATTCGTATTTTCACTTCTGTTTTCATTCTCTTAGCACAAAGGTCATGAGATCCTAGCTGGAATTTAAGCATCTCAGCATTACTGTTACATTATGATGGCTAAAGATCATAATTTGCCTTCAAATCCCCAAACAGTATAAATCCGAGGGGAAAAAAAAAATGTAGATAAAAATTTAAGGTTTGGGAAGCTTCATCAATTTATCAGGGACAACCTCCAATATCCCGCAAGCCGGATGTTATACAGCTACGTTCCAATGTTATGGCAAAGGAACATTCCGTTTTTAATAGAGGATAACTTGCCTTTTATCCATTAGCACACAAGGAAACCTCTTTTTCTATTAATAGATTTTGACCTTAAGGAAAACAAGATACAGTAAAATTACTTTGTTCATACCAATCATTCCAAGTTTTCTGAGCACATTAATTTTAAGAGAATTTTAGAACCAGGGAAGAAAAAAGGCATTTAAATGCCAAGTGACCCATTTTTTCTGAATCTAAGGAAAATGTCTCAAAAAATCTGTGGGTAGTATTCTATCTATAATGAATAAGAAGTAGATCTTTTACCCTACTCTACAGATAATTTAAAGAGGATGTCCTAGTTTTTGCTTGGTGTGTTTCTTTAATTTGACAGTGCTTTTTCTCATTGTAAATCAGAGCTAGAAATGACTGGCAATACAACTACAATATCGAGTTTCTACAACCCCAATTCAATTATTTTATTGGTGTTGTCTCTGACTAAAGACTGATATTTCACTAATTGTCCTGGTTTTGTTTTCTGACCTGATAAAAATGCCTATCAGGAAGCAACTCTACATTGTCAATGGCAGCATAAAAGCTGAGTCTCTACTCTCAGTAAATCTGAGAGCCAAGCAGAAAGCAGAGAAAAAAGACACAAGGATTAAACTATAGCTTTTATAATGAGGATTTGGTGATAAACGAGGAGCACAATATACTACTTCAACACTGTTTCACACCAATAAATAAGTTCCCTCTGCCATGTAAGAGCAGGGTTGTTCCAGAGGTTTGCCAAAGGATCAGGGTAACCCTTTATCACCTGTTACAAAGGCTGAGGTACAGCTTTTACCAGGTCCAGGTAAGCAGTGTGTATTTGCCTGACTGGATGGAGTGTGGCTGGGTGAGCATATTCCCATGTGATGAGGGCTACCAAAACTTTTCAACTACAACAGAATCAAGCAATCCCTGTTATAACAAATTGTAATTTAATTCATCCATAATACTGCTGAGCAAGGAAACCCCAAGTTTACTTATGACTACTCCCAAGGGCTGGCTAAATCTGCATCCTAGCCAAGGCCCCACATCATCCCAGCATCCTCATCACTTGTCACTAAGGTTTCATACTTGCAGGATCTCACCAAACCAACACAGCACTGGTAGGATGCCCAGGCAAAGGCAGACTCTTCCCACTGCAGTGGGAAGGAGGAACAGACAGTGAGAATTTATCACTCTTTAAAAACATTATCTAGAACACTGCTAAGAGAACAAGTTCTTTTGAGATTGATGGACATATTTTTCCTATGGTTTCTTGCAGGAACACGTGGACTTTGGTTTAGTCAAATATTTGCCTTCCAGCAACTTAGACCACCACCCAATATTATCCCAGAGAACTTATTTCTTTTCGTTCTTGCAAACAAAGGCTTATGAGGCAATTCCAATTCAAATTGCTCAAAGATCCCTTTGATGTTACATAACGCCCCATTTGGAGGGCATGCTGCCAGCACTGCCTGCTTACTTACTCAGATCATAAAAGTGCTGCCAGAAAGCCTCCATCCACTTACGAAGTTCATCCCTACTGTCAGCAGCAAAATGTTGCGTCACACCCTCTCCAGACACGGGGTTGATAACAGAGAAGTTATTAGCTCTTCTCTTGGAGTCCTTATCCACAGCTCGAATCCTGGTTTCCTAGGAACAACAATCTGTGGTAATGATTTATTGCTTCCCACTGCCATCAACTTATGGCCAATGACAGTGTAAGGAAGGTAGAATTTGGCTCTTTGTCTACTTCAGATTAATATCCAATTAAAAGTAAAAAAGATGAACTAATGTCAGGAACTGATTATAAAAATGTTTTCTCATAAAACAATTAAAAAGGCATAAAACATGAAAAATAAGGGAATAAAGTGCAATTATGGCAGCTCAGTTCTGAATTGCAGAATATACTGTAATTCTGTGTTCCCCCTCCCTCTGCCTTCACCAGCTCATCTCACACTGCTCACTCCTCTCCACAGCAGTTCAGCGAATAATCTACAATAACAGCAAGCAGTTCCTTTTCTCCAAACGATGCAGATGGACAACCACATTATTACAGCTACTATTTACACCTCCTACTGCACTTCTGTGGGCCATTGTTTACCCACTGCACTGGAAACTTGTATCCATTTAATGTTCATCTTAGTGCATCAGGACATTTAGGGTAATACAACAGTGACAGGAATATTAAAAAGAAACTTACCTAGGCCATCTTTAAAGGGGCATTTGTAGCAGTAACCCATACAGTTCTACTAGAACAAGATTTTGCTCTAATAGAAAAAAAACTATTTCCCATTTTAAAATAGACATTTTAGTTTTAACTTAATTAGGGAGAGCTACATAGAAATAATTAAATGCGTATATATATCCAAGAAATATAACACAAGTCTATAAAATCTCCAGCTAGAGTTAGAAAAGCTCTCAGATTACATAGCAGCACTGTTAGAGCCAAGGTTTCTCCTGTTCAAGGATATAGTTCAATAGCTCTAGACTAGATCCAGTGACATTTTCAGAGTATTTACTGTCTTTGTTATGGCATTACTACAATAAAAAAATCCCTCTTATCCCTAACTCAGTGATTTTTGTGTGTGTGTAAAATGCTAAAAGGTTTAAGTCAAGCTAAAACACAATTAAAAGAATTCCAGAACACAACTGGTCAACATTGCTGCTCACCATAACACGACGAGCAAATTAAAACAATTAACATCACTTTATTTACAGAAGTAAAGCAGAAGCTCTGGGAATATCTTTGCACATGCAACTTGACCTGAGTGAACAAGCAGTAGCCCATTA
Source organism: Phainopepla nitens (assembly GCA_013400175.1). NCBI lineage: Eukaryota > Metazoa > Chordata > Aves > Passeriformes > Bombycillidae > Phainopepla > Phainopepla nitens. Next base: position 145,275 of record VXBQ01009335.1, read on the forward strand.
CAGCACGGCTCCTGGGAGGATTTCTGCACACCCCGGAGAGCAGAGTAAGGAGCTGTGGTGCCAGGCGGCCCCCTGCAGCTGGCCAGCCCGGCAGCCGGCAGGACACAGGCACGGACTCACAGCAGGAGCGTGCACTGCCCCCTGCCACGCGCGGCTGGGCCCGGCCCCGGCAGCGCCCGGCGTCTGAAGGAAGCCAACAACCGCAGCCAGGTGTTTGTGTTCAAACATCTCCTGTCTGGATGGACGGTGAATCTGACCACAAAGGTGGTTCCTCAAAATACAGTGGGGACAGAACAACCAGTTCCCTTTTACAGAACTCAACCAAATGTCAAACGTCTGCTAAAGACATTAAACGTACACCTACAGAAATTAAGTTTACGCATGGGATCCCATGGGGATAAGCCTGGTTCCGATACTCAGAAGAACCAAAGTTATTCTACAGACCATTCCCCAGATTTTAAATGCATTACTGAAGCAACCATTTGAAATACCAACAACTGCTTGTAGCATATCTGATGGATATGCTCATTTAAATTCTTCAGTCTAAAAATAGGAGATGAAGTAATTCATCCATCAGTGCTCTATATCCCATTAACTCAGGTAACCATAGATACCAGCAAAAAAATGAAATCAAATAGATTAACATTTGACAGGTAAGAACTTCAAGCACACCATACACACAAGTTTATTTAATGATGTTTGCTGCAGGTTTTATCCCACAACTGTGGTATTATTCAAAGAAGATAAATCCTCAAGCAACAATCTATATCTGATGCTTGAATATTTCAGCAGTCGTACAAGATGCCATTACAGCAATGGGCTGATGAATTTGTCAAGCTTGGGTGAATTACACGACATGCACGGTTCCACTTAATAAAAACAAAATCCAAACCAACAAAAAGCTATTAAAAACAAAACAAAACCAAAACAAGCAGAAAAATCATCCCCCCCCAAAAAAAATTCAACAAAAAGTGCTTTAATTTACCATGTTGTAATAATATCTTTCCCAGTCTTATAAAAAAACTGAACCAACTCTGCTGTAGCAATTGTAAAGACCAGAACAATCGGTGGATGGCAATAGGAAAACAATTGAATCTTGAACTCAAGTGACTCTTCTTGGGAAGCTGAAGCCAGTTTTATATTCTTTATGCAAAAGCTTGTTTCTTGAAGATGGGGAAAGAGTAAAAGGGAAAAAATACATGGTATTTGTAAATACCAACCTTATTCTATATTTCTCCCCACAAATAAAATCTCTTTGCCTGATAATGCCTCTCTGGAAAGCTCATATTTTAAGCTGTGAAGAAGACAGAGAGAACTTTTTTATTGTGGAGGTACATTTTCCTGCTAAGCCAGTAGTGACACACTAAGAAGCACTGGTTATAAAGACCATTTTAAGACATCAAAACAAATTACGTTTCTTAAAAATATTGAATAACCTAGAGACACAGTTCTGTGTGTCTACTGTTAGATTAAACAAATCAAATCACACATAACAAACTCCCTTAATATTTTTAGTACAAAAAAATAAACCAAACTGAAAATCAGTACAACATCGGAAACAAGTATAACCTGTCCATGCATTGGTTTCTGTTGTAATATTAATAATATCCATGAAGTTTGTTTTAGGCAAACAGGGAAAAATGGTTAAATTTCAAACTACGGCTTTCAAACACATTATGGCAGAAGAGTAAATTCAGTCTCAAAATATTAGCTAATATTTTGTCCCTTCTTTGTTTTGTGAGCTTGTACTAATGTGACGTCCTCATGGTCCCTGGCTGGTCAGTACAATGCGTGAGTATGACATGGATAAGCGATATTGGGGTATCTGTGCCATTGATCTTGGGAGCAATGCAGCAGCTGAAAATATGGAAAAGGAGACAGCAATATTTGGCCAGCAAGCGTTTTGTGAAGGATCAGAGAGCCAATAAAGCAGCTTTCAAACTGCTCAGTTTGAGCATGTGTGCTACAAGCATCTGGGTGTTCTACCTGCTTCCCCTGCCGGCATCCACAACCTCTTTCAAGCAACTGCAAGACTAAACTGAGCAATGGGATATGAGACACCAGACATTTGGAGGCACTTAACCAGGCTGTGCTTTTCCAATATATTCTCACAGCTATGAAGGCTTTTCTAAGCCAACCAGTGGGACAAAGTCCTTGCTATAGAGAATACAGATGTTTTCAGGGCTTATGCCCATGCTGGAGCTCCCCAATACATACAGTGAATATTGCTCACATTGCTGGCTCCCTAAAAGCTCACGTGGTTCACAACTGATATCCATATCCCTCTGCTCCAGCCCAAGGATGAGTTCCCTGGTTCCCCAGAAATATGCATGGTTCCCTTGAAGTTAAGCTGCTGCAACCAATGCCACATTTTCCAACCAAGTCCTGCACGTGACCTAGCCAGAACAGCTGTAGCGCCGAGGACTGTCATTCCGGGTAATTCCAGACTGATTTTGTCCCTGTGCTCCTGCTGCACTGATCAGCAGCGCTCCCATGAAGCCCCAGCCTGTGGCTGCAAACACTTGCTCCCCACCCTGCTCCCCTCAGCGATCAGTGTGAGCACAGAGAGAGCCCTGGGCCTGCCGGCTGCACGGGCAGGATATGCCAGGGAGGAAATCATGCGACTACAGTAACTTGAAGCAAGATCCCAGAATCCCCCAAGCTTCAGGCACCCATGGCACAAAAGAAGTTCTATAAGCTATGAACCAAACACAGTAGATGATGTATTCCAAACACTGAGCAACTAACGTGCACTGTTGGCACATGCATCGATTTGCTAAGCCATCACATGTAGGCAAGGCCTTTATTTTTCATTTCAAACCAAAGAAAACTTCCTGAAAAAAATTCGGGAACTGGCCCATAAAGGATATTTCTTCAAATTGGATTCCAGTAAATTTTCTTTGCTACAGAAGATATAATTTCTCTTTTCCTACTTAGTTGTGCAATATAATATGTTATAATCACATTTAGCTGGAACAATAACAGTAGCACTTGCATAATAGGAACTGCAGAACCATTCTTGCTCAACAGCAGTAGCAGTGAAGTCATCTAAAGTTGAAGTAATGACTTTGCTGGTCTTAATGGCTTCTTCAAGTCTCAATTCAAAGGGAATGGGAAATACAGCTATCGGTGTGAACATTTTCTAGAGAATTTCTCATAAATCCAGATGATTTCATTACTTCTCAGAAAGTATCTTTAAATTACATGTAAAGGATCAGCTTCACATTTACAAATGAAAATGCCACATATGCAACCCGAAGAGATTTTAGTTAGAATGTCTAGAGTTGATGTTCAGTCTCAACTTTCACTTTGAAATTGCTGTTTCTATAACAACATGTAGCAGACAAGCCCATATGATTGGTCTGCTTTCATTTAATCCATAAGAGAAATTTCATAACAAAAGAATCAAAAAATATCTGCAGGCATTAAGTTATTTTCAAGAGAAACTGTTTAAGTAGTAAAGGATCCAAACATGTTTTCAATTGCAGTTTCTTTTTTTTCTTGTTTTAATTTCAATTGAAGAAGGATTCACAGTCATTCTCCAGCAGTCTGACATTTTTGTAAAATGGTGTGAGATACATAAATCATGTACCTTTTACATGTTAGCTTTAAGGATACCCTGCAAACCTAGGGAGAGTCTCTCAACAAAGGCTTATCAAGCTGGATTTTAGGTTCTAAGTGCATTGGTTACTCAAAGGAGCAAAATATCTTACTACAATATGGTTATTTTAAAAGGAAAAGCAAAATTAGGGTTTTGACAAAACCAGAGAACTCCAAGGAAAGATATGAGGCAGCCCGATAGATAATTGTAAAAAATATTCCTGTCATGTTTTAGAATGATGTAGCCATTCTATAATTTACTAAAGTTTACAATTTCTTAACTGATACTGTGAACAGCTGGAAAACAGAATTATGGCAGGGGCTGACTAATGAAATTGAAAGTGACTGAAAAAGTAAACCTACTTAAATATATATCACAGTATAAATATTTATTTAATGTAAATGTATGAACAGTTGGAAGAGAAAATAGCACCAGAAAAAAAGATGATTTTATTTAAGGAATCAGTTTAAATCTTTAAATCTCTTAAAAAAGCCATTCTAACAATAACAGGTCACATTGTTATGACCCATTTAAATGTTTGGGTACTTTCTAGTGTTTGCCATTTTAGAAGGTCCTTCCGAAAACATTGCTAACTTAAATATTACTTCAGATTAATTATAGTTTCTTTGGCAAAACAGTAAGCAACATTTAAAATTTACATTTTAAACTGAGGTTTTTCAATCAGGGCATGAACAGGCAATCAGGGCAATAATGTCATCCTAGAGAACAGAGCTTCCAAAGTGATTGTGGTCTGGACAAAACCAGCATTAAGAAAAGCAGCTTATTTTAAAGCAATAAAATATTTTGAAAAATTTTCCATTTCTCCTAATTAAGACTGTGGTCAAACAACACATAACAACAAAAAAAGCTTTTACTGGAATTCCACCTTGCTGAGGACAAAGCTCTACCAGAGCACTGCTAAGGGACTGTAAGCAATACATTTCCAAGGGCTGTCTTACAGAACTGTCATATAAAAGGTTATTACCTTTCCTATAGAAAAACACCCTCCTTTTTGCCTCTATGCTGATCAGTCTAATGCAATAGAAGGAATTTACATCCACAGCTAAGGAATGTTATGTTCCTGCTGGGGCACTGCAAATTCCACTGAAGTACATCCCACCCTCATTCTACCCATAAAGCACTCTGCATACCAGCAGCTTAGAGCCCAAATGACTGCACATATTCCTCAAACCAAAAAGAACGTCCCCCAAAATAATAAAATAAATTGTAAAGCCCCAACAACCGAAAAAAAAATCCCCATAAAACCAATTTTACCTTGTTGATGGAAACTGTCAATGCTGGCTCCACTTTAGCCTCAATTTCTTCTGGTGAGTAATAACAAAGGAGTCTGCCACCTCTCAGTACGCAATACAGCCTCCTCCAGCTGGTTAGACCTCCTACCATTTGCTAAGGGGAAGAAGCAGTCAGAAATTGCCAAACATAAACCTAAAACAAAACCATATTGCAAGGTGTACACATATCAGCCCTGAGTGATCAAAACTTAGCCACACCAAATTCATTCCTACAACAAAGACTTTCTGTTACAGAAAATTTCAATCACTGATTTCTGAAATGTTAGCAGCACTTTATATGTTTTCTGGTGTTTTACAATTTTTGCAGACGTGACACTAACAGTACAGAATCTGCTGGTTCACACAGAATGAAATCTAGATCTGGTGTCTACTGTAAAAAAAGAAAGCACCTTTATTAGCTACAGCAATTGCACAATCATAGAAATAAAAAGAGTATTTCACTTTGGAAATACACGGTACACTCAACCAATGTCAGACAAAGACATTTGTCTAGAATTTCCACTTTCTCAAATGAATTTTTTGAACAGCTTTCATTAAACCATAACAGTTTCACAACCAGTTTAAAGCCTGTAATTCAGCACTCCTGACAAATGATCCAGACCCTCTGGCCCTCCACTATCACCTTCTCATATGCCTAGTTATAGGCATAAACCGAAATGGAGAATTAAGTGAGTTCACATGAGTAATTTCTGAAGGGATGAGTGTAAGTATGGCTCAGTTCACCAGCCTGATTCACCACGCTGTGACAGGAACCCTTGTGTCAGCACAACAAGGGGCATGTACAAGGATGAGAGCCACAGGAGTATCAGGACTGATGCCATCAAGTACCACTGCAAACCAACACTGGAACAAGAGTCGTACTTGATTTTTACTAACAGCCTACATCGTTTATCCAAGGAAACATTGATTTCTCCATGCTCAGCCACTGAAGGCACCTTTTGAGAATGCATCTGTGAGAGAGTTTCCCCCATGCTCTAGGTAGAACAGGTAAAAAACAACAGTTCTCAACACACCACTTCAGGTAAAAGCAAATGTTTTTAACAATTGACTCTTAGTGACAGCTATTAACAGCCCAGGGTGCAAACACAAGCAAGGTTTTCTTACCTGCTGATTCAGAAATCCTGCCATCACATCCCTGGCCATGCAGGAGGGCTGGACAACTAAACGGCAGCACATGTTTCCATACAGGGGTAGCCAAAAAGAGGATTCCTCTGGGGGGAAGAAAAAGGCAACAGACAGACAAACCCTCAGTCCTCAACAATTACCCTAAACATACAGTTTAGCTTTCTACATCTGTTTTTACATTAAGATCATGAGTATAAATAAGCATATCTTCTTATTTTAAGAAAAGAGATTTAATCCTATAGGATTAGATTAAAACTGATTGTTAGTCTTCAGGAAGTGTTTTTTAATTGAAAAAATTCAGTAAATTCCAAAATAATTTCAAGTAAAAATGGCAATATTGTTCTGCAAAAAAGAGTTGTTCTTACATAAAATGCAGCTTATTTCAGAGTTAGAAACTCTTTGAAAGGTAAGTACACTGGCCCTCTCATCTAGTATGATCCCTGAGCCCATCCCATTGTGGCACACAGCTACATTTACACGAGCACTCTGCTTCAGATTGCTTTAATAAGGCTTGGAATTTGTATCTGCTTTTGCCTTCAGCACTAGAAGAGCATTTAGGGTTCCAAGGAGTTTCGGATGAATCGGAATCACTCAGCTCCACTATGCAATAGGCTCTCTCTGCTGTAATTAGAAGTAGGTAGTGCAATGTTCCATTAATGTGACTCTGTCTTTGGTCAAGGTTTAGAAATGCTTCTCATGAACCAAAATATCCAGGTATGTCCTTTCTCACCAGACTAAATTATGCAAATTAATGTCAGAAAAAGGAACTTCAAGAAGAAGGAATATAAAGTACTAAGAGAAAGGCTTACAAATATCAAAGGTACTCAGAATTATTCATCCAACACTTCGAGAAATAAACGCCTCATAAATCTTCAAATCTGTACTTATTCAGAATTACTGAAACGTAAAGAAGGAAATTCCCTTTGAGGTCAAGTTTACCTCAGTAAATGATTTAAGTTCCCAGAAGCAACAGTGAAAGTCCCATGCCTTAAGTTAACAGTTGGAGGACAGCTTATGGAAGGGGCTATCCTTGCAAAAAATAAGGGACAAAGTACCAAAAAGTGAAAATGCCACCATCAGCTGCAGCATAATCCATCTCCCACAGTGTCAGCCCCCAGGGTGGCTGCTCCCAACTTGTGCTGCCCCAGAGCTGAAGGACAGCAGCCAGCACAGACTGCAAGCACACACACTTACGTCCTGTGTTAAACCTGGGCCTCAAACAATCTCACCAAACTGAAGCAATTTTTCTTCTTTCCTTCTGACTACAGAGAAACAAGCTGTTCTTCATTCTGATACCCTTCCTTGGTTGTGAGGAAGGGGAAATAATTTGTATGTAACTACAACTCACATAAGACAGAGATGCAAATGACAGGAAAAACTCTCAAAAGAATTAAATTTTCATCTGGACTTGAAATTTTACTCAACTTATAGTTTATTCAGCTGTGTACAGATGCCTGGTTTAGAACCGTTAAATATTTTATTAAAGTTGTTCTATATTGAGTATCAAGAAAAATAATCTCTTTAAGCTCTTTAGTTTACATGAGTTTAATGCAAAATGTTACTGGTTTTTTATTTCCTTAAATTGATACCATATGTACTTACCATTTCCTGTAATGGTAAGGTTGTGGGTCCTGAAATTGTCCTCAGCACTTTCCAGCCCCAAAGTGGTGTATGCTAGCAAGCTGTACTTTGCTCCACTAAATGTGAAAGAAAAGGCACGTTCAGACATTTCTGCTCACACAGTAATTAAAGGGAGTCTAGGCACGCCTGAGAGACCACACTGGGTACAAGGAAGCACCAAGGTGCACAGCAGCACCTGTCAGTGACCACAGATGGCCATCTCCAACCTCTTCCCACACAGCTCCTGTATCTCCGGTTCTCCTTGTAAACAAACACTGGTCCACAGTCTGCTCCTCTCCTTCCTAGATCCTCATCTCCTGCCTCCATGTGTGTACCTCCAGTCCCACCCCACAACTTCCAGGCCAATGCCATCACAACTCCTCCTGTTGCCTCCTCTCTGGGACCTGCTGGCCAGGAGCCGTCTCGTGTGGTCACTGCCTACCACCTGGGCTTGTGCTTCCTGAAGAGCCAGCAGCAGCCAAACACAGGCATAAAGGCTGTGCTATCCAAACCCTCTGCACCCTCTGGATGCTCAAAGCACCTCTCTCCTCCAGTCAGACACCCAGTCAATAGTTTGACAGCTCTTATTCCTAGGCCTAAAGCAATTTGATTTGGTAATAGGTTCAAACATTCCTCAAGTTAATAGAACAACTGATGACAAACTTTATCTGAAAATACAGGTTAAAAATTAAAAGGCATTACACTGCTTCTCCATGGTGCCCTGCTCTTTGCTTTGCCTATGCAGACTACACTTCATAAACCAGTTGTTTACATATGTATTTTTAATAGGCTTCAATAGGTTGATTATTCATAGGCAGAAACCTGTACAGAAATAGTATGGTCGGTTTTGGAAAGAATTTTTTTTCACTTACTGGACTTACAGGTTTCGGAATCTTTTATCTTAGTTTTGTATTTTGCCTAGGGAAAAAAAGTATCACTCTTAAAATTCAACACAGTGCAATTGTGGAATGCAGTTCTTGGAATAAACTGGTATAAATTTAGTACGTTTAACCTTTTCTCTAAAATACTCATCGGACCGAGTAACAGATTTACAGTGCAGCAGCGCAGTGAGAATTCCACCTGGCTAAAGGCAGTTAGAACACAGCTCACAGGGAAACAAACCCCTCCAAACCACTAACTAGTCTCACCAACAGGATCTAGCACAAGATCCTTAAAATAGCTTCAGCAGAACATAAGAAAGTTTAGTGGTTTAAAAGCCGAGAAGACACTATTGAACTAAGATCACCAAGAATAGTTTTCCATCTTAGTATTTTTCAGATTTTGTTTTTCTTACTAGCACAGTGGGAACGTACAGTTTTCAGATCTTTGGCTCTGCAGATAAGGAGAGTTTTTACCTCCCCCTAACCCTAATGAAAGAGAAGGAAGGAAAAGTAGGAAGTTTGTTAGAGGGGAGGTCTGTTACATATCTGTCTCCAGGGAACAAAGAGAAAATTAAATACAATATAACATCCTGGGTGAAAAACCACTGCTATGAAGCATTTCAAGAGGGCAATCTGAACAAAACCTCATCAGCATTTGTATATATTCTCTGCTAAACTGTTCCCTAACAAAAGACTCTCCACTGATTATGTTTGACCATGCAGTTGAGCAATGCATTACCACTCTATTTAAACTGTACCAAAAAGTTCAGTTTCTTCTCACAGATAAAACTGCTGTGGTGATTCTAAAGTTACTTTTTTTTTTTCTAAAGCATGACTAATTACCACAACAACCTTGCCAAAAAAAATAGCTACTTCACTTTTAAAATATGCTTCACAGTAACATTTTCATTCTAAAATACAAGTCATTCCTTTCAGGCAGCTGCAATATAATCTAGGAAAGTTTTACCTACAGATATTTTTCAGATTTAACCGGCTAATCAGGATGTTGACTGTGTTTTTCCTTCACATTTCAGAGAATTAGCTAACTGCCTTAAATGGTAATTTCTTTGTATAACAAAGAATAATCTGCCTGCTGCATCTCATTCACTACTCTGCGTATCTGTAGTATTTTTCCATGTAACAATTTCATTAAAAAAACCCAAAAAACAGCTGATCTCCACATGCCTGTGGCAAAGGCTCATTGTTCAATCTGTTTACTGATCAAGAGACAGAGGCACTGAAGTTTCCACACAGACCTGGGTGTGGGAAGGTGTAACTATAACACTCTATCAATGTATGTTAATTAAGACATCTTCTATTCCAGAATCTGTTCCTGAATATTAGACCCAATGTTAGAAATTCCAATCCTAGCTCATTCATTCAACGTGAAGGAGTGAGTGGAAGACTTGTGAGGTGTTAAAAAAAAAAAAAAAATCAACATGTTCACCTTTCAATCAGATCTTAAAAAATACATGGTAAAACCAAATATAACCTTCAGGTGCTAACAAGAACCTAACCATAAAAGTGAGGCCACCAGATTAGACTCTGTACTTCCAGCAAAATATCACTGGGGATTTGCCAAATGAAACATAGGACAGGGAAGCTGCTGCACCTTCAGCCCAGTGGAGGGCAATACATCAAACAACAACCAGTGCATGTGTGGGCCAGTTCTGCAAACGAATAAACAGGCACTTGAGGGAGACTGTCCAGTGATTTGGCCAAAGAGCAACCTGGTTACACTGGAATTTAATAGTAAAACTGCACTGAACATTTTTTCTTCTATGAAAAATTTTCTTCTATGAAAAAATAATAATTTAAGCTAAAATAAAAAAATTAAGCAAGCAAATGAGGGATAATTAAGAGAGAATATCAGTATATTCCAAATTAACCAGCTTAAGCAACCAAGCAATCCCTTTGTAACTAAGCTGTTTCAAGAAGTTCCAAGTCTGACAGTTTCCTCACTAACCAGAGAGATTTCTAAGCCAAGAAGTTTGAAAGAGAGGGATCACAGAGGTTTTGGAAAATGGAGAATTTCACTCGTGTGCACTGAAAAGAAAAAGGCTTGTACAAATGAAATCTACAGAGAAAAGGTGTTCGCATAATATAGAAAGTTCACTTTTTTGTTGCAGTTTAATTTCCCCTGCTGGACTGCTAAAACTCTCTGGGAATACTTGAAAGATCTCTTGTAATCTTGCAGTCTATTCCCTTTTATAAGGGCTACATACTAAGGTCTAACTAATATAAATCCTAGGGGGAACCTATAAAAAAATCTGACAACTTATTTTCTGCCTATAATAACCAAATAACCAAAATAATGGTTGTTTCATTCCAAACAACTATTTTAAACACCCAGCAATGCCATCATTAAACAGTTCATTGTTCATTTAATTGTGTTAAGAAAGTAACAGTCACTCTCAGATGCTTATCTACAGTAGAAACAACAAACTTCCAAGATGGAGGGAAGGAAAATTCAATTGAGAAACCAAAAGGAAAACCCAGGGGAGGAGGCAGCTGTTTAAATTGCCTACTGGTGCTTTTTCCTCAAAAGACAGGCAATCTATATTGAAGCAAAGAAGCCAGTGGTTATATCTGATTCAAACTGTGTCTAATGATAGTGTCTCATGGCCCAGCTGAAGCTGGTGGAAAGCACAGCCACCTGACATGATGCAGATTGAAAAATACATTGTCATTAGGTGAAATCCACTGGAAAGTTAGTGATAAAATTTGTTTTGCTCTGTGGATAAAACCTCTTGGATGTCTATATTTGAGTCAAACAGTATAATCAGTTTTCCATTATATCAGCTCAACAAAAATAGATTATGCTTGGATGTTTCCTTTTAAAATCCTAGCAAATAGATATATGAAGCTACACTAAGACTAGACTCAACACCCAGCAAAAATTAAGCATTGATTCTTTACTGTCAACTGCCAAAAAAAAGGAATTCCTTGAAAAAATTGCTTTCTAAAAAAACATAAATAAATAAAATAAACCAATGCTATTAATATTTGCAAATTAGGTATTTGGCCTGCTTAAATCCCAATGAAATAAAAATAGCTGGAAAATAGTAGTTAATTTTTAAAAGGAAACAGGTAAATTATTGGGAAAAACAGTTATGCCTATGAACACTGAAAATCAGTAAGTCATTTTAAAATGTTCTGTGCTAAAGTCAATTCAAAAATCTCCTGTCAAGTAGCCTGTAACCATAAAGTGCCTTTGGCAGTGCAGAGTTTTACTGAAAAGCTGGCAAGTGGAATTAGGGAAGAGGGTACAGGAGCAGTTTCTCCTGCCTACATACACAGCTTTTCCTATTTCACACATCTTGCAACTTTTACACATATCTACCTGTCAAGTCTGAGCAACACTGGCTAGGTGCAATAATAGTGGGAGGGGGGAAGTAAATGGGGAAGGGGAAGGAGGAGAGGTAGATGGACAGAGAGACACAGACAGACCGTACAAGCACAACTTCCTCTAGAGATCAGACTAAAAATATTATGGAGTTTCCAAAGAACAGTGGATTTACCAGCTGGCTGGCTGTGGAGCACAAAGATAAAGGCTGCTTGTGTGTTTCAAGATCAGAACCAGGCCCCAAGGCTCAGCGACATGGCTGGAATTCACACCTACTTTCTCATTTCCTATTTTAAAATGTAAATTTTTTTTCACTTGGGCAAATAGAGAAAAAAAACAGTTTCTTGGCAGTTTGCCAAAAATTTACAATTATATTTGGCCTATTTCTATTTTAAAAGCTATAAAACCAGAACATCAATATTTGTGGCTTACTGGATGACTGGGTCAGCAGGCAAAAGGGGTTCAGTGCTGTCTTCCTCCAGCGCAACTTTGAGTTTCTTCCCTGTAGCTTTGCTGAGGGACGTTTTAAGTTTCTTTGCCAGTTTCTTAGGAGTGTTTGTTATACATAAAGACTCCTCTGTACAGCAGCTATACACTTCAACCTTCACCTGGAAATCTGGGCTTGCTTCATCACTGAAGTGGGGGAGAGAAAATTTCAGAGCGTTTGTTAACAATCTGTGTACAGAGCCAAGGAACACTGCTGCTACTTTATAGATTAAACAATATATTTCTAATCAAGGGAAGCAATGCCATAAAATTCAGGCACAGATATACATTAATATGGAATTAAGGACTGGAGTACACAGCAGTAACATAGCATTGGGGTCACGAGATGGATAGCTGCACCATAAACAAGTACAAACAGGAAATTCAACGTTTAGGTTAAAAACGGAATAAAACACCCACATTATGGAAACACACAGGCAAGACATTCAAATACACTTAAACCTGCCCTCTACTGTTACACAAAAATCACATGATTGAAAACTTATCCCTGCCTATGGTCTTAAATCAGACTGAACTGTTTTAAAGATATCTGAGATGCATCCCATCCACTTCAAATTACTGGAAAAAAATGCTTTGTAATAAAATTTGTCATTTACAGCTTAACTACCTACTGCTGCATCCTCTGGCCCCCAGCCTTTCTCAGATTTCTGTTCTACTGCTTCTCTTGGTCTCAAGCTTAGTCATCAAGCCAGAAGCCTAACCTCATCTTTCAGATACCAATCATGACATTACACACATGCCATGGCTTTTATATGCCTTGTGGGATACAAGGCAAGTTAGGGTGCCTTTTCTGCTTCTGTTGCAGTGTCTCACAGAAAATTATAATGGTCAAGTCTCGTAACTTGGAAGAAGCAGATTTAAATATTTGTTCACGCTCTTAACTTGAACAGCATTTCAGAGAGTTTAAAATTTGATTTAAACTCAGTTTTCAGGATATTGATTTAAAGTTTTTGGTAGTTCTGGTTTTCCAGTCAGTCTACCTCAGGAGATGGACTCTAAATTGTTAATATAAAAGATAAAGGCAGGGAGTGGAGTCAAGCACATGTTCAGGTAAGTTTAACAGACATGAGGAAAGAGCCTGTAACCTGCTGGACAGGATAACAATGAAACACCAAGTGCAACACTTACACCTAAACTGTCATAATGCTTTCAGGTTTTAGCATTAATTTAATGCTCTTCTTGAGATGTTTGTTTATCTCTTTATATAAAGAAAAATGCTTCAACAGGGCAAAAATGAAAAGAAGTACAGGTCAACTAGCTCATCTACAACCAACATCATTTTGTACACAAAAACCAGCCTTCCAGAGATGGATTCTCCACCCACTAAAACGAACAGAGCCTCTACTGATTCCTTTGCCCACAGCAAAACCTAGTGGACCTCAGCCACAATCTTATTCATAATCACATCCACCCTGCAAAAGAAAACAGCAATATTTATACTTCATTCAACAGAAGTAAATTATACTCACAATACGGTTACATTTTCAAAACAGATATCTGTTACTGCTTCATCCACAATAGTCACCTCAGTATCAAAAACCTCAGCTCCCATTCTGAACAAACAAAACACTGCATAGCGCTGAGATTCTGGAGAGAGTCAGAGAAAGCTTTTATTGGCCACACTGCACATCACAACACTAAACACTGCCAGTAAACAAAAGTGTACAAAATGGTAATTCCGACTTCTGAGGAATTACCCTCAAATTCTTCCCACCAGAAATTTTCCTCATAGGATTTTATGGTAATTGACCTATCAAAGCTGCTGTATAGGTAGAACAACATACACCAAGGGAAAAAATGCCTACCTATATTAGGAGAAAAAAAAAAAAGTTGAGTAATCAGGTATAGTGTCTGCTGGCCACTTCAAAAACATTAGTAAAAATGCAATTTTGTTTAGTAAAATAGACTTTACACAAAAAACCACAAAACATTTGATCCAAAGTCTGTATTATTTTATGAATGTGCTACATAGGCTTAGACTATTTTGCCATGCTTTGCATCTCTGACCCTATTGAAAATCAAAGTGAAATCAATGCCAGGTGACAGCTGGAACAGATTTAGAATTAATCTCCATGACACAGCAAAATGCATGTACTTGAAGGCTATCCAATAATATCCTCAACACCAACAGTCAACTTTCATTTAAATTTCTCATTGGAAACAGCCTCCAATGTACTCTCTCAAGTGCAGACAAGACATAGAACAATGTGTTTAATCAGAAGTTTCTCAGTTAACCATTTAATACAACATTTTTCTGTCGCTCCCTCTGGAATTCTTCCTCAGGTACTCTTTAGAGAGTAGGGTTTAAATACAGAACCACAGCACTTTGAACTAACTCAGCTTGCTACAACCAGCAACTTCAAATTGCAAGCATTTGCACAACAGAGAGTAAAATATGGGCCTAAGGAAAGGTCAAAAAAGGGATTGAAATGACTATGAACTTCCTCATTCAGTTTATATTTACAGGCATAAGCAATTGCTTATCAGAGTAATTCATTACATCTTACATACTTTCTTTTTTGCTGAAGTGGTCAGAGCCTTTCCACATTAATGGTATTCGAATATCTATAGGGGGAAAAAGAAGGAAGGGAAATTAAGTTATGGTCAATACTGTAGATCTGTGATCAAACCAGATTACAAAAAGTGTGTTGTCTCTTTTTCTGATGGTCTGGTGGCAACAGGGCCTTCTACTCAAAGAACAGCATAATTGTTCCAAGTTTATTATCTACATCAAAAGAAAATGCAATAATTAGTTCAACTTGAAGTGTCATTTCTGTTTAGAAATTATGCCAGAACAAAGAATATTTTAAATCTCATTAGAAAGTACCTGAAATAACATTTCAGAGACGCTGTGTAATACAGTTCTGAGAGGTATTCTCTGAGCCCATTATTATGCACAGACATAAACCAAAACTCTGCTTGCCTTATGCTGAAAACCACTCATCCCACTGCAAGAGGAAAACCTTCCTGTTTTAACGAAAAGACTGGGATACTTATACTGCAAACACTTCAGCCTTATTTTGCTAACCACAGAGAAAACACCACTTGTAATCACATTCCCAGTGAGAATTGCCTTAGTTAGCATAAAAAGAGTTTAGAACTCTTTTTCCTTTTAACTCAAAAATATCCTTTTACTTCAGAACCATAGTAGAGAGGCAATTACAAAACCATTATTTTAAATCATGCATGTCATTTTAATATTAGGAAAGCATTTTCTTCACTAAATTTTCCAGTTTACCTACTAAACTCAACATAGTACTAAGTGACATTCTCCTCCAGCTTCGAGGACTCAGGTTATAACATAATGTTTTTTATTAGTGCCCTGTTAAAAGACAAATGCTGTGAGGGCTTTATAAATCCAAACCTGGTTTCTGAAGTACAAGGATGCTGTTTCAAAGCATATGCAATATATTAAGTGACACATGATGGCAGCAGTGAACAGCATGAGCTCAGTTGTCTTGTGACAAAAATCTTCAATATTGTTATAAAGAAGCACTGCTGACTCCAGTGTTGTCTTCATATGAGGCTGATGGAAAAATCCATCACGCTAAAAAAATTCATTATGCTAAGATGCAAAATGGTGCCAGTATTTTGATATCAGATTGTCATGTATTCCTATAGGGGTTTACCCACAAAACTTGTGGATTTAAGTGAAATCACATATAGTCACTCTGTCTCGGAAATTAAATGTAAAATTCAAATTTCAGTTAATTTTTATTATAAGACATCTTATTATAAATGCTATTTCAATACTGAAACCTTCAAATTAATCTATTTTAAGTGTTCATGAAAACAAATGAACTTTCAAGTGAACTGCCAGCGTACAGCTTTAGACATCTAACTTCCTAAAAATCAATATATCACCACGTTCTGAAACTGCCTTTCACTTCTAAAGATGCATTTGCATAGCAAGCATTTCTAAAAATAGGGGGTTTCACATAAAGAGAAATAGTTTCATTAAAGTCTCTCTCAAACTTTTAAAAGGTATATATATTCATCTTTTTTTAGAGACAAAGCATAGAATGTTTCTTTCCTGAAATACAAAGGTCTCATATCTACATTCATATGTGAGAACAGTTACAAATAAAAGATTCTCCTATGTTTAATCGTAGCAAGCTCTGAATGACAATTTTAATGCACTCAATAGACCTTGTTAGCAATTAGAGTAGTAGATTAAAGATTACTCCTGTATGCCACTTTCAATGTCTTCCTAGCTGAAAAATTTACACCTAGGTCAGAAAATCAAGAGGATATAGACAATCAATCCTGGAACAAGTTTAACATGATACTTGTAAATCAGCTTTCAATTCATTCTTGGACTGAAAGAGCTGTCATTTATCAAAAACAAAGATCAATTTTCACACACCTTAATTTCAGTTACCATTAGCTGTAAATCTGTGGGGATGCAAAGTGGATACATTCAAACACTACAATTAATCAAATCTAAACCAAATGATTCCTTTATAAAATTACTTTAAATTATGATTATGCTATTTGATCAACATTTGATGTACCGTCTTCCGACAAAAAAATCAGTACAATAACATAAATTACATAACCTATTCAAAAACATGGGGGATAAGTAAAAATGCTAGAAGTGTGAAAAACTGTGGATTAAGGAATGCACTTCCCACACAGTATCTGACATGGTTGCTTTCTGTAGGAGCATATTCCTCAGTAGTCCTGCATAGCTCTTCCCAAACTTTTGCAGTTGGTCACAACTAGCCTATTTTTTTGGTAATTGTCACCTGGCATGTACTAACTATATGACACTAATAAATTTATTATAAATGGATGGATTACTGAGGGTAGAAAATCAGGAGGTAATAACAGGTGACCTACAGAAAGAATAAATCAGCAGAGGCCAAGAACAAAATTTAGGCTTTTCTGCTGTAAAGTGGACCTGGCCAGGCTTCCTGATGAGAGGATCTGAAGAGGGGTGAGGCATGGCAGCACCCAGCCCTCCCAGGCTGGACTGCACAGTGAGGCAGCTGGTTCTTCCTCCTCTGCACCTCGATCTGTGCCACTCTTCTGAGGACATAAACTCCAGTTTTGAGAGCCATTGTGCTGGTAACAGGGCAGAATCATTACAGTCAGCACCAAATACAAAGTGGTGTATTTCACCCTTCCATGGTCTTATTCCATCAAAAGAAACAAGCTGAATCTTTCACATCCTGAGCAAGGTTTTCATACTAAAAGCAAAGTTCTTAAAAAATTCTGATTTTCTAAAGATAGCAGAAGTGTATTTATATGACCCTAAAGTCTTCACTGTATATAGCTTTCC
Organism: Phainopepla nitens; assembly: GCA_013400175.1. NCBI lineage: Eukaryota > Metazoa > Chordata > Aves > Passeriformes > Bombycillidae > Phainopepla > Phainopepla nitens. The sequence goes on from VXBQ01009335.1 coordinate 162,952, forward strand.
AAATTTGAAAAAAGGTGCAACCACAGCACAGACAGGCAAACAGATGCTTTCATCCAACTACCATAAGGAGGAAAGACAGATACACATTCTGCAAACAGCTGTGCTGGCAAAAAACATTATTGAACCATGTGCTCATCACTCTTCTTCTACTAAAAGTTACCTTGCTTAGAGATATATCAAAATATGCAGAATTAACTGAAACAGTTTCAGCAGCGAGCTGTCCTACACTATTTTATTCTTAATGAAGCAGGTAAGGGAGCACAAGCAGATCTGTTAGCCAAGCTGACAGCACAGCCACAGGACTGCTGAATGCAGTAACATCCACTATTGTCACAGGCAAACAAAACAATAAATCCACAGTCCTGCAGTTTGAGAACAGGCTAGAAAACAGCCCATTAGGAATGGTTGTTAAACATCCCTGTTACTAGCCTGCATTGAAGCCATACCACTATACCTTTGCTATAGTAATGTGATCTGCATTGCCTAAATAACATTTGCATAGTAGTTATAATTCTGCTCTCAGTGTCCTGAGAGTGTCCTGTACTATCATGTCAAAGTCTGCTGTTGTGGGGAGAAAAAAGTTTTCAGCACACTCACACTTACTTAGCTTTGAAATGCATTCAGTGTTTAGTGGCAAACAGAAAAGAAGCATTTCCCTCTGTGGAACACCCTCTTAGTAAAATGGAAATAGAAGGCAGGATCTTCAAAAGCCCATGTGTGACTTAAGCACAAGTCCCCTTGCAGCGTTAGAGGACTGACGCCTCGGAACCACATACACACTTTAAAAATACAATCTTTTTTGTATAGTTTGTATTACAAGACACTGTCCAGCTAACTAGCTTCTACAATTAGGTCACTACCCAGCCTCTTACCTGATATAGCAACCTTTGCTTTGCATGCCATCCTGTCTTTTGTCCCATTTTCTGAAGACCTCCAAAAACGAAGAAAAGAAAAAGGATATTTGAGATTGTGCATTTGGATATCTAAAACTCAACCCTTTAAACACTAAGAAGCGTCAGGATGTTCACACTATAGCTCATTTCAAATGTTTTTCTTTAAAGTTCATTTTGGTATCTCTGGTTTAAGATATGAGTCACTCATTTCTTAAGCATAATCTGGAAGGAAGGTACACCACTATTTTTAAAAATTCCCTACAAGACTTTTCTCCAAAGTGTATATAACCTGAGTTTTAAAAGACAAGTAGATTCATCTTCCTTGTCTTTTCCAGCTGCAACAGGATCAAATATATTATAAATTTTTCCCTTCTGTACATGTCAATGAAGATGCAACTTAATTTATTGGTTCTATTATTGTTTAAAGAATTGCCTCCCCCTCTATTAATGAAATTAAAGTTTCTAGCTGCTACCAGTATCATGACTTTCAGAGGCAGTTAGAATATCTTCAGAACTCAGAGATTATAGACCCTAGAAAACTCCAGGATTTTTCTCTCTCTGCCACAATTAAGCCTTAAACAAATTCCAATCTGAAGGAAATATCAAAATAAAAGAACTCCAAATGAACTATCAACTACCAAAGATACAATTTAAATGCTAGAGAAATAACTCTGTAGTGTGCATCTCTTCTAATGACGCCCACAGACATCTCAAGGACCCCTGAAGACAGAAATCCAAGCAATGCATGGCAGTCACAAATCAAGTACACAACACAACTGTTCAGATCCATGTCCAAATATCCCTGCCCTGTTCTGGACATGTGCCATCACCATTCTGTGCTCACTGACATCAAGGACAAGGAGTTGAGTAAATCAGCACAGACACACACTTGATTTTATTCTGTCACTAAAAACATAAATAAAAGATGAAGCACTACAAAAATCCTTATTTTATTAGGAAAAAGCAACACAAATGCAATAATTACAGAATAACACACATATTATATGCTAGTTTTCAAAATCAGCTTCAGAATAGTGGACAGAAAATGCTGCTCTTTCCTCCAACACATTTCTCCTATAAGGCAACACTTCTGAAACCAAAAAGTAGGGGAACTGCTCCTACAGATACAATTAACTGGAGCCAAGCATGTACTCTAAGAGTTTCTATGCTAAACTGCAACATAATATTTCATTAAATTACTAACCTGAGAGAAATAGTGTCTCTACATCACGATTCTCAACACTGCACCCCAAATAAATTCCATTTAGACCAGAAATTTGTAACATTATTCAAATAAAACACACATACTTCGGCTCCTTCAAGAGTTACAAGGTGAGAATATTTTCAGCTACTTTTCCTCCCACCGAGCGGTGCATTTATCACTTCGCTGTAGTTAACAAGAGTGGCCAGCAGAGGGTACCAATTAACCACGATGGGGCCATTATTAAAGGACCCTTGATAACAATAAAAAGAACGAAAGATACAAATAGCCGTATTCTGACTTGAACAGCTTTGTTTTGTCCCATCAGACTTGTCTAGGTAACTTTTTGTACGCTAAGGGTAATCAATGAAATATGTCCATTGTGTTAGTTGATACTAAATTAGAGCTTAATGTCAAAAATAAAATCTACCCAGGAAAACATGACTTGTATTTAATTTTCTCAAGCAAAAAGAAGAGCATGGAATTATTGTATAAAGTAACACTTTAAGGCAGCAGTAATTTACGTTCAGGAGATAAGGAAGGATTTAAATTCACACTGCTAGACAGACTGCTCCCTCTGGAGGGGCGCTGTTACTCACTGCTGCTCAGCCCTGGCCGGGCCGGGCTCCTCCTCGGGGCCCCGCAGCTGTGCCCTGTAGGCCCGGATGCGAGCGTTGCAAACCAGCAGGCTCTTCAGGGCGCGCAGCAGCTGCTCCCTCTGCGTGCTCACGGCCAGCAGCTTGCAGATGCCCTCCCGCATGCGCACCTCAAAGTTGATCTTCTCTTGGGTGTCGCATTCCTGGATATGCCACAAAACAAAGGATTAAATGTAAAACTAACTAACATCATTCTCCATTTTCTACATCCTCTGAAGCTGGGATAGAGAGCTCTAGGTTTCAGTTCTGTGCAGCTATTGCAATGGTTTCTGAACGGAGAATGGGAGTTCTCTCTTCAGGAACAAGTCAGTAAAACATGGGACAAAACGGATTTACTATATCCATTATACATGCAAATTCCAAACCAAGATTAACTCACTGTACCATCTTAAAGTTACTAAAAATTTATGTGCCTCCATGTGTCATTCACAGAATAAGAACATATGGTCCTAGAGAGGGCTAACTGAACAAAGCTTATAAATTAACAACCCGCTTTTCACAGTGACCCCTACTAAAATAAACTTTAAACTGAAGAAAATGTCTGAAATATTTTAAATCAGAAACTCAATCTCATCACCTATTTGGCTGTCTTCAAAAAAGTGAAGAATTTTTTTTTTTCATTTCTGGTTGATAAGAAATTCAGATAACAGCAGAAGCAAAAAAAAAAAAGGAGACTTATGCCAATATTCAACTGCATCAGGCTCTGAACTGAAAAGTCAAACAGCCGTAGTGGCTTCAAGACCATACAGGCATCATGCCAGGCAGACTTTTCATTCAAACTATGAGGTAAACTGAACATGGCTGGCAAGTCACTAGAATTCACCATCACCGTATTTTGAAGGAGTTGGGGTTTTTTAAGGTTTTATAAAAACTGCTGGGAAGTCAACTTTTTCCTGCCTACTTCCACAGAAAACATTTATAAATGTGCATTATTCCTCACTTGAGACTTCAGAGAGGTCAAGCCACACCAGGCCAGAAAATAATTAAGGTGAAGGATCACAGCCTGTTTGCTGTCTCCCAAAGGTCCAGTAGATGCCACTGACGGTTGATACACACTACCTGGTTATGTGGCCATCCCTGGGCAAACCAAATATTTCTGACATGTGAAGAGCAAAATGAGTAACAGAATGTTGTCATGGTACTGCAGGGTTGCACTGTAAATACTATGCAGGTCAGTGAAGAATGATGCTTTCTCATTACTAAACAAGAGCGCCTCAACTACCTCTGGAGTCAAGAAGTTCATGGTTGTTTGGTGGTAAATAGCTCCCAAAGTTCACATCAGAGATATTTTCCATAGAATCCTGCTGGTATTCTCTACAGCTGATATATGAAAGCCTGGAACCCCGTATGGCACCACCGACTATCCTGTTTTTAACCCTCACAGGTCTGCTTTTCAGAGTTTCAATCACAGCCAGAAGGGGATAAAGCAGGGCAACAATACCTCTGCATTCTCAGCACCTGCACCTTTATTCACACTTCTTCTCAGGACTCATTCCAGAAAACAAAACAAAAACAAAACCAAAACAAAACAAAAACCACAACCCCACAGANAAAAAAAAAAAAAAAAAAAAAAGGGAGAGCAGTAAATAGTTTTCATCCATCTTCTTTTCTTCTGAGTCAAATTTTACATGGCTATGAAAACCTAAGCAAGGCCCACACCTGCCCCTAAGAAATAATTACTTGTTCTCTGAGCCTAAACTAATAAATCAGCTGCTACAAAGCTCCAAAGAATGACATCTACTTCCTCCTAATAATTCCCAAGACACCAGGCCCCTGCACTGCCTCAGCTCCTCTCCACATCCATTACCTGTTACAGAACTAAGTGAGGAAATAAACACTCCTACTTGAGGCATCTGCATGTATCCATACTGGGGCTTTCAAGAGCTACACAAAGCATTCAGTCCACACTACATCTCACCAGGCTCACATAAAATATTCTGGACTAGCAGTAAATGGCTGTAGAGTCATATCTTAAATAACCACAGCATATAAATCTCATCTGAAGGAAGGACTTAGCAGCCGGCTTTGGGAATGTCTGAAGTTCTTTGTGACTACCAAAAGAGATTGGTCAGCTTTCCCTCCCCCCCTATTCTGTCTAAAAATATAGGCACACCATCTGGACTCGCAGAAATGACACAGCACTGTTTTGCCATATGCTGTCTACTAATGCACCGTTTCCCTTGTGGGGTCCATCCTTCCCCCACCAGAGGCAGTACAATCCAGATGAGATTATTAAGAGCGGCTGGGATTTTCAGCCCCATACTCAGGAACTACCTAAGCAACACTTGCAAAAAGGGTCTTTGCATTCCCCAGCTAAGCATACTTAGTATAAGAAATTTCAAGTATTTCTAGTATTACACAGGTAATGCAAAACAAACAAAAATAACAGCAGCTGAGAAAAATTATACAGATACTGCTGAAGGTAGGATGGGTAGAAATTTTACTTCATTTAATTGGTAACTTCATCACAGGTTTTCAGAATCTTATTCCAAGGTACACTTCTGATTTACTGCCACAGTGGTTTACATCTAAACCCTGTAAGTATAGTATATCTATTTAAAGCAAGCAAGCAGCCAAGCAGTGGGTACTCTTCTAAAACAGGGGCTATGAAGTCGGGCATTTTGTAGCAATTTGTAGAGACAGAAATGAGTGTTTGCTGCAATTGACAGCGACAGTTTCACAGACACTTCTGAGTTCAATTTATTTGGTTTTTTAAACAACTCGAGGTTAAAACAACCCTCATGAATGGGAAAACCAGTGGTTAAAGGTTAAAGAGGTGCAAGGGAGCAGTTCTGAGAGCCTGCGGTGGAGAGGCTGAGCGAGGGGCCCAGCTCGGCCCAGCCCAGAGCAGCAGCAGAGCCGCGTCCCCCTCAGGCTAGGCAGCTCCCTCCGGAGCGCGGCTGCACCGCCGCCACCGCAGCCCCGCCGAGATCGGAGACAGCACAGCTCCCGGGCCGCCCGCAGCCGGGCC